>JAWQUT010000042.1:887660-916836 GCA_033807755.1 Ellobium chinense
GGGGGGAGGGGGATGAGCACTGACATCTAAATCACAAACGTGCGAAAGTGTGATTTTGGAGAGAAAACCAACTTAAGCCTTTTTATCGGAAGATCTTACAAATTAACAAAGACGAGGTCGACTACAGATCCCAAACAAGCTCAGGGCCCACGAATGCGCGACATTAAAATTTATTCTTCGATGATTTGCAACTTTGAAGACGCGACACAAAAAGTGCGAGTGCACCTTGCGGCGTATTATTTAGTCTTAATCATACAGTCTCGTTTACCTCTTTTGTTAACCACATAAATGGTCAAAATATAAGCTATTAAAATTATAAGTTACCCCTGGCTCACCTTCAAGGGGTTGACGCTGGCTTTTGTGCAAGGTAAAGGTTATGAGGTGAATTATTTATCTTCAAAGTTAAAACCTAAACATACATGAAGTCTGAAACATTGTACAAGTTTTGAAAAGAAACTTGTCGGGGATTTTTTTTGGTTGTTTTTTTTAATTTATGTTTGAATTACAGATAGTCAAACATCCGTAAGAACTGATTACCATTCATAATTTTATTAACACGGCATGTATAGGCTACCGCACTGATCGAAAAATATTCTGCAAAACTACCAATTTTATCTTCTGTGGCTGGTCGTGGTGAAAAAACAAAAACTTTAACCGGGAGTTTTCGCCATGTAGATGACAGCGCCACATCAGCTGAAAACTGTGATGTCCTTGAGCAACTTATTTTTCAACCACGAAAATCAGCGACAGAAAAAAAACAAACAAACTGCAAGTTCACAGTAAGCTCAAATGAAGATATAACACAAGATAAATTACATCTGTCTTTTTTCTTACTTTGAATTTCGGGCTCCCATTGTCTCCAAAATATCGCCAAAAATATAAGATACTCTGATGGACCGAAAGTTCAGCATGGCGCTGTTACGCGTTTTCCAGTCCAGGGAAAGCATAATATCTCGTGCAGTTGTCGACGGGAGGCGTAGTGATATGGTATGAATAGCGCTGTTGTGTGGTACTCCCCTCCCCTACAGTCACTCTTTCTTGGCAATAAGTAAGTCACCCAAAGCGAGCGAAAATGTTCATGTTCATCCAAACATACATCACATAATATGCTCAAATACATAACAATAGTTCACAGTTCGAAACACACACACACGCACACACACACGCACACACACACACACACACACACGCACACACACGCACACACACACACACACACACACACACACACACACACACACACAGAGTTCAGGGCCTCGAGGCAAGAAATAGTGATAATACGATAGAGTGAAGAAAGGAAGGAGGGAGGGAGGGGACAGAGAGAAAGAGAGAAGGCTTGAGAGGGACTGAGAGATAACGACAGTGAAAGCTAAAGAGCCAGTGATAAAAGGAAACTGAAGAAACGGCTTAAGTAGCATTGCTATACGACCAGAACTTATATTGACCTATATGGTCACTATATTGACCTTTTTGGTCACTTTAAAGCCATAAGCTCTCCGCTACGACCAGTGTCGGGGCACATAAGCTTAAGCTTTCACGGGTCTACCAAAATCTGTATTTCAAAGATAAAGTAAGCTGAAAGCTTTCTTTGCAGATGAGGGTGTTTTCTTTCCAGAACGAGAAAACAAAGGGAAATAAAAGGATTAGTAATGGAGAAAATGCCGAGGTGCGCAAACATCGATTGTAGACATAAACAGGATTACAGAACGCATTAGACTAAGCGTGAACGTGCTGCAGATTTAAAGAATGATACATATATCAACTATGGGGTCCTTAAAATTAAATCAGAAGATTCAATTAACTGATACTGCTATCTAAGCGTGCCACCTGGCCTCAGGTATACTCAAGGTGTATGTATGTACCTTATCGGTAATGAAATCTGTTTCATAAAGCGCATATTTTTAACCCTTTCCGTCATTCGTGGATATTTTTATGCATTAAAAAAACTTTTCATTTAAAATATCTCCAAATCATCGAATCACAAAACATTGATACCATCACGAACATTAATTTTTCTCTTTCTCTGCACCAGAATTTAATTACATTCGTCCACCAGCGCTAATTTACCTCAGGCAAATGGGCACACGTTTAACAAACAATATTGGCAGCTTGATGGCTGGACAAATATTAATAATCTCTTTCTTTCAATGCGTATGTATGATTTAGGCCTTTTTTCAAGGCGTACGTATGTATCTTATCGGTAATGAAACATGTTTCATAAAGTGTATATTTTGCTGATCGATTTCTTTAACCCTTTCCATCATTCGTGGATACGTTTATGCATTTTAAAAACACCTTTTCATTTAAAATATCTCCAAATCACCGAATCACAAAACATTGATATTTAATGTATTCTGTAACATTTGTGATGCTTGTTGTTTGGTTGGGCTAGTGCCCCCCTCCCCCCTTTTCCTCTGCTCTACGCGACGGTTCTGGACCGCGGCTCCGGTCCTCCACGATTCGAGAATGTTGCAGTTAGTAGTGGCTGACCTTGTTGGGATCAGTTTGGTTTTTTTTGTCTCTTTTAACTAGGGCGGTAGTGCGTTGCGCACCCGTCCCGCCCGCTAATATTGAGACTGTCTAGTGTCAAGGTCAGCTCGACCGTATAGTGCTTTAAGTAAATGCAGTATTAGCTTCCCGAAGGTTCGGGTGGGATGCTTTGAGTAAACGCAGTATTAGCCTTCCCGAAAGTTCGGGTGGGGCCGCGTTCGGAATGTTTTGATTCTAAGTAGACTAGAAGTTGCTGTTCGTACCCTCTAGACTATCATGTTTGTTTGGGCGCATCATATGATGATGACGTCATTTATTCCAGAATTTCTACTGAAATTATTATAAAAGGAACAAGAGTGAGAGAGTAGGAGAGAGTTGGCTGTTATGGTCTGTGCACAGCGGATTATTTGCTGGTTACACCTTGTTACCGATACAGAAATATTCTGTTTCCTGCACAGCAGACTTGGTTTGTGTAGGAACGTCAGTGGCGTTTCTAAGGAAAAGCTATTGTATTCATTGCCTCTTCACTACACGCCGATACTGATCGACACTGCTCGCTACATATTCCCTTGGTTTCTTCTTCGCAAAACATTGATACCATTGGTTTTGTTTCATATGAGTAAACACTCAAATAAACAAACTTACACTTTTTAGCTACTCTCAAGGGTTTCCGTAGGTGTCTAAGTTAACCCATACTCTTCCTTATGACGATGAGTGGGAGGCCTAAGTCTAAGAAAAGGCCACATACTTTTTATCTACATGAAATCTATCGATTTATCGAACTTCCTCAGAGGCATTCTTGAGTACTTTAACTCACGGCACTTACAGATGTGAAATAGAGGGTACGGGTAACTTAATGCCCAAGAAGATCTCCAAAGATGACCGAAATCGAATGCCGGGAAGGGTTTATGGGGAGCCTGTGTGGCCACTTGTATCCACCTCGACTTCGTCGCCTTTCTATTTAGATATGTCCAGAATCTTACAGAGGTGTTCTTTTGACCTAAGTGATAACTCCCTTTATAGTTATTTTCTTTGTTTACGAGCATGACCCCTTCAAAGCATGATAATATAAATGTTTCTCAGAGGAGTGCACGAAGGCAGAGTCCCACACTGTGCTCGCTTGAAGAAGAATAAAGTCAGGCAGCTGGTTGATGCAGTTTACTTGGTGGGCTGGTAATTAGTTGTGGGTGACATGGGCATAGCGTAATAGTCAAATAGACATTGACTACCACTTCGAAAAGTTGATGATGGTTAATTAGAGAAAAAAAAATCCCCACAGCTACCAGAAAATAATTGAAATAACAAATGCGAGCCCTCATCAGCTTTTATAAATTCCAGCTTAGCAGACTAAGCAAACAAACAAGAAACAAACAAACAAACAAACAAACAAACAAACAAACAAACAAACAAACCCTGTGCAAGTCATCTCATATTTTAGACTATAAAAGTTAAAACCTAGGAAATTGATACGATCAGGCTTCTGCATAACTGCCCGATGAACACATATCAAAAAATGGCATCTGTTTCCATTAAACAATATTATTTCTACGTCAGTTGGCTGATCGAATCGTGAATTCCAATTGTTAACTCATGTGAAATTCACGATTTGATCAGCTGACCGACGTTAATGTTGCTCAATTGTATGTAGAAAGGTTTATGAACTATACTACCCACATAATTATATCCAGAACATAGACAGTTCGTAGAAAATTTCTCCGAAGTCAAATCCTGACTCCAGTTGGCCCATTCCGGACATAGGTCCAGATAGTTGGATTCTATTTTGATTTTCGTAATTATGCGATTTGGCTCCCGTTCGAT
Organism: Ellobium chinense; assembly: GCA_033807755.1. Taxonomy (NCBI): domain Eukaryota; kingdom Metazoa; phylum Mollusca; class Gastropoda; order Ellobiida; family Ellobiidae; genus Ellobium; species Ellobium chinense. Next base: position 891,969 of record JAWQUT010000042.1, read on the forward strand.
TAAAAAGTAGGGAACCCTGCTCGGTGCGCCTCTCATAGGTCTAGACTAGATCCAAGTTTAAAGCTAGGCCCTAAATAATTTGAGACTGTTTCGGCAAGATGAATTCAGGAAGGCCCCTAGCAAACGCGGCTGTTGTTTTGAAAGCAGCCAGCTCCTAGCGATGGAAGTAAAGCTGATCATCAAAACTTTCCTTTAGCGATACGTCATAATCATTTTACCCACATGGAGTAAACATTGACTTATCATATTGCTGTTATTGTTGAGTTAGTCTAGTTGTTATTGTTTTTGTTGTGGTTGTTGTCACGATATTTTACTGATGTTATTATAGTTACGTTCTTGGTTTAGACAATGATGCACATTTTTGTCGCATGATACCTCGTTTGTCTACCGCATCCTTACTTTTTTTTTTTTATGTTTTGGCCCGAGCTCCTAAATTTTGTGGTACCTTTGTTAGCGTTGTTAGAACTTCCATTTTAAGTTTTCTTTTTCCTTTTCTTTATTTAAAGGTTAGTTAATTGTTACACAGATCTAAATATTTAATCATGCTTTTTAGTATTTCTACTAACCCTCGACCTATTTCTAGAATCAAGGGCGGAGCTCATCCCGCTTACCCAGCTCCAAACAGGGAGCCACCTTGGTAATGTATTCGTGATGTCACCGTTTTAAAAAAGTTTCCCAAAAATCACAAGGGGGCCGAGTGGTGACTGTTAATGATAAATAAATAAATAAATAAATAAATAAATAAATAAATAAATAAATAAATAAATAAATAAATAATTTTTATCGGCCAGATCTACATTTTATCAGCATGACTTAGGGATGGGTGCCTACAGCTCGTGGCCACTCAGAAAGCACCGCCTGGCCTTCACCTCGGGGTTGGGTGTAAACCCATTTGCTGTCTTGTGTGGCTTCATGACTTACCCATTTTTCTTCATCCGCGCGTTACATTTTCGTTGCTCTTTTCAGCTGGCTGCTTAGTATTCAGTTCTTTTTGATGAGTGAATTGATATATAAATAATCAAATAAATAAATATATATAACTAAATTAAAAATATTTAAATAAATAAATAAGTAAATAAATAAATAGATAAATAAGTAATTAATTAAAATAAATAAATAAATAACACATATAAAAGTAGAAATTACCAAACTAAATATATAATAATTCTAAAAAAAACAGAAACAAAAAAAAACCCAACATGCATGTTATTTACTGCATCCATACTTAAAGAAAATGTAGAGTGACCAAGAGGTAACAGTGCGGTGATTCGGGTAGCCAATACGCAGATTTGAATACCCGGTTTCGACCCCCGCGCTACGCACCTGGTGGGTGAGTAGATGCATGGATGGATGGATGAATGGGTGGATGGGATGGATGGATGGTTGGGTGGGTGGGTGGATGGATAGATGGATGGATGGATGGATGGATGGATGGATGGATGGATGGATGTCGTGACGTAATTCTATAAAACCTCATTCTTCACAGGATGTGGTCTGAAGAGGAGAGGATATGAGCAATATGGTCACGTAACAGAGAGACAGGCATGAAGGAAGTTGGAAACGTGAAAGTAGACTGGGGAAAAAGAAAAAAGAAAGCTGATGTAGGGTAAGGAATGATGACAGGATGGGAGGTGAGATAGAAAGATGAAAGGAAGAGAGGATTATGTCTTACTCTGGCATATTGATGTGAATCTCCCTTCTGAGCGGTATTCTGTCACTGGCAAGCAAGTTGATCTTGTAGTCCCTATAGCCGAGGTCAAAAAGTCGCTTGTCTCGTGGATTTAGACTAGCAGAATCGATGATCAGACCCTGTCCACCGTACCCTGGTCAAAATACATGGAATGTGTGTAAGCACATAGATTTACAAACACATCAGCGTCATCATCATCATTATCATTATCATTATCATCATCAGCAGCAGCAGCTTCATTATTGTCATCATCATTATCATTATTTGCAAAACATTTATCCGCACTGGATGTAAATAAGTCAAGCAAGAAAACTATAACAATTTAACAAATTTAATGCACAAATTTTCGGACTGGCATCCTTCTTCAGGTGTAGAAAATAAATGAACTAACAAAAAAAACCCCAAAAAACTATGATCAATAGTCATGAAAAGCTTGAACAGACACAAATATCAAAGGAACGGAACTAAGAAACGGAACATCATCATTATCATCATTATTATCATCAAGCAGTCATAAAGTGTCTAATCACAAAACGTTGATAAAGTGTGTAATCACGAAGCGTTGACTATTTTTAAATAAATAAATCCATAATATATATTTTTCAAAAAGTTTTGTGTCATACTATCTGGGCAGAGTGTATTTAATTTCAATCATCATCATCATCATCATCATCTTCATCATCATCATCATCATCATCATCATCATTTAAAACTGAGAAAAATTAAAAGCTCAACCTTAATTCAGGGAATTTATTAAAAATCTAGCAAAGAATTAAGATCGAAAATGACATCTAAACCTTTCGGCTCTAAGGCCTTTATCAATAGAAATGAAAGAAGAGTTATAACTTTCACAATAAAAGCAACCACATTAAGAAGAAAAAGAAAAGACAAGCATGGAAGAGTGAGTTAAAAGTCAGTTATGATCGATTACGTGGGGGGAGGGAGTATGAGGGGCTCCACCAAGAAAAACCGAGCTCCAAGCAGTCAATAATATAAGTGGAGGGTGGAGGAAGCAGCGTGTCAAGTTAGGAAGTCAATATATTTAAAAGAAATAAGCTTGGTATATCTCGACAGTAAAAAAATAATAAAATAATAAAAATATCTACGAATAGAGGAGGCCTAACTAAACGCTACTACTAGCGTAATATTTTATCGTTATTAAAAGTACATGTAATGCAATGTGGGTATATAAAATACGGAAAATAGGATTTAAATGAAAATCGAGGGAGAGTCCAGGCGGGCTTATTTATGAAGCATAAACCCACGAGGAGGGAAAGGGAAAGGGGGGGGGGGATCAATTTTCAAAAGGAAGGTTATTGAAGTGGGGCTCTTCAATATTAAGACCTCCACGGCAGCAGTGAGACCCCAGGTTCCACATCCAGTAGGACTCCCGCTCGTTAAGGGCAGTCCCACTGGGGGAATTGACAACTTCTATGATCATCATCATCATCATCATTTAAACTAAGCGAACATTTTAAAACACTACTTAGATGCGATCAACTTTAATGAAAATTTAATATATGCTAAAGGGTGAAACGGTCACTTTATTCATCATCATCATCATCATCATCATCATTATCATCATCAACATCATCAACAAAAATAACAACAGCAGCAGTGGCATTAGGTATCCTTAAGAATAGGATTTAAAGCAAGGATTACATTGAAGACAAAGCTGATGATGATTCTGCGACCACAGTAGGCCTACATTATACATCATTATTTTGTCATCGATACATCTGTGTCGTCGGTTAAACATACCGCCACAGTGGGTTTCACTTAATGGTCTTGTAACCAATGGCACGCATCCCTGATCATTTTATTATCTCCCTTATATATATTTACGGCAAGAATTGATAGACAGTAAAACAAAGTGATGCATGTCAATCAAAAAGAGATTGTGAAAAAAATGACAGGAGTAAATCAAAATAATATGGAGCAAGAAACAAGTGCAAACACATTGTTCACCAATTCCTAAAATCCGCAAGATGAGGGAGTAGGGAGGGGAATGTTAAAGTTCAAGCGTTGGATGAATCAAGATTTTTTTTTTCCTCGGTCCTCTTTAGAATCTGATATTCCCAGTCGATTCGACGGGTTAAAGGACAGATCCCTTTCCAACCCCCCCCCCCCCCCCCCCNAAAAAAAAATTAAAAAATATATATATATATATTACAAACAGCCCTAACGTGTGCACTTTAGTATAGTATGTCCCTTGTCAAGGGGTTAATTATCAGAATACCAAACTGATGACATCATTCTGACTGCTATTTTAGAACACGGAAAAAAAAATGAAATGGATGAACACATGCAATGAGACCCAAGATAGCGTCACCTCCTATTAACACATACCTGGATCACCTGGCTGTGCTTTGGGAGGCCACAAGATGGTCGGTGTCTCAGTTCCTTCTTCAATTTTCATCTGGAGTTTCGGTGACACTTGAAGCTGGCTCTGGACTGAAACGTTGACCAGGGAAGACAAACGTTGCCTGAGAGCATCGTTTTTCAAGAGATCTTCGGCCAACAGCTATAAGAGATAATGATAATTCAATCCAGTCTCGGTTGAATGATTTACAGCGAAACTTATGAGAATTAATCACCCTTGCATACCAACAGGAAGGAAAAGACACTCGCAAGAATAAACTATAAACCATTTTGAAAGGATCACTCTCCGGTGCTCTTGGCGTACAGAGCAATAGACTTTAACCAGAAGTAACTGAAAACAAGCAACGGCAGTAGCAGCAGCAGAAATATCAACAGATCAAACTAGATCTAATCACAGCATTATGTTATAGCAGTGTGACGAATGGTAGAGAATTTAAAAGATCCTGATTAGCTGACTTAAGAGGCTGCTTGAAGCAAAAGTGAAAGCTCTTGAATCTGGGAGATTTTCTTTCTTTCTTTCTTTCTTTCTTTCTTTCTTTCTTTCTTTCTTTCTTTCTTTCTTTCTTTCTTTCTTTCTTTCTTTCTTTCTGTCTGTCTTTCTTTGTTTCTCTCTCTCTCTCTCTTTCTCTCTCTCTCTCTCTTTCTTTCTTTCTTTCTATCTTTCTTTCTTTCTTACTCACATTTACTAAAGTCTCGTTTGCTTCTGGTCCGGCCACTAATTTCCTTATTTCTTGGATACGGTCCAGGTCAGATAGGTTAGTCCTGTAGGTGAGCGAACGTGTACGCTCCTGATTGGGCAGGCACTCTTCAGATTTAAAGCTCGTCATGGTGAGCATGACAATGACCATGGACACGCCCCACACACAGGACACGACCACCAGCAGTCGGAACACTTTGCGACGGGGACCCATGGTCTGTGGAGGGTTCATGAAAGACTGGATGAGACTTGCCACAGCGGATCAAAAATAATCCATCATCCTGTATACTAACCGCAAGGAAGAGACAAGCAAGAAGGAAATCTCTAAGATGCAATGGGCACAACATAGGTCGTCCCGGCGCAATAAAATAGCCCATCATCCCTGTATACTGATCGAAAGGTAGAGACAAACAAAACGGATAAGTCTCCGATGCATTCGGCACGAGATAGGTTAGGTTTTGAATTACACTGCCACATCATGAAAACCCATTATCCCTTTATAGACCTACCCACTAGAAGGTAGAGACAAGCAAGAAAGATAACCCTTCGATGCACTAGTCATAAAGAAATGTTGGGTTGTGAGTTACCCCAACATATTTAAAAAAAAACAAACAACCTTATCGTCACGCTCATAAGATAATTGCCAAAGTCATATTTTGGGCTGAAGAAGCTGTTACCATTGGTGCAGGGATCTCAGTCAATGGCATCATTGAGTTATGTGTGATATTTACTAACTGCATTTTAAACTGCTTGAATGCTGAATAATACTTTTGCAAATAATGTTTGCGACGTTCAGTAATCAAAACAAACAGTTTTTTCTTCTGTGCTCAAAACGGCAAAAAATGACATAATATCATTATGTACTCACCAGAGCATAGAGACAAGCAATAACGATAACTCTTCAACGAAGTCAGTAAGATACGGTAGACTGTGGTAAAAAAAGTGTCCTAACATAAACCCTTATGGAAAGCACACGCGATGTAATTTCATAGAACGGCACAATGCCAATATAATCATTAAGTGTAAGGTTATCCTTAAGTGTCCCAGTTGAGTTGTGAGATCAGCGCATGGTTGTGCCCATTCAAATACAAGCGCCTTCTTTTTAAAAGGATTACCCTTACATTATATAATGCCAGTCAAATCAAACCACCAACATAGGCATGGGCATATCTGTGGAAGAACCGGGCCATTTTTATTTTGCAAGAATTATATCACTCACTGGTTTCGTTTCTATTCTCTTGACTGGCAGCCAGAGATAACAGATCGTCTTCAAAATAAATCAACACCCTTATCTTCTGAAGACAAAAAAAGTCTCATACGCGGGCATTGTTCGCCTCTAGAACTAGTGAATCGAAGCGTTATGCGTTGGCAATGACTTATACTTTAACGTTTCTCCTAACTCCCTGTGACAATGCACGGCTGGACAGGATTGGAATCTGCTATCTACAGTGTGCATTAATGTTTATTATAAGGAAATCTTCTCATTTAATGAATGAGGAGAAGCCATGTGGATAATACTGAACGATTATGGATAGGCTATTACTTTATGTTCTGCATTTATTCAAAATGAAACAAAAAAAAAAGCCAGCAATGAGGATCGAACACTGAAGCCTTGGTTCTCAAAACCAGTGTTCTGATCACTGAGCTTTTGACCCGTTGGAGTTCACAGCATTTGCAAACTAAACTACATAGCGTGACAAGCTATGAATAACCCATAGCTGCTTTTTAACCCGTCCCTACTACAAATGCACTGTAGATAGCTGATTCGCAGGCCGGAATGTTATAAAGCAGGGCCCCAAGGCAGCGAATACCGAAACAAAACTTCTCTTTGACCGAAAATGACACAAGACCAAGACCGTAAGTCCTTGACGGGCTCGGTGCCCTGACTTTGGAGTTTTTTGGTGCCCAGGGGCAATCGGCCCATCTGCTGCATAGTTTAATCCTGCTCTGATACAGGAGAAACTTTGATACGTTTCGCCAACAGAATCTTGGAAACATCTGTACATTAATTGACTTGAATGTACACCAAAGCTATTTATTTGTTCCATGTAATCCCAACTCGCAATATTAGCCTCAAACAACAGTCATGCATTCCCTCCATATAATATGTATGTACATCCAGTGCAAACAACTCTGGTCATTTGCACTGTCGCCTAAGCACGCTATTTCTGTCAGTGCTTGTGACACAGAATTGAGTTTTAATTGCGTCCATGGTATTATCCTCAGTCTAGAAACCATTATTACTGTATTGTTTGTTTCTCTGCCTTTACACACCCTCGTTATCTCGCTTTCTCTTGGCCACATCTATCTCGTCGACGTTTTCACGTTCCCTTATTTATATATCTGCCCGAGAGTTCTTTTTCGTCGAACTTCATTGCTTCCTTTCTGTCAGAGAGTTTTGTCAACATGCTTTGGCTTCTTCTACCTCTGTAATAATAAACAAAATAAAACAGAACAGGCCCCTTCCCCCTTTCCCACAATGCGTCGAGAAAAGGATAAATCCAATACCATCAACCGGATAATCCTGTACAAAATAATATTGTAGATTGTATTCTCGAACAAAACACTTGAAAATACATATACACACTGAAATGTAAAAGCAAAATTAACAAATAGCGTAATTACAATTGCACCCTTTAGTCCACATCCAGCAGGTTTTGGTGAGCATGCAGCCTACTCCTGTCACCATTCGAACATTACCGCCTTGTCACCGTGGCCTAAGGAAAACTATTTCAGCCGCTGAAACTTAATCCTTCGCATACATAATCTGATGATGATTTAGCATTTACAAATTCCCTTCACAATAATTATGTTTTATTCAGCTTGTCTGATAATAATCACAATCAGTCTCAACTGCCTCGCCAGTGATACTAAGTCATGAATGCTCAAGCATAGTTATTATTCTTGGTAAATGTTTTCCTTTACGATTATATCTAAAGTGAGACCAAATATCATCCTACTGAGCTTATCAAATACCTACACCATCTAACAGCGACACAAATTAATAAAATATTAACGTCATGGCCGCATTTTGAAAAAAAAAAAGCCACAGAACAAGAGGTTGAATTCCTGATGGCACACACTGACACATTGCCATAAACATAAAAACGGAAAATAGTCTTCTTTTTACCTGTACCCTGCCCCTATCCCAAAAAGCAAAATCATTTTTCTCACAAATTTACCATTGTAAGACCACATCCTTGCCCATTATTTCCCCTCCCCCCCTCCCCGATGTCTAATGCTGTGATACCCTTTCACCTCAACTCAGTTTGAAATTAACTTGACCACGCGGGAGTGCGGAGCAGATGGCGATTTTTTTTTTCTTTTTGCAACGCGTTTGGTTCAGATTAGAAACTGTAGCGGTATTGGATGCGACGACTATTTATTTGGAAAAAAGTAGGAACCAGTGGCCGTATGCAAAATCAATGCCTTAATTAACGCATCTCCGAAACCACGGGAAAGCTCTAAAACATTATGAGTGCTTACCGTAGTTAACGCAATGCGTTACTTAGCGCGAGGATTATGCATATTATGGCCACAGGTGGTCAGAAAAACTCTGATCGGATCTTTTCACACGAAACAATTGTATCAGAACTGTTCGCTCGTTGACTGAAAGATGAAATTCTAGTCTGAATACTCGTTTGAACTTGGTTTATCCCTCTAACCAGACTAAAATTTTCATATTCATGACAGACTAAATCAAAGATACCATGTTTACCATTACAATAAAAATGAGATTGTACGCCTAAATCAGGTTTGCGTTTCAAATGGGAACATAAAGCACAAAATAAAAAAAAAGTTCAAAATGGTGATCGATTTCAACAATATGTAAAGAAAACAATATTTTAAAAAGGTATGTTACAGTGAAATGCTTAAAGAAGATTTTGTAAAAAGCTAATGAAGATTACTGGTACCAACAAAGAGGAAGAAAATGAATTCTGTGTCATTTAAAACAACCCCTGTGTCGAAACATAAGAACAAAATAAAATGAACTGGAGGAAATAAACGGTCCCAGCCAGAGTAAATGAAACAATAAACAAATTTAACTTACCGTACTTTAAAGATCAAATCTTCAACAGGATCCTACTTCAGCCTCTGATCACGTGGGTACAGACAGCCAATCACTCCGGTATAACAGGAACATGCACGATAACATCTATAAACACGATTACATAGCAAAACCGAATACCTGTTTAATAATCATGTAGATTACTGTTACTTTATTTTCTCGGTATTCAAAATTGAACTGTACGTGTTCAGTCCGTTAACAACAATGATAGACGATTTTCTGTGTCTTGGTGGACTGCTGTTCGCGGCAACTTTTGTGTACAAGACTTGATAGCCAAAGACAGATGTTGCAGAACTAGCCAACCAGTGTTGTCACCTCAGCCATGTGCTTTTCCCCCCCAGCGAGAGTTTTTCCTACATTTCCTAACGCACGATATTGCAGCAAATTTAGCAGGAAAAAAAATCCTGTAAGATCATTCTCAAAAAGAATGAAAACGAAGCATGTTACGCCTTTGAGCCAACATTTCACGCTTTTTTACAACAACTTACGAAAAGCGATTTTCCCCTTATGCATACTAAATTCTCTTGTCGTAAAGCCAGTTTACACCACCTTGGGAGGAAAATTCCTACGAGTGACAACACTATTGCCAACAGGGACGTCTTCACAGATAACAGCCGTCACAACAATGTATTTTATTGACATGATTTATGTCGTGCTATCGCTTTACTGCATTCAAACCTGGCTTCCGTCTATTTTGTCACTGAACTGATAGGGAGTTCAGCAACGTGTCGAGGTACTGTACTTCTTTTTGTTGTTAAGAGGCAAAACTCCAGCAATTTCCATGAACATAGAGACCTATTTGCTACATCCTGGATATAAGACAAACTGTCGCAGCTGCAAGTCTCGCAATAATTGAGTTGAAGGACATAGCTGAGAGCTTGCGCATTAAAGATGTGATCTCTTAGCCCGTCGTAAGAATTACATTAGTGCAGTGGTGTTGAATGCACCCTTATAGTAGCGTTCAACGTACAGACTTAATGTAATGTAATGTAATAATTGTAATGTAATGTAATTTTTACGATAGTAAGAGATCCCAACGTTAATGTCCAAGCTGTCAATTTTTAAAACAAACAAATAAAATATCCTATAGATTGTACGCTGTGTCAAAGTCAGTGCAAAACCGAATAGGCCTATTTTTTCTGCAGGATAAGAACTGGCTTTTTTTTTTTTCGGTGGCTTTGCCTCTAAAGACCATAAGTCTATCATTTTTATTATTGTTGTTGAAACTGAGTTATTGGTACTGACTAATAGTTAAAACATGGCGAATCTGACAAAATGAGTTTGGTGTCGATATCTCTGTTAAATAAAAGAAGGTGTTCGAGTTAAAAACAAAAAAATATGTGGCGCCAAACTGGCAATTATTAACGACTTTGAATGCACATAAAAAGCACCTTTATCTGAGCAGTCGGGAAGTGCGTCAGAGTCAGGGGTTAACACTAGGCTCACACGTGGAAGTTTGGGAACATATTCAGGCGGTAGGTATATACGAATTAAACTGCCCAGTGAAATTAGCACCCCTGTAGTGTAGTGGTAACACGTTCAGACTTGCAAGTCGAGAGACCCTGGTTCGATTCCCAGTAGGGACAGGAAATTATCTAGTGTAGGTTTTTCGACCTTTCCTCTCAAAATTGACCATTCATAGTAATTTGATAAAATCCCTGGTGACACACTTCTCAAAAATAATATGTAACATCTGAAAACTTATCTGACTGAGCTCACATTCTCCCCTTAAAAATAGAAAGAATGAATACTATATACCTTGCCAGCCATGGTCTTTAAACTAAGACTCTCAAGTTATGGAAACAAAGTCTATAGTCTTAGGAATAAAGACATTACTAATGCTTTGCCCATGCCAGTGCACACGAGAGGATATCGAAGTTCTTGTGAATGAAATTGGTGCACTTAAGAAGAAAGGTAACAGCAAGATTTATATAGGCTGAAGAATTCATTCGTCACTTTCTTGTTTTATCTGGATATGGGAAAATACATGAATTAGAACCTTAATTATGAATTCGTACTTCAAAATCACCTTAACATCCTAAAATTTATTCAAAAAAAAGAAGGACTGGGTGTGTGTGTGTGTGTGGGGTGNGGGAAAGAGAAGATAGACTTAGATGAGAGGCGATAAAGTATTTACCCTCAGGGCTTAGAGCAGAGAAACTGATGAAATTACCGTGCTGCGTTCAGTTAGCCTTTAGATTTTTAATCACAGACATGACAGATTTGATTCCCTAGATCAGTATCGCTCCATCTTCAGTGTGAATTTTAACATTTCAACCAATAGAGCAAAGACGAGGAAACAACCACATTCATATACTCTTCATCAGCAGAAATGATGTTTGGTGGGTGTTTTCTCGGAAAGGACTCTTCCCCTTTCAGTCAAGCCCTTTTTCATTACTCTTGGGTTCAAAAGCCCTTAGACTCTAAAACTTTTCCCTACCGACGTACAGGCTCCAAGCCTAATCAAACACATCTTGGTTTCTTTTTCCCATGCTGTCGGGAAACGATGCTGCACAAAGTATTTCAGTATAGAATATTAACAAGGTAGATCTCAATGTAAGTAATATAAAAGTGCGCTGACACATCCTTGTGAGAATTTTCCCACCCTTCAAGTCCATCTCTTGCTTGCAACCTTTTATTCAGCACCGAAAGCGGGTATGGATGTAGGATCCACAGGGCCTTAGGCTCCAGAAAAATGCGGGGATCCCTTTCACGCCATAAAACTGACATGATAGGATCCCTGCCATTCCAGCAGATTCAACATTAAAAATAAACATTCGCCTGACTCGGTCCCACTCCTCCTCCCCCACCCCCCTTTCTACCTGCGCATTCTCCAGATCCTTAATTTTCATAAAATTATAAGGGCGGAGTGGTTTGGGGATGGGGGTGGGAAAGAGGGATTTAAGAGAGCGTATGAGGACTTGGGCATTAACGATGGAATCTCTTAACCAATGTAAGAATTATATGAACTCTGCATGTTGAAAACTTTAAGGCTGCAGTCAGCACCGAGACAATAATGTAACTCTTATGATGGTTAGAAGTGCCCTCGATAATGTACAAGTTCTCAATTATCTTCTGGTTTAGCTCGTTTCATAATCGTCTATCGTCTCTTTCTACATTAAAAATAAATAACTAAATAACAGCACAGTGTAACTGAATAATCGCTAGAAAAAAGTACTCTTATCCTGCTGGCCAGGAATTTTAAAAAAAATAATAGGTTCTAATTTTGTATGCAATGAAAGCAAGGACAGATCCAGTGGCCGTATGCACAATCCTTACGTTAGTTAACGCACTGTGGTAACTAAGGGAAACTATCAAAATATTAGTAGTGTTCACCGTGGTTATCGCACTACGTTAATTAACGTATAGATTATGCAAGCGGCAACAGGAATATTATAAGAGGGCGAGCTTAAACATCTTTTTAAAAGTATGATTTGTTTATATTTGATGAAGGGTGGTTTTTAGGGAAAAACAAACATAACAAACATTCCAGGGCCGTTATAAAGTTGCTGGTCATGACAAAAATCAAGATTAAAATGTTCACTTAATTTGAGCTGGAATGGATGGATGGATGGATGGATGGATGGATGGATGGATGGATGGATGTCGTAACGTAATTTTATAAAACCCCATTCCTCATTCTAAGCAGCCTCAATTACTCTACTTAGCTAATTATTGTTTATGAGCAGCTGAAACTGCTCTCCCTGGAGTGGGAGGGGAAGAGAAGGGAGATTTTGGGAGACATGCCAATGTCAGCTCCGCCCCCTCCCCTCCCCCGCCCTACCCGCTCAAGGCAAGGACAAAAGCAAAGTCTACTATCAATAAGAAGAGGAGGAACGAGAGAGAGAGAGAGAGAGAGAGAGAGAGAGAGAGAGAGAGAGAGAGAGAGAGAGAGAGAGAGAGAGAGAGANAGAGAGAGAGAGAGAGAGAGGCAGGGAGAGAGCTCATTAAAGAGAGATACATCTGATTGCAAGGGATGACTATATCTATATGGGAATGGGAATGAGCCCTCTGAATATAAGAGACACGGCCCTGGGTACATGTAGGCCTGCAGTGTCAGAAGCATCTCCTCGCTAGGTCATGTCAGCCCGAGCTGAAAAGCATAATATACCCCTCCCCTTTGTGGCTATTTGATGTCGTGCTGGTATGTCGTAAAATAACAGCTGCTACGATTATACAATTACATGTTAATGGGCGCAAACCCCTGGTACACATAATAACGGTCATTACTAGGTTGGTGAAGGAGACGTGAAACTGTCATTTTTTTTCAGCTAATTGACCTTTCCGAAAAGCGAAACAAAGCTTTCCAAGTGGCTAAATTAGCACAGCCAACGCCCACTTTTTGTTTACGTCGCAGCTCTGATTTCCATTCAGTATTCACATTTATTTACAAATAACTATCTAAGCATTACTCAAGCTACTCAATCTTTCAAAAAATGGACTGTTTGTCCTAGGCTGGCTTTCGGAAAAGTGAATTTCCTTTTAGCTCATCCCGCAGCCTGGGCCCCACATGGATCCCATATGGTTTATTACATGTAGGATGTGTTCACGGAGAAAACAGTCCGATATAATCTAGGCACATGAAGGACACCACATTTTCTCTTGCCCTCTCCCCCTTTTTACCACGTATATATATAAAGAGCAGAGCAGATCAGTAAGAGCCAGTGGCCGTACGCACAATCCTTGCTTCAGTCAACGCACGGCATGAACTAAGGTAATGTTTTTGAGGTTTTCCTGTGGTTACCCCAACACGTTACTTAACGCAGGGATTATGCATACGACCATAGCCATAGGGAAGGGCTGAAACACTGACTTTTTTAAATTGTGTGAAGGAGGCTTTTTCATTGATGACTTTTTGAACATTTGGCTCTCCACATTGAGAATCTCCTATTTGTCAGTCAGTGAATAGCTCCTATCCTCTCTCTCTCACACAAGAAATCTGCAACAGTGATGCATGTCTTGCAGCCAGTCAAAATGAGGTTTATGTCGCATTTTGACCACATTAAGTTACGGATAGATGTTGTTGTTGTTGTTGTTATTATTACTAATCCAGCCGCTCTGGAGTTTTTGGTCTTCGGCTCAATGCCATGTAGTGATATTGACAAATTCTCTGCAGATGCTCTGAGGAGAATTGTACAGTGTGTTGTGTAGTCTGGGAAAGGGCGGAAGAAGCTGTTCCCTAATGTCGCTTGTCACTGAGGGCTACTTATAAGAGCTTAATGTATGTACTTTATCAGGTGCAAAAATTGTTAATTGTTAACCTGATATTACTCTTGTCCAGGATTTCGACGTCTGTAGTGATAGAGGTCACTCCATCCAGGAAAATAAAAAAGAGCTGCAAAGCAAATCGCAATTTAATGACAAATTTGCATTGCAGAAGTCAGATTTATCCCAAATTATCAATGGCTTTTGACCTGAAACGAATATTTTTGTGAAAGGATATTTTTTCACTTTCAATTTGATATTGGATGTCTCAAATCAGATTCAGAAGCCTGAAATCTCGCTCTTCAGGCCTAGTGTAGTGGCAAAAGCCTAATATGGTCTGACTGCAAATTATATTGTTTGTTGGTCTGATTTGGAGTGCCATCTCCTATCATTTGTTTTGCTCCATTGAAAATCACTTACACTTCCCAATGGTTCTAAAATGTTTGTACAATCCATAGACGAGCAATTAAATCAAATAAACAAAGGACGTGACTCTTTCATCCCAGATCTTTATTTTCATCAATAAGTTACATCACTCACACATATACTGTAAATTATTTTGATCATCTTCAGCCACTGCTGAAATGGAGGTATTATAATATACTGGATGCCCAAAAAAAAACAACAAACCAACCAAACTTTACTTATTTCAAAGTCCAATAACCTTAGGAATTAAATAAAAACAGAGATAAAATTTTAAGCACATTAACTGACAGCAATAATCTACAATTTCTGCAACTTTCTTTGAACCAAAACCAAACCAAAACAAAAAAAAAAATCACGTTAAAAAGTCATGTGCTGGGGTCAGTGTGCTGGAGTCAATGTGCTAAGTGTGCTGCACAACAGATATATTGTTGCTGAACAATTTCAGTTGTGAAGCAATAACAGACACCATCAATCTGCTAATGAGTGTATAAACTTTCAGGGGTACATGATTTAAATTTCTGAAGTTACTGAACTTTGAAAATTAAGTATAGGTTTTTCTGGCCAACCCATATAATATGTATAAGGTACATACTGGAACCCTCTAGGTCCAAGTAATTTATGTCTATCTTCAGAGGAAAGTGTATAGAACAGGTCTGGAAGCTCATTCACCTGCCCAGCATGGCCCAAGAACAGTGTAAAGTATGGCCCATAAGGTTACTGTAGGTCATTGTGTGACTTCAAGGCTGACAAAGAATTTGGTTTCCCATGACTTTTCCATGATATTTCAGCGTGGTCTAACAAGTTTTCCCTGACAGCAATGTAAATTAAAATCATCACACACTACAACATTTTGTTGCATGAAATTTACTCTGCCTTCTACAAATATTTACCTTGGATAATCCACAAAATAAGCTTTTCAAAATACTCGAACGGCTGATCAAATTTCAAGATTTTCAATGAGTTTTCCATAAGTGGCCACTTTCACTGATTTCAGGTATTTTCCACACCTGGAAATCAGAAATCTAATGACGAAAGCCACATTTGTATAGACTGTGATTTAACATATGTGCCTTTTTTGTCATAATATGGCAGAAATATCAATGGCAGTTTTCTGTCATTAACCCAGATTTTTCAGTTCTGTGGCAACTATGTGCCTTGTCTCATTCAGTGTCATGTGATGTGATCTTCTCAAAATGACAGCACTGGCCCTCCTAAAGAAGTTGGACCCCCCCTGATCTAGAGTACTGAGTTAAAAACAAAGCAGTCTGTCAAGTATCGAATGCCATCCATTCAGTGAGTGCAGCATATAGGTGGCACGACAGGACCAACTGTAAAAAATGGCATGTTCATCTCCACATAGAACCACCTGGCCCTAGGCGATATTAAACAAAGCCATATAAATGCCATAGATGCCGCAGTTTGCTCCACTACATGTGAATGACCATGATCTCATTACAGTAGCGCATGTGCGGTGTGGTCAATGATTGGAAGTTTTTCGATACTGAACCCAGAAAGTAGTAGGTGGTGTTGCTTCAAGCTGAAGACAGATGTCGAATACCTGCACTATAGGTTGAACTACAGCATACAGCATCCTCATAATGAGTCTGTGGGAGGAGGAGGACGGGGAGAGTAGAAGGTGTCTACCCACTTACTCCTCTAACAAGATGGCAGGTAGACTGAGGTCATCACTGATTCGTTCATACTGATCCTCGAGTAAAAATGGCAGTAACTTGAGTAACCCTAGTTCAACCAAGGCCTACAGAGCTTCCAGTTGGTAATGGCCACAAAATCATCAATAATCAAGTTTCAAAATCTGTGTCACTGTAAACTGGCAACAAAGGGAAAACAAGTATGCAATCTAGTTTCAGGGAGCTTAAAAACAATGTACATGTGTTTTCAAAAGTTCACAACACACACACACACCAAAAAAGAACCATTATTTAGAGATATGTGATGGAGATTTCTGAATAAATCTTACAAAGTATTACAAAACAATCTGCTGTAAGATAAAACTCACCTAAAGAAGAAATACAATACATTTCAAGAAAAAATTCTGTTATTAAAAGAAATATGGTAAATGGAGCAAAAGTGATTTAAAATGATGGGCACCCCATCTTTCTGAAGTAATAGAATTAGAAAATTACAATAAATTAAGGAAAAAACGAACTGTTGTAAATAAATAAAATGCATAAAGAAGAGGATAAATTTGAAACAAAAAAGTGTAGAGTTGCAAACCTTTCACATAATAATACTTCAGGATCTAAGAGTCAATATATTACAGCCTGAAAGGGCATCTTAAGCTAATATTTTAAGTTCTGCCAAATGTTAGGGTGGGCCTGGCTTCGGGGACCTTAATGCTATGCACCATTCCAAAATATAATGAAAGAAATTAATGAGGGAGGGTGTCCTTTTCTGAGTCAAAAGTATGAAAAACCATGATCATCAAGAATTAAAGACAAATAAACACTACAAGTTATCTTTTTTAGTAGGGTTCAGTACTTTAAAATAAGTCAAGTCCTGGCTGAGCATACTATGCATTTTGCATAATCGATATCAGTAGCTTTCTATTCCCCTTCCCTTCCCAAAACCTTGTAGTCAACAGCTTCGTGGTTTATTCAGCCTCCCCCAAAGGTCTTTAACATACTCTATCTACTGTCAACACGTGATCATTGGATATGCAACACAATAATACATCAATTCTTGTGAATGTAATACTACTAGAAGCCAATATGTTTGCCACAGAGAGAGTTTCTCAATCCATAATCTCAATGAGAAAGATATACAGTCCTCTCCTAGACTAAAAACACAACAACCTGTCAATACCGGGGCTTACTAGCAAGTATATTATTGGGGTTGGAGGGGTGGAGGAATCAAAACAAAGATGACAGATTAATTGATTGTCTAAATATTCAGAGATTTTATCACGGCATTCCCAAGAACCAACTCACAAGAAACTGTGCAATCTTTGTCACAATATGACAAGATAATCCGAAGCAACTTTCAAAGTGAATGAATCCCTGTGTGACCTGAAGGAGATTGAGCACAGAAAATAATTTTCTGCATAAAAATTCTAACAAGGTGTTTTGTATGTCAAATGTTATACCCCTTCAACAGACCCGGAACCTGCTGGTCACAGAGTGTATGGAATATTTCACTCCCTTCAATTAATCCATGCAACAAGTCAGAAAGATGGCAAAAACTGAGTCACATAGGGTTTTGTCATAACATAACCAAACCACAAAACACATGTGACCAAAATTATTTCTGATGTTTCATTTCTTTGTTACATTCATACTGCATCTAAAATTATGACCTATTTATTATACATTGGCGGCACTGCACCCCCAACCCCCCCTCCCCCCCCAAAAGTAAAATAAACAGTTTCTTTGTTGGCAGATAAAGCTTTGGAAGTTTACATCCCGCGCTGGCACTGAAACAACAACAGAAACAGCAAATATCACGTGCAAGGAAAAAACTTCCTCATCATGGATAAAAGCACTTGCTAGATTCCCTATGAGTCAGTGTCAGTTTGCAAAATAATGCATGAGAAAGAAGATAAAAACTGTTGACGTCATTTGATACCAAATAAGAGCTAACATGTTAGCTAAAAAAAAAAGAAGAAAACAATGCCCATGAAGACTGCCTTGTACTTTGCAAAAAAACAGTCACATATTTGCAACAAAACTCTCACATAATGATGACTCCTTATAAAAGATAACTTCTGTTTTTACAAAAGAAATCAATCATTCTGTTACAACCAGCTGCCCTGTTAAAAAAATTCCATTTTCATGACACAACTTCTGGGAAGTAAAAATATTACCATTATGATGCTAGCAATCATAAAATCTGCTGGTCTCAATCTCCTGTATTCCTTTGATGGCAGACGTAGAAAACTTTACTAGACTGGAACTATAGTATGTTACTGACACTTACAAAACAATGCCTTATCTTCAAACCTCATAGCCAGATCTGGAAAACATGCACAAAATATGGCCCTAGGCAGGGCACTCAGTGAAATATTTGGATAAATGATTGCTGCTGAGACTGTTCAAACGAGGCTTGAAGCCTGTTTCGTATAAGCTGGAGATCTGTGAAATTATGCCATTAAAGCACAGTGAAAGCTGATTAATAATCCAGTACTGGAGCAGTAGAAACCTATATAGTGTTATCACTACTTCAAGTACTGTAGCATGAACGGGTTGGACTCTCATCAGTTTTTTTAAACTATAAATAATAAAGGCAGTGGCAAGGGCAATCTCTATGGTATAGTAATATATCTACAAAAAGGAACTAATTTAATATGTACATGATTAGCTTCAGAACTCAGCATTCCGCACACACCCTATATATTTCTGTATCTATACAAATTCATTGAAATCTTTAGCGCTCTACATGAATAGTTGTGGCTTGATAAAACAAGCAAAATTTAAAACAAAAATACATGGACAAAAAAGACTAGTTTTTACCACACAACATTATCTACAACCTTGTTTTCTACATTCTCCACAAAAACTGTTATTATAAAGTTATTTCTGAAACCCTCCAATACTTCCATGCAGATCTATTCATCCACTTTAACTCTTTCAGCATGAGTTGCTCTAATTACTATCTATGCATCATGCAAAGGTCATCTTCACTTGTCAAACCCTGCCCACCCCAGAATCGCAAATGATGGACTAAATCAAATGGTATCAAAGCACTCAGCAAGTAATCTGACAAGCCAACGATATGCCAATGGGCACTCTTGCTGTGCTGCAGATTAGCATGATGAAAATTAAATGATCCTGATTACAGAAGGTAAACTCAAGACATCGAAGTACCAATAATCAATCTGACCTCTATATATCTCCCTGCCCTGCCAATCTGAAGAGCTAACCTAATGCTTTATCAATGGTTCATAGACTATTGTCAGGATGTCAGGAATGTAAAAGAGTGCTTGTCGATTTTGACGTAAGGTGTTAAGCTAAACATTATACATTTATTTTCTGGTCTTGTCAACACAATTTCTTGACAATAGCATTTTAAAACGGAGAATAATTCTGATATCATTTGATAATAACATAACAAGATTTTGCCTTTAACTACTGCCACCATATATTTTTCAAAATCAAAGTACAGAAATCAAAGAATTCAAGATCTTCATAAATAAAACTCATTATTTCTAAGGAAGGAACAACACTAAGTCATTAAACATGTAAAATATAGTAATAATGCAATTCTTCCATATCCTTCCCTGTAGAACATTGATATCACAAGCCTGAGAATTTCTCAAGCAGATGGCAGTCAAAAGCTTCAATGCTGTAACACTTAACTTGAATAAATAATGCTTCACTTTCAGATATGACATACTATAGTTTTTACTGATGAACTATTTTTATGATATGTGAAGGAAAATGATAATAAATGTCCTTATTTGAAATTAACTCTGAGCTTTTAATAAAAGCGAAATATTTGGCTGTCAAGAACGGGAGCAATAATATATGTGGAATCTCATTATGCAAAACACAAAAAGGAATGGCATGGATGAAATCAAGAGAAATACCAACAAGATATAGAAAACACTAAGAAAACATTACTCACAGCAAGTTGGAACACATAATGTGTTACCAAAGCTGAATATAACGTTTTGTAATGTCTGTGCTGAAACTATGAAATAGGGACAGATGGCTCACTTTTGTCATTAGATTGAATGAAGGTGGGACTATGTGAAAGTAAAAGACACCATTCTTTAAAAGTGGTAATACTGCTAAAATATGGTGGAAATAAGAAAACAATGTTCATAAACTTCTAATTAGTGATGGAATGATATGGCAGGAGGTATAAGAATTTCTCTGTTGTATAAAATAATGTCCACTTCCTTCTCACTGATATGCTATAAAATCAGTACACACTCCCTCTGAATTGCCATGCAATAACAAAATATCATAAAGCTGTAATTTGGTTTGAGTACTTACCTTCTTTTGTCATTGCATGGCACTATATGAATACCTGTTCAAAATCTATAAAAGGACCTATTTCCACAGCAGTGTATGGAGAAGGGAATGATGTAGCACTGTGCATGCATACAATTTCATTGTAACAAATTTGCAATATTACTAAATTACAATAAATTAATTGAGTTCACCCTGATACATTTCAAATGATTACAGTTCATTTGACAAGGCACATTCTGTACGCTTCATCTAGAAATAAATGTGGCATAAACATCATGCATAAGATTATCATATATAATGAATATACTAAGAAAGTACACTATTTCGGGAGAGAAGGGAGGGGGAGAGATGACAAGGATAACAAGTTAACTGGAAATTCAGTGTCGAAATTAGAGCACTGATTTGGGATGAACATATTGTATTGTCAACATTTGATGAGAAGCTCATAATAACGAATGTAGCATTGGAAATGAATTTGTACAGGATATGGCTCTAAAAATTATCAAGCAATAAATACTAGGCTACAGTACTGTTAAGGCATAAACATAAAACCCACAGACAACAAACACCACACTTTATCATTATCAAGCATACCCACAACACTATGAAATTATCTGTCTCTAGAAAGTTTACAATTTCTAGAAAAGTTGAAGGGACTCAAATGGATGCAATAATCTCACACGTTCTATACTAAAATTAGGTGAATTGGCACTTTTACACACAGAACATCTGAACATGTGGATGAGAGTGTGAAAGGACTAATCTGAGATCTTCAGTAATGAACCTTTGGCTGATCACCAAACTGAGTTAATTCAACAACAAGTGTGTCACATTTCACTATCCATCTCCCAAAGGGACATATGCGACATTTGTTAGTTTTTTAGGAGAGCGTTTTCAAGTGTCAGAGAGATTCAGAATTGATAACATACACCCAATCATAAATGTTCAATATCTCTGAAACTACTACAGCTATTGATATGCCACTTCGTGAGAATATGGATCTTGCTCAGGGCATTTGGAAATGGTCTTGACTCAAAACACCAAAAATGTCACATATGCCCCTTTGTGAGATGGATGAAGATTTTGGAGAGGGTATGGGTCGAGGTTTGGCAGAATGCCAAGGTAACATACATACTATAAACCATAAATACATGACAATGCTGTTTGTTTAACATTTAGAAAAAAATTGATCAAACTGCATCTCTGGATTTTACAACATGTCAAACTTTCTACTTTTGTTATTGGTTTATTTGAACTACTAATAAATATAGCACACATGCCAAGCTACTAATAAATATAGCGCAAATGCCAAGCTACTAATAAATATAGCGCACAGGCCAAGCTACTAATAAATACAGTGCACAGGCCAAACTGTGCCACAGGACCAATCATGCTGAAAAGTATTCTTCTTTATACTAAAAAATTGCAGCTTGAACAGTTATAGTGTTAGCAACAAAAGACAACCAATGATGAGTCATTGACCAAATGAGTGCAAATTACGCAGCAAAGTAGAAAACAGCTCTATGACATTTTCAGAAACTTTAATTACAGAGGCAATATGTTCAAAATCAAACATACTCGAGGAAGGGAAAAACTCACAAATGAAACTGATAATCATTTATAACTTTACATGGCAAACATTGTGATATGACACTTTCCTGTGTCTATCTGTTTTCATACCAAGGCATATATGTAGTTAACAGCTGACATAGATCAAAGTCTGTGGCTCAGATTTACTGTCATGGCTTCACAATACATCCCATTTAACAATAAACTCAAAATGAAAATACAATACACAAACACAAAAATCCACCAACATAGAAAGAGTAAAATCCTGTTACATGAACATAATGCCCAAACCATAAAGTGCAAAATCATATGAGTATACTGATACAAGAGATTCTTCACATTATAACAGTGGCATGCCAAGTGGAGGACAGACCTGGGCAGCCCCATTAACACTACTGATAGCTTGCAATGCATTGAAAAAAAATGTGACCCAAAAACCAAGTTACTTTTTGTTGTTGATATGGCACAAGGGTGTAAGCCTATCCACCTCTTTGCTACACCATGGGAGTGATGCTTGCCTCAGGTACAGTCGCTTCATCCTCTATAATGTCTGTAACAAGCAGCCATCTGCACTTGAGGCTAGCATCACATCCATGATACTGCTTGGAGGCAGATAGTGCTTACATCAATATGCCATGTATAATCAGATCTTGGCCCTACTGCTCTAAGAGGCTGGCATGGAACTGTTAACTAAATGGCACATTTAGTATAGTCTATTTAGTTCAGTGCATGTCACCAATCCATTATGTGACCACTTTGTTGCAATCATTGTACAAAAAGATCTGACAAGGGTCCACTACTTTGATATTATTATGGTCACATTCTCTTTATATTCTGTGTGAGTTGGTTACAAACCTACATGTTCTCACTACTTCCTAATGACATCCTCATTAACCCCTTTGCTGCTACAAGCATTTCCCCCTTGTGTCATCATTCCCTAAAAACAGAAACAACTGGCTTTTAGAGGAACTAAATCTCATGGTTCAAAAGTGTGACTGTGTCCAGATATAAGCGAAACAAAACAGTGATTTAGCATGACGTATGGCGTATGTCAACAGTGCACTGGACTGCCACAGATTTCATGACATATAGCATACATCAAAAGAGCAGTCAAGGGGCTAAGAAAACATTCAGCAGTTACCAATGACATAAAATCTCACTGCATCCTGGAAACAAGTCCTAGAAAAACAGTACATTCTCAATGTGACATCCTCACCCATATCAACCTACTTTAATATTAGCAAAAATAAATTCAAGTCATCTTTACTTGCACTACTAAAATTTACAGGATTTGGTTTGCATTTTGCATAATACTAAGAGCAAAGAGACACAACACTGGTGATAACATGCCAAATGGGACTAATTTACTTGAGCAGTATATATAACTAGTAATATAGAAAAATACTTTAGAAATGGTTGTTAGGATCTAATTCTGAAAATTCTGGAGGATGAGCTTGAATCATGAAAATTAATTCACAAGTTTTTGAAAAGACTTACCCCTATTTAGAGTAGACACTTTTCCATATTCTTTGGCCATTATCGATAATATACTTTTCTGTTGGTACTCAGTACAAGCAGGGTTTTAAAATCAAGTGATCCTAGAGCCAAATTATTATTATTATTACCAATTCTGGCATTCATACATGCATGGGAAAACCACTAATTGTGGCTTGCGAAAACTAGATCATCACAAAAAGAAAAAAAAAAGGATTAAAAAAAAAAAGCTGTCGTAGCTCCTTTCTCATTGCACAAATGAAGTCTGAGGAGATCAACCCATCATTTATATTATCTGGAACTGTTTTGGAAATGGAGGAATGGAGGGGGAAAGATTGCAAAAGCATGTGAACTATCTATCCGTGTCAGTCACATCCAAAATCCTAACACAAGTACTATATAAAACGTTTTTTTTAATGATAACAAGGGAATTTATAGAATGTTTTGGACTACTGCTGATCACACCAACTCTCACTGCAAGCACTAGACCATTCTAGCTTGGAAAATGACTTTCCTAAATGCTGATCATTGTGCAGTGTGGCTGAAAGAAAAGTGCTAAAATGTAAGAGCAAAATGCTCAGGGTTAATACACATTCTAAAAAATTTTTTTCAAGACTTTTTCAAGACTTTCCAAGACCTAAATTTTAAAATTCAAGACTATTATCTATGACATGCAATATGACCTGAAAAACATTTTCCCATGATGATGACGAAATTCAGAGCNAAGACCGAGAGGTCAAAAAGGTGCTATTTTCAAGACTTTTCAAGTCTTGATTTTTAATATCAATATTCAAGACTTTTCAAGACTTTTCAAGACTGCGTACGGACCCTGAATGCTGCAAAATCTACTAAAAGATACAAGTTTTTCATACACAAAATGTGAAATTCATCCCATGTCTGCTCTACCCAAAGTAATCATATCGTCGCTTTCCTGACGAACCGGCTTATCACTAAAAATAGCATTTTCATTTTTTTACAGAATTTAAATCAGCATATCTATATCTATCTACCCAATAAACGATGTTGTGAAATTCGTGTTAGTTTTTGTAAAAACGCAATTGACCATAGTGGCTTATCTCGGGTTTAGCTACTTCTGTTTCATGACGAACTGGCTTAGCGCATAAGGCCGGTTTGCCACAGATCGGGCGTGGAGTTGATCAGTCAATGTTTGACGAACCGTCTTGTCCTATAATAGGCTTTGTGAACCACGTCAGGAGATCTGATGTCCTGTGTCAAGGTACCACCCTGTGATTTGTCCATAGAAATTTGCCTCATTAGACAGTTTTCATGGTCAACGGAGCTTCTGTGTAGAAAGAAGATCAGACATTAGATATTCCAGTAGGATGGCGAAGGATTGAGAGAGAGAGAGAGAGAGAGAGAGAGAGAGAGAGAGAGAGAGAGAG
>JAWQUT010000042.1:916911-931522 GCA_033807755.1 Ellobium chinense
AGGGGGGGGGGAGGGGTAATGTGTAGCAAGGGTAATAAAATAATTTGATTTCAAGTTATAGATTTCTTTAATAAAGCTTTTATGGTGTACAGATGTTGTTAAATCAATGTGATTATTGCTACCTTATGTGGATAAGAGAATTTTAATTTTTACGTAGCAATTAAATTAAATTCAAATTCTGTTTTTATTAGCTCTTGCAGAGTTCTGCACTAGAGCAATGCAAACAAAGCACAGCTTATATTCCTACAATTTTATTTTTATACTTGCCTAGGCTGCAAACAGTGTGCCACTCATAATTACACAGAGAGCGAGAGAGAGTGAGAGAGAGAAAGAAAGAGAGACAGAGACAGAAACAGAGAGAGGGAGAGACAGAGTAAAAGAGAGACAGACAGAGACAGAGAAACAGAGAGAGAGAGAGAGAGAGAGAAAGAGAGAGAGAGAAAGAGAGAGAGAGAGAGAAAGAGAGAGAGAGACAGAAAAACAGAGAGAGAGAGATAGACAGACAGACAGAGACAGAGAAGCAGAGAGAGAGACACACACAGAGAAACAGAATAGAGAGAAAGAGAGACACAGAGAAACAGAGAGAGAGAGAAAGAGAGACAGAGACAGCGAGACAGCGAGACAGAGAGAGAGACAAAGAAACAGAAAGAAAGAGAGAGAGAGAAAGAGATAGATAGATAGATAGATAGATAGATAGATAGATAGATAGACAGATAGACAGACAGACAGGCAGGCAGGCAGGCAGGCAGGCAGGCAATCAGGCAGACAGGCAGGCGGGCAGACATACAGATAGACAGATAGATAGATAAAGAAAGAGATAGATAGAGAGAAGCATTCCTCAAAGTTTATATAAAACGTGCACGTAATTTTGAAATAAAAGACCTGGAATTTAAAAGCAGTAATAAATAAACGTTTCTTTCACTCTAATTATAAAATATACTCTGTTTTAATTTTGTTTTAATTACAGCGCTCTATAGTATGTGTTTGTGTGTGCGCACGCGCACGCACACGTACACACACACAGACACACACACTCACGCACGAACGAACGCACACACACACAATAATGATTTATGGACCGATAAATAAGTTCAAACTTTTTTCTTCTCCAAAATACCAATGCTGTGTTTCCATTCCCCAACCACGCAACCACTAAATCTGACCAAGATTCATTTTTGACGAAGCGGATTAACCCGCTGCGATATGTCCTAACTGCCCATGTCCGATGAGCTTGTTTCACCACGAACTGGCTTGTCAGGGGGATGACCTTAAACAAACATCATTTTGTGAAAAACTGAAGAAATATTACTTGTCAAACTTTGCATCATTCAAAAGATTAGACAATACGCTTTATTTTCATGTATGTTTCTTGACCATTGCACTGCGCTGTTTAAAGTTATGACGAGCTGAAGTCAACACGTGACTCGGAAAAAAACTTTAAAGCCCTCTAGCTCGAAAGTAGGGTTTCGGCGATAAGCCGTTTCGTCATGAAAGCGACTATATATACCTCTCAATATAATACTGTCCGGTGTTGATACAAAACTTCATGTTCCACAACTCATGTCCCAAACAAGTTTGCTATTAATTTTGTTTATAATTCATGTGGAATACAACTCTGTATGTCACTGTAGATGATACATAAGTTGCAAAAGTTTATGCTGTTAAAAAATCTTTTTGATTGACATGAACAAATTTTCATCATAATAAATCCCTGAGTCTACACTACACATGAAACATTTGGGAAAGGTTAAAAATGAAACTCTGTGGCCTAGTTACTTAATACTATCCTGTGATTTTGACCATAACGTGATAGAAATGATTATGCATTAGGGACAATATCTCGTTAAAGTTCACTGATGTTGACTATACATGTATTGTGACAAATATACCACTCACATATATCGATGTTTCAAAATGATGAGAAGGACCATAATCCAATAACTGTAGAATCTGTGAGTAAATGCCACTAAAGACCCCAGTTTGGTAATCTCACCTGAGAGACCCCAATGGGAATAACATAAACTGTTCAACTGTTAGGCTCGGTCTTTGTGAATGTTGTAGCAACAATGCCCAAGATATAGCAGATACCCTGGAGTTGATGGTAAAATCTTCAGAAAACAAGATGAACATTCAATACAGAAGTTAGCTTGTCATTCTTTCAACTCACATGTTTGTTGAAATGCCTTTTTGTCAAATATAACAAGATTTTTGAAAATTTTCTGCAGTATATCACTCCTATAAAATAATGTAAAAGGTGACCTGACACTATTAATATGAGAAAATTAATGAACCATTCTTTAATAAATAAACCATCGAAATCATGTACATTTCCTGAAACCACCAAGATATAAGTGATGTCTCCTCTCTGCCCCTAAAAAATACAGATATTTTGGTATTCAACCCATACTCAGCATACCTATCATATGGAATATATGGAAACATGACTTAGTATACAGTATATTTGATATCATTACTCAAACAAGTAACAAACCATTAAATGACATGATTTGAGAGATCTTGATCTGATTGCTGAGGTTCATCACTGACATGAAGACAACCATTGCCCATGGACGCATCCCCTTTTCCTGAGACCTCCACTATCCTTGCCTCTCTGACCAGCATCTCAGCCTGAAAGGGCGTCCCTGACATGTCCTCTTTATGCAAGCGGTCTGGCAGCGGCTTCCCTACTGTCTCTTTCAGCAGCAACATGGACAGGCTGCACAACACGGCTAGCACACCAAATATGATGAAAGGGATAGGCTTCGAATACTGACCCTGTAGAATTTAAGGTAGAACACGCACATCAAAAATAATTTTCCGTCTTTCAATTCTTTTTCTCGCTAACAATTATCTATGGTGCCCACCAAGTCAATTTTGCGAAGAAAGTGCATCATTCTGTTATCATGCGCGTATGTAATATGACGCAATAAGGAGAGCTAGAGTTACCGGGTTTGGCCTCTGCTTCCAGAATTATTCCCCTTCCCTGATCAGCAGAAGCCCGTGGCAAAAATGCTGATGTCACTTAAGTTCCGGCAGCTACAGACACCTCTACCTGACAATGTATTATTCAGCCTTTAATTAAAGTTCTGGTTTTCCAAATTCAAACGTTAAATTTGATAGTGTAAGCCAGAAAAAGTATTCTGCATTTTTATTGCCTCAGCATGATTTTGTTGACGTAAGCTTATGGCTGTCACGCGCGGCAGTGGTTGTAACAATTCGGACTTTGGATAATGTAACCCTGTGGGTTGTCTGAGGCCACCAGAGGCATTATATCATTATGACAGACACCTGAAAGACTTTTATTGGAATAACAGGGTAGTGTATGATTTAATATGGTCTGTAGGGAAGGTGCAGTCTTCCTTTAAGTGTATCTAGTTAAATTTTCCACTGTCCATGTCTGACTGACCTGTGATGCTGGCTCCTTCCACAACCCCCAACTGTCAACAACACACTATACACAACAACAACACAACTGAGCAAGACATGCGCTTCTGTCCGAGAGGCAATGGGCCCACAGTTGAAGGGAGTATATAATCAGCATTATCATAATCTGGTTAAATAATTCACAACAAACGAAACTATACTATCAACCACTATCACGCTTGCTCAAAACTGAGTATTTAAAGCATTGTGTCCAAACAATATTACCTTAGGGAATGATAATATTTTCTCAGATCTCCCATTTTACTGAACAAGATTGACTGGCATATATATATACTGTAGTATTTTTACATAAATCAGCAGAGTGAGCCATTACACTGTTAAATCATTTCGGTCAGTTCCAGCTCCAAAGTCTAGACTATATAGACTATGCTTAAATAATGCAATCAAACTTGTTGGTAAGAAACTTGTATTTGCCACTGGTTCTCAAACATTCTCTGTATGCAGATCTAATGTACCTCTAAAAATTATTGCAGCGGATTCATGTCCAGTCACTACTACCATATTAAAATTTAAGGGGACGTGCGGCAGAACGAGGTCATTTTCATTAATACAGGGAAGTTTGTCATTTTGGGGTGAAAAATGGGTCAGACAGGGCCAGGAAGGAAGATAACCGGTGGTGTTTTGCCCTCTCCTCACTCCGTTGCTATGGAAACGCCAATTGTTTGGCCGCCATATTGGAAAATATGTATAACTTTGAACCATTCGATCTGGAGAACAACAAACGTTAGGATGCTGGTTTTTTTTTCATTTGAAAGATCACTTTATTTAAAATAGAATGTCACAGGCTTTTTTTGATTTTTTAGATAGTTTTTTTAAAATAATTCTTTAAAAATTGTTATGAAAAAACATTGAAAATTTTGAGAATTTTCAACTTTAAAAATTCATAAAAAATAAAAAACACAAGATATCAAAAAAAACCCGTGACATTCTCAAAACAGGGGCTTGGAGAGTTGTTATGCAAAATTTTATGTAAATTGGACCAGAAAAAAGTCAGATCGAAGGGATAGAGTGACGAAAACTGTGATTTTGAGATAATTGACGATAAAGATTACCCGACATATGCATTTGAGAAAGGGTGATCATTTCCTTTTGCATCAAAATACACTTTTTGAGACAGGTATCATGAAAATAACTTCAGGATTCGATAAAGGAGATGTCGCTGTTTAAGAAACTGCCTTAAACTCATTTTACACAATTTTACCCAATTTTACCCCTACAGGGTGCCGCACTTGCCCTTAAGTGCACTTTCAAGACACAGCACTTATTTCTCTGACCTTTTAAGACTCCAGTTTGAGAACCAGTGTGAAGGGTTAGCAGAGGATGACCAACTTACCAAGAAAACAAACTGTGGTGCTACAATACCTCCTATTCTGGCTGCCATAGAGCATGCTCCAATGCCAATATTTCTGTGAATGAAGATGTCACTGTTTATATTAAATAAGCTCATGAAATGTCATTTAGTAGAATTACATAGGAAAGCTGCAGCTGCTGCTGTAATGAATGCTGACATCTAGCTAGTCAGAACAACAGAGGCTGTAGATTTGAACCCCCCAGTTTTCTTCTTTTTATCCATACTAACTGAAGGGCACCTAGGATCAGGACCTAAGTGCGGCCCAGATTCTTTCGAGTGTCAGGTTGAAGCACTGACTTATGTGTGAAGGAGGCTTTCTTCTGACTACTCCCTGTTGTTTTGCTCAACACAGTGAGAGTTTCCTATTTCAAAATCACCTGCTTTAATAACTTCTGTAAGAGATAAAAGGTTGGCTGGCTGGTTGCTTGGCTAGCCCCTGACAGAGACTCACTCACATTAAACATTTTTATGGCCCCTTGAATAAAAGGCGATCTCAATGTGACCAATTTCACCTATCCTGTTCATTCAACCTATCTTAATATGATTTAATATTTGTGGCACTTAATGGAACAACATTTCTTCAGCAGCATTTGACTTAATATTTGTGGAACTGCATGAAACTCCCAACAGTCATGTCCACACCAGGTCAATGTATCTGAAAATGTAGCAATGTATCAATATACAGAAGCTAATGTTATAATTTTCTCAATATCTATTACATTATAAGATTTATTTTGAGAACTTGATATCTTTGTTTACATGATAAAATTTATGTACATCTAATAAATAAATTACCCCTGCATAAACAAACTGTTAGCAAAAAATATGTTCACCTGATCACGGTAGGGAACGTTTCAGCAGAGAAAACCTGGACTGCGGCCCATCCTCCTGCAATACAAGATTTGCCCAACATTGCCATGGTGATTGTTAATGCTGACAACTCCTCAAGTTTGCCTGAAAATGTACAGGAAGAGTTTGTTTTAATCATGCAACTACAACACATCTATTACTGTCTTCAACTAATCTAACAATATGTGCACTACTTTTCTCATGATGCACTAACAATCATTAGTCCTAACAATCACATAGATGAGCATTTTTTTTTTTTCAGAACATTGGCAAGCTGGTTGGTTGGTTGGTTTTGGTGGTATTTATAATTATAATCTTTTAGAGCCATTGTATTTATTCACAGACTTCCATACAATGCAAAAGTAATTTTCCTAGATGGAGCATATACAGAATGTACATACTGGCTACCTGATTATGGCAGTTTTAAACAATATGAGCTGAGATTTTATGAGGTATGGTGAACCAGTGACAGAAATACAGCAGTGATGACAAAAGATGCCAAGTATAAATTTACATGTGAAAAGGCCACTCACAGAAATGAAACAGGGGATTGAAGATCAATCTGAATGAAAGAAACACACAGGATATGAACACAACGTAATTAATGTTGACAGTGTATGTGATGACGGCTTTCTAGTGAAGATGTATTACGTACCTACCACATCGATGACAAGAATGGAGAAGCACGCTAAACCCGAAACTAGCATTAATAAGAATACAGTTCTGCGGCGTCCCCAGTGATTGTTACTATACAATACGAAAAGCAGAGCTGGAATCTCCACCAGGCCTGATATGAAGACATTCAAGTAACGGTCACCAGCCAGGTTCTTACTGTTGAAGTTGTGACCATAATACACAGAACTTGACACAAACCTGCAAGGAATAATAAATATCTGATGAGCTCACACTCTGGTATGGTGGTGAATACTAGGAGAGTACATTACACTGAATTCTTTGTAAATAGGATTGCCCATGCACTGACAGTGTTCAAAAGATCACTTAAAACGTATCTTTTCTGTAATTATTTTACCTCACCACGCTAACTTAATTGCAACCTTGTGTGTGTGTCTGGGTGTGCAACCATTGGGTAGGTGTCTTGGCTCAAGGCTTGAGATCACAGTGTCAGTATACAGTATACAAAATTTAATATCAGAGCCTGGAATCAATGTTCCCCTTCTGACCCGAGACTTCTGCGCCTGGAGTGCATATAAGCACGTGTGTGTGTGTGTGTGCATGTACGTGTACGTGTTTTTTTTTTACAGATACGAGTGTGTGTGTTTCTGTGTTTTGCATACTTATTGTACTCTCTTAAACTGAGTATATGCACATATGTCTGAACTTACCAAGCAAACATACAAATCAAAGTTCCAGTGGCAAGATGGCAAGAACTGCACAAGTGCCAGTAAGAATATCGTTTTTGTTCATTCCGCCTGATCTCCTCTCTCTGACAAAAGAACAGACAAATCAATCATTAACTCTTTTGTTATGTGTTACATATTCGGACATCCTTATCATTGTTTCATACAGCTCATAGACATACTGGAACCTCCTGAAAATAGTGTTGTAGCGTACCCTACTGAATATTCCCGAACATCCTATTAATATAATAATAGTATTTCATAGATTCATAGTGCATTCCTAGGCACAGGCTACTGAAATCAAGAAAATTTAGTAATAAAAACACTTGAAAAACATGACACTGTGGAAGGATTAAGGAAACCGAAGTTAGATACTGAAATATGCATCACACATTATGGTTTTCCAAAATCTGGTGACAAGACTAAGAGAAACCTTATAATTGATAACTAAGGACATACAGAGAGAAAACAAATAGAAGAAAAATTGGCAGTGCCAGCACAATGAAATAGTCCTGTGTCCTCATCTTTGTGACAATTCACAGCAATGACTTTGCAGAAGTCTCTATACGAAGTAAAGATCAACTCATCACAACTTACTTTTACAAATTCATGCAAGCAAGCCATACCAGGAACAGGTCGATTATTAAATTTCGCTGCTTTAGTGATAATTTCCACTGCCTCCTTTAAACGTCCTCTACTCAGTAACCACCTTGGACTTTCATCGATGAACCTGAAATATTTGTATTACAGAATATAACAATATTCATTAAAAAAAAAAAGCCAAATAAAATAAAGTGTACATAATTATTCTACTGTATTTTACTATCCATTATTCTGCTCTTTGGAGTGAAAGTCAAATAGCTTTATATTAAATACATGACTGATTCCCCATTCTATGAATGGGACCAACTTGATTGAGAATGAATGAAGAGCGAGAGACAGATAACGCGCTAGAAGCGACGAGGTACCTGACCACTGAAATGTTTGTAGTGAACACCTTAGACACCATGAAAAAGCAGGACCATGAAGAGTAATTGGAATTAATCCGTACTGAAATAATTTAACGTAGGAAAAATAAGAGAAGTGGTATGTGCCGATTTTACCCAACTAAAACACAGTCAGGAATGTCTGTACTTCATCCTGAAATTCTGGATCTTCCAAAAACCACAATAATGAAGGAGTTTAGAAAGGTAGCCTCCCAAGTTCATCTTTATATATATAGCTATATAATAAATAATAAGACTAAAAAAATTAAACTACTCATGATCTATTAGTATTGAGGCTTAAAAAAATAGAATATCTAATGGGTGCACATCAAAAGAGAAAAACACTTATGAATGAAGAGGATAAATGCAATCAACTAAGAAAATAAGACTAAAAATTAAACAATGGAGCTGGGTGCATGAATGTTGATTAAGAGCTGCTTTCCACTTCTTAAAAGTGGTTTACAGTGATAGCTATGACATTTTCATGAAAGCAATTCTAGATCGTTATAGTCACTATAAACTCTAATTTTGCACATTGGACTCACAACATTTCTTACCACCACAAAGGCAACAGGATAATACTTGTAGAAGACATGGCAATATTGAGTGTTCTCCAATCTCGCAAGAAATATGCCCACAAGGCAAGTATCATGAGGCCAACAGCCCAAAACCCAATACAGCCGCAAAATGTACGCCATGCGGGAGTCACAAACTCTAAGGGCAGCACAAAGTTCACCACCAGGCAGCCTAATCAGAGAAGGACAGGATTCAAATCTCTGTATGAGATGCATTTAAGAAATGAATTTAATGCCAAATTCAAATTCTTTGAACATTTTAGGAAATTTCTGGAATGTGTATCGTCATATATGCATGATATCCGTTTCTTTACAAAAGCATGTGCACATTTCTTTCCACAGATCTTTGTGGCCCCCATTGTGAGAATGGTTTTCTTCAGTGAGTAAACCCAAGACAGAGCATTAGGACTGAATCTCTGCTCTATTTTTGGTATACCTGTAAAAGCATTTGTAAATTTATGGGCATATTTGTTTGAAGCATATAACCAAAACCCATTAGCAATACTCAACTGTTACTAATCATTGTGTTCAAATGTGTCATTTCAAGTTAATAATAAGCTGAAAAAAAAAAAAAGCTAAAATAACTTTTCTTGACACTATCCTTTAAAAAACTGACAAACTGGCAGTGCACTGACATTAATTTAAAGAAGGGAGCAGGTCATTTGGTTGTGGGAAAATCCATTTTCTATCAATTCAGAGACAGGAGATACACCAATGTTAACCAAAAAAAAAGGACCATCTATAGTTAATTTGTGACTCACAGTCACACACCAAATTTTAATTAATTGATGGAGATACAAACTTATACAGCTTGTTACAAATTAAAAAAACCAAACCAAACACTTATCTCATTGTCATATTATGATTTGAAGGCTCATAAAAAATCAGACTCCAGCACCTCAAAACCTGAGTCCACTACAGACTGACTCTATACAGAAAATTTCAGCTAATAGAATGTGCTGAAAATTAAAAAAATTTTTTTTTTTTTAAATTCACACTAGGAGTAAATCTGCAAACATATGTCACTGAAAGTGCATTACAAATCATGATAGTCACAGGCAAAAAACAAAGGCACAACTATCATAACTCCAATATAGGCCTACATTTATACTTACCACCAACAAGGCCTCCAACCACAAATCTAAGAGCTGCATAAACTTGCCAGCTGGGTGCAAAGGCAGTTGAGAACCAGAATATGATGAGTAGTGCATACTCTATGAACAAGACTTTCTTGCGGCCAAAAATATCTGCCAGCTGCCCAGTGATGAGGGCCCCAACTAAGACCCCTGCCATCTGTACTGATGTTATGAGCTCTCCAACATATTTTTGCTTGCAGATCAAATTCCACTGAAAAATAAAGAAAAGAATTAAATTTAAATATGCAACAAAAAAATTAGCCATGGCCATGTTGACAGCACAGATGCAAATCATTTCACTGGCCATAACTGAAGGTTTCATATAAGAAAACGGTCTTTAAAATTTGCACCCTTGTATTTTGGTAGCAGTTGCTTGTCACTGAAAAAGAATCAAAATGGCTAAAATCAATGACAAGACAAATCACACCCATGTGAAGAAGCACAGTCTTTACAGCATGCCAACCAGAAATGGTTGTAATGGTGTTGACACAGCAAGAGTCTATGAGATGACACAAATTCTAGTCAAAAATATTATATGCTGTAATTTTGCAGACTTGCATTTTAATAAATTATTGGGCAATGTCACAAGGTCTGTAAAACAGAGTGATATCATGGACCGCTTTGCTTTAATTTTCCATCTGCACCAGTGAATCTTTCCATTACATTGCTTTTTCCTTTATATAATCAGGTTAACCGTCCATTTTTCCTTTCTAGAGGCTCAAATGGATGGAAGTCTTTGGTAAAAGCAATGTCTAACTGATTACCTAAAATAGTTTTAGGTCATTGATAGTCTTGGGTTTTGAAGTTTCATTTCTTTAACGATTAAATATGTCATAATATATATATGCCCTTCCATGGCATATGCTCATGGAACTCGTTAACACTTCTCACAATCACAGATCTATAGTATCTGTAAAGTATGCTACTGTGCAAGATAAGATAAGATAAGATAAGATAAGATAAGATAAACTTTAATATCCACGAGGGAAATTCCGTTCACAGTTGATACACATTCAACAATAAATTACATTTCACATTCAACATTAAATTTCATTTCAGGTCATACACATTACCTGACCTAACACGCAACCACACCTTCACAAATACCCACACAACCGTTGACACATACCAGAG
Organism: Ellobium chinense; assembly: GCA_033807755.1. Classification (NCBI taxonomy): domain Eukaryota; kingdom Metazoa; phylum Mollusca; class Gastropoda; order Ellobiida; family Ellobiidae; genus Ellobium; species Ellobium chinense. The sequence continues at coordinate 927,745 of JAWQUT010000042.1, forward strand.
TGAAATATATAACGATTTATATGGACTGTACTGGAAACTGGACAACTCAAGAGAGACTGCTGCAACTGGAAAACCATATGGCTGATGGAAGAAACGAATTTCTGTATCTTTCACGATTTGTTCTTAAGAACAGTAATCGCCCACTTCTTTGCGAAAATTTTATTTGATTGAAGAGTGGGTGGGTAGAGTCTTTTAGAACTGCACTTAATTTGGCTTTACAAGACTGTTGGTACAGGGCTTCGATTAGATCATTTTCACCTCCCGTAAGTTTATTTACTTTCTTAATACATCTGTTTATTTTACATTTGTCTTGTTCTCGTGCATTTCCAGCCCAGGCTGCAATACAAAATACTATTACATTTTCCACTATGGCTCTATAGAACATGCATATCAGGGTGTTATCTACATTGAAAGATTTCAATTTCCTAATAAAATACAAACATTAACTTATTTTTGAGTGACGGTGTTTATGGAAGAGACAGAAAAAATATTGAATTCTCAGTCAAACATTTAAATAATTTTAAAAGGAAGACTGGCTCAGATTCCTGATCAGACCACCAGACACCTGACAGCACACATACCTCTGTCACAATGGAAGTAAAGTGAGAGTTAAATTCAATCCCACCACAGGAGCTTGCATTCCTACTGCATATTTCATCTTCATCCTCATCAGTTCCATTATTACTTAGAGATCCAAAGGTTTGATTGTTTCCATGCAATAATGAACAATAAAATCCTGGGTTGGCAGCTGTGAATATTGGAACCAACATAGCCCATGCTAGTGGAGTTTCAAACAGCGACACCAGTAAGAATGTCCGAACTTGGAAGGGCCCAAATGGCCGAATTTGTTGCAAGACACTCTCGTATTCAGACATGGTGTATCATGTGTGTTGTCCTCCGCAGCTATTTTACTTGGTAGGAAATCATTTCTGAGGATGTGAAATGCTGTGGAAGAGACAAACGTTGGAATGCTTATTCCTGCTCTGACAACTGTCTAGAAATTTTATGTACAAAATTAAGTGCTATGTATTGACACTGTTCATATGTTCAGTAATTAAGAGAGTGAAATGTCAAATTGAAGACCATTGATGCAAACTCATAGAACTTCAGTCATCATCTTTCCAGTTTTTCTGCTTTATCTTATCACAACTAACCATAACTGTGGTATATAAAGTGCTTTCATGTTGTTATGCAACGATAAAAATTACCCAAAGAGGATGAGAAACAACAGGTCAGTTGCACATACCCCCTCTTTCTTTCCTTTTTTTTTTTCAAATATGTCCCCGGTAAAAGACAGCACCAGTGTGGGAGTGTGGTCCCAACTACTTTATCAATACATTGAATACAAATAAACAGTATAAATACCAGTTTCTACAGAATCAGCAGTTTAAGAACAGATGTTAGAAAGAGTGAAGTGGAAAGGATGAAAAGGGGAATAGACTAAACTGAATTCAAAAAAGACATACTGGCTGAGGATTTATTCTCAATGGATTATTTAATATCAAAAAATGCTCTGGGTCCAGTGCTTATTCCTTGTTTTCTTAACATTTGTGTCATCTTTTGCTACAATATTTGGTTTTAACGTTTATGCCTGATATTTCTGTCTTAGAAACCTAGGTGGATGGTCCCTGCATCTAGTTTAGTCTTACAACTTACACTGGACGTTTATTATAAGTACATAAAATGCCATTACCTTTCATTGGTTATTCAAGCCATAATTATTTTGTACTTTAGATCAATAACTGACTAAAAAGCTTTATTTATTGTTAAAGAATTTAAAAATATTCGATACATCGATAAAGGGAACCACCCCGCCACATTAGTCTGACTCATGCCTAAAAGCCTATGTTCTCATTTCTATACCAACCCCATCAAAATAACTCCTCTTCGGTATGTTCTTGATTCAAGGGTTGTTGCATACAGATTCTACTCCACCTGCCACTTTTAGCCTACATTTTATTAATAGTCACATTCTCAATAAGGTCTCAAGTTTTCTAAACTACACTAGATCTGGACTAGATCTAGAGGATGGCTAGAGTTACAAAACAGCACTAGTGTGGAAGTGTGGTCCTGACTACCTTGTTGATATATTGAACACAAATAAATAGTACCGATACCAGCTGCATCAGAAACGAGTTGATTTATGAACAATAAGACAGAAAGTAAAGAGTGAAGAGGAAAGGACAGGAGGAATTCCAAATGAGACTCACACTTGATTTTCCTGTCACTCAAACATTAGGATCAGCGACTTGCCTCAACTGACACTCTTGTCTCAAAGGACATTATGGTTAGGGTTAAGGGTGGGTACGGACTGGGTTGTATTAGTAGCCATGAGCTCTGATTAGGTGTTGAGTATCATTTGGAATTCTTTCTGAAAAGATAAATACGGGAAAAGACTTGCCTTAATTCAACATAGGCACACCAAGAATTTATTCCCAGTAAAGTGTTTGACTTTGACAAAACTAGGGACTTTCATAAAAAATTGAAAGTTAATGGACAGTCTTGAAATGCATATTGTTTAAAAGATCTCACAGAGACAAACACACTGGTGAAAAAATTATCTTTCTATCTTAATTCTAACAGAAGTTATGTTGCAAAGAGTGTCGTGAAAAGGCGCCTTCTTTGCCTTTGTAATTTATTCTCAAAAAGCGTGTCCAAAACGCAGAAGAACCACCACATTTATTGTTATAACTTTATAACCGTTCACCAGATCTNTTAGAGGGCAGCTCAAAATGTTAATATAGCCCATAGAGGAAAAAAGGGGCCAATCCCATTACAGGTCTGTAACCTTATGTATTCCCTACATCAATAAAAGTAGTCGGGACTCGGGACCACACATCCACACCAGTGCCGATAATAGTCACCGTAAGTAAGTTACCTCCATGGCTTCATGCGCATCCTAGACCTAGACCTAGACTAGATGTAGCTGCCACAGGCATAGACTGTTTGCTTATGTGACTGGGAAATACTCGGCTTTTATAGCATAAGAAGTGAAGCAGGAGCCAATAATAGAAATCATTCAGACCATATGATGCAATCTAGATCTCTAGAACAAACATGGGTCCAAAGTTCAGTCGTCTCAACATGCGCAATTTGATAGAAGCTGCCATTTTGAAATAAATTATTAATTAGAGTTACTTCCCCTCGTAGTCGGTGTCTCAAACAGAATTTCCCTTGTCGGTGAAGGCATTGAAATATACACTATAATAAAATTATCCTACTATTAAATCTATCATAATGGGCGAAGGAATAAATTAGCCTAGTGTACTGTAATTATTTGTGGGATAGGAGCTTCATCCCCAAGAGCGAGAGAGAGAAAGACAGATAGAGGAAAAAAAAGAAGAGAGAGAGAAAAAGAGAGAGATTCAGACATATGAAAATAGAATAATGATATCTTAGGCTCTTTTCTTGATGGTGAGAAAATAGGCCTATTATATAAAGCAAAAGCAACAAAGTTATATGCAAAACAAAATACAAGCTGCTTCACTTTATGATACTTCACTGATAAATGTTAAACATTGTAAGACTCGCTGTTTGCGCTGTGTACGGGCTTGTCGTTTTCGCAATATTATAAATAAAATAGGCCTACAGTATCTAGCCTCAATATAAAATATGCCTTGGCGCATGGAAAAAAATACATCTATTACAGAGACATACCTAATATTGAGATCTACATCAAACGTAAATTGATAGAATAATGATGAGTTAGTGCATGTGAAATTTATACTTAATGCCAAGATCTACTTAATAAATGAGTACTAAATTCCACGAAGCTCCA
>JAWQUT010000042.1:933904-979059 GCA_033807755.1 Ellobium chinense
GCGTAAATTAACGATCTGCAAAGTTTCGATGCAGTATGGACTGTTTTACTCATAAAATTCAGAAACAGCGATACGCTGTGAAGAGTGGGACTGAATTCATTTTATTGAAATGTCCCATTCTACCTTCCCTTTCTCTACTTTTTATACCCCGGACGGGCCTATTAAAAACAACTTTAGATTTTCACTTATAGAAAATAATAAACTAACAGTTGTCTAAAAAGGAAAACAAGTGCGATTAAGTGAGCACTGGTTATAGGCAGCTTTGACTATATTTCCTCACGGCAGCAGTTTGGCTTCCTCCTTCCATATATTATGTAGGACAGTGAGAAATGACTGAGTGCGAACCACTGCCTGGGAATTTCTGAAGTGGTGTCCCTTGCTGTAGCTGTACCGAACAACGAAACGAAGAAGGGAGTAGTAGCATAATTATTATAAACTTCAAAATCGATAGCCTCGGGAAGGGCGGCGCCCTTTTTAGTGAATATCGTTTGAAGGTTCAGCAAACTGTCATCACGAGAGCCAACTCCTTTCTTCACCTCACCAAGAACTGCACTTTGTTCGGCCTGTGTAGGACCAATTAATACTGCTCATTGTGCTCCGCCAATGCAACCCACTAGAGAAATGGACCAAACGCACTTCCTGCATGGGCGTTGGCCCTGATACATTCAATGGAAGAAGTGAAATTCAATGAAAGAAGTGAAGGAGCGTATGGCCCAGATGGAGAAGAAGATGGAACCGCTAAAATGCATTCAAGAGAAAGTATAATTTCTACACGAGAGACTGACAAAAATAGAGGACAGTCTCCAAGAGTGGAGGAACTTAGTATTTAAGCGATTCCCTGCGGTGATTGTTGAAGACAGCTTGAAAGGCAACGAGACGGGATCAGGTGGCTAGAGAAGCAGGTTGAAGCCATGTGGAAAGATAAGAAAGACCTTAGTGACAAACTGGAAGACACTGAATGGAGGTCTGTGAGACAAGACCTGATATTCTCAGGTTTTGAGAAAAAGCAGGAGGAAGTTACGGAAGCTGTTCTGAATGACTTTCTCAAGGACAAGTTGAGGGTAAGTCCTGGCCCTCACTTCGACAGAGTTCATAGAATGGGACCAAAGAAACAAGGCCAGAGCAGGGCAATTATCGCTGCGTTCATCTATTTCAGTTAAAGGGAGAGAATCCGTCTTCTTGGTCTAGAACTGAGGGGACTACCAAACTATATTATAAATGAGCAACGACCACAAAGTATGAACGAACCACGAAATGTATTCTTACCTTTAATGAGGCAAAGGCAGGCAGGCAAGAAAATCATCTGGAGTGAGGACAAATTGATAGCAAAAGACACGAGGTACCAAGTCAGAAGTAACGGAAACATAGAACGGGAACTGACTTACCAGCCACGGCGCCGTCGTACCGATGTGCAGCAGAATACTAGTATAAGGCATAGCCTACCGAGCAACATGACAGCAGCACCTCACGACCTACTAGGCATCAGACTGCCAACATAGACTAGGTCAATTCAGTGAGCAACAAAGTGCTAGTATGAGACAATCCAACAAGCAAAATCATGTCAACATGGAAGCCAGCAATGATGACTAGGACGGGCAGGGACAGATTGAAAGTCAAGTTAGCCCCAGGTATAACTCAAAAACCAATCCAAAAAATAGTTTTTCATGTCATGTTAAGGTATGCCATTTTTCTCATAACAGCTGAAGTGATAGAAGTAACCAACATTATATGTACGCGTAGCCATAATGTAGGTGACCAAACGCTGGTACGATAATAATACTAACCTTACGGAGGACTTGAGGGGGTCTATTGAGTATGAGAATAATACCTATATTGGAATCTGTACTAGCTACTTTACAGATGGAAATGACACCTTGGCTGAAGAGAGAGAAGACCTAGTTAAGGAAAATAGTTGTAATGTATTGGCTGCAGATTATTGCAGTAATTATTTACCAAGTGGAATTTGTATGAGTAGTTATGCAGAGAAGTATTACTTACCTGAGATGTGAAAGTGACAGTGCAGTCTCATATAGTACTGATGTATCAAATAATACCTATTCTCAAAAAGATACGTGATCATCCGATTGGTGAGATTACCGTACTCTCTGCAGATGACTGCAGTTATGACCCAGTATGGCAATCTGTACTAACCTGGTGGAGGGGAGAAATGAATCTCCAGCTAGTGATACTGACACTGACCCTGTGAGGGACTTCAGCTTCAGAAATAAAGCCATTAATGTTCAAAGCTGCCCGCATCAGGGTTGTATAGGCCATAATTGTTAGTTATACAAATGAGGGTCTGGTGCCCGTATCTAATTAAAATTTAGCATCAGTGGAAAGCTCAATCTATCCCCTTCAATTTCATAACCAGCAACACTACATCTCAATGCGTAAAAATAACCCCTGTAAACGACCAAGGGGTAGGCGTCGCACTGTCTGCCTCGCCGTGGCTTTCCTTTCACTCCCGCATTGTATTAAGAATGATGATGTTGTTTGAATGGCATTTTCCAGTGATTAAACTCCTTGTTGTTTCCCAGAATCATGTGACTGAGAGAGATGAATAGACAGAGATCATGTTGCAATTCGCCCAAAGTTTCTATGTTGTCTCCCCCGCCTTATTCCTAATAAATCTGTTAAACTTGTGAATATTGGTTATCAGCTGCTTGACTAGTCTATACTTCCTCAGGGCCGCAGGTCGGATTCCTCATTTCCACACACCCTATAATCTTTCCGTAAAAGATTTGGGCTGACATTTACCCCCCCCCCNCTCTTCTGCAGGGTCAGCAACACCAAATCAAAATATTTTTGCCTCAGCAGTAGGCCGATCACGTCGATTACTTATCCTTTGAAAATGGGGTTTTTTTTTGTATGAGTGTCTGTAACTTTTGATGAGTAGACTATGCAGCCAGTGGTTGACACTTTGGCTCATAAGGTCCATACATACAGAGTGCACTGAAGAGCTGCAAAATAATTAACTCCCTTTCTTTAACTGCCGGTGAGTAAGCAGAGTATATACCCTGCCAGTAGCCCTAGCAGTGCTATGTAGGCTTAGACTCTTCGGATCCTGAACTTCTATGCCGCCTTCTCCTATCCCCATACTCATGCACAGTGCCAGAGGTGAGGAGATGGCAGCCAATCATGGCCCTGACTTTCGTAGTTAGAACAACATTCTATATAATATTCATCTTGATGAGTTACCTCCTATTCCCCTCCCCCACTAGTCTTTTAGCGTCTTTTAGTCCAGAAGAGCTCACCATATATATGCATAAATATATTTCCGCTTTGCACAATAAATAAATAAATAAATAAATAAATAAATAAATACATGCTCAGCTGCCTGACAAAATGAGGTACATCTTGCATTTTGGTAGCAATGAGGTGTTGGTATTTCCAAAGTGGTTGGCCAAAGCCCTTTCTTTTGATGAAACAAACATATCGCTTTGGCTTAATAAGTAGAAACGATATGGTCTTTGAAAGACAAAAACTGACACAATCACAGTTTTGAGAAAAACATTTTTATGTTTCAGCTTAGTAATATGTCAAAACTGCCTTGCAACCAGGGTGATATAGTGATGCTATATCTTTTTTTCAGGCAGACTGGTCAAATCTCTATGAGAAAATGACATTCTGAAATACTGAACCCAAATGTAGTGAATTCATTGAAGATATTAATTAAGACCATACCCATGAAAATTGCTCCCGTCTCAAAATTATTCCCGGTGACTGGAATCAAAGTCAACTTTAAGGGTTTTGCTCTTCTTGTACAACATTTTAAGTCTGAAATGTGAATAGCAAATAGATCAAACTTTTCAAATATATTCAATACTCGTAATCGATAAATTCGACTTCATGATGCAATTTTTGTTGATTTCGATAGTGCCGAAAAGCGCCCCATTTTGTCTGGCGGCTACACAATAAATAAATAAATAAATAAATTGTAGCAAATAAATTGGTTCCTAACAACAGGCCGTATACATAATCCTTACTTAAGTTAACGCATAGCGGTAACCAAGGGAAATTCCCAAACATTAGTAGTGCTCACTGTGGTTAATGCAGTACGTTGTCTAACAGTTGGAATGGATTATGCATACGGCCACAGTATACTTACATTTTTGTTCTCCTGCTCTCACTGTATGTTTCAAAATATAACAAAGTGTTTCCAGCCTTCATCTCTATTTCCCCTTCTCTCAGTCTTACTCTCTCCTTGTTCCTTCTCCCTCCCTTCCTGCGCCTTATTCATCAATATTTCTCCCTCATTCTTCCTCTCTTCCTCCAGCAAAGCCCTGTACTGATTCGAATGACATTCTATCTGACATGTAAATGAAACTATAGGACAGTCTTGTCAAAACATCAAAACTGTTCTGCTATAACAAAACAATGTATGGTCTAATTTCAGCCCACGGACCAGTTCGACGCCTTGATGCAAAATTTTACAGGAAAAGCAACAACCACCAAGATACAAATGGCGTCATTTCTGTATCAAGACTATTGTACTGCGGCCATTTTTAACCCAGATGGTGTGAAATTTTAGCACATGACAGAGCAGGGGGAGGCCAAGTTATAAAATATTTTAAAAAGTTGATTTTGAACTACATTTTATCAGTCATGGGAGTATTGCACCAAGACGTCGAATCTACTATCGATTCGAGCTCCTACTCGCGGAATACCGACCGGCATTTAAAATTCCCCTTTAGATTGCACAGAGACAAGTGGCGGTCTCATTCCCTTATGAACTAATCTCAAACGCAACTACAAAAATCGAAAGTGCATGTTTACTTATTTGCACCGTATGGACAAAATGATTATGTTTAAGTAATTATTTCTTTGTATGTAAACTTTCATTGTGGTAGTTCTGAGAGTACATTTTATTATAAAGTACCTTTTCTGGTGGGGAATTTGTTGTAGTAGTAGTAGTTGTTGTCGGTCGATATGATTTAGAAAATGTTTTCCCTTTCCGCACATGCCCTGAATCCACAGACGAAGATCTCAAAGAAGCTAGGGGTAGCAGGAAGGGGGAAGTGTTTATGATTCTGCCATGACGGAAAATGACTGGAACATATTTTCATGAGCAAGTATTTTGCAGGCAGGGGTATGCAACGCTGAAAAAAGGGTCTTGCAGATTTGGGCCATCTGAAAAAGGGACTTGTGTTTTCAGCAACGAATGAGCTTTGCAGTTAATAAGCTTAAAATTTGGGACACAAAATGACTTCAGAGTGATTTGGGGCTAGCTGATCAAGAAACATTATTTAGATCCAGTGCTATGTTACCTATATTATAGTCAAGTTAATAGCCTTGCTTTGTGTCGTTATATGGCAGAACTTTCAGAGCTCAAATTTTAAGCCGACATTGGTCTCAAAGCCAAAAAAATCGCTCTATTATCGTCTTTAAAGACAATCTCTTTTCGCAAGTTTCCTGGTTAAAATTATAATTATGGCAAGAGAAAAGAAAGCAAAACCACTATCACCACCACCACCACCACCACCAACAACAACAACAACAACAACAACAACAACAACAACAACAACGACAAGAATATCAGCCGCAGCAGCAAGAAAAAGAAGAGGAAGAACAACAACAACAACAACAACAACAGCAGCAGCAGCAACAACAGCAACAACAAAAAAGAAGAACAAAACCTGAAGGAGACGGAGATGTCAGATCCATAAACCCACCCACGTGACAGGATCTCTTCTGTATCTTTTCTTCTAAGTCGTCCGCCAACTAGTCTAAACGTCTAGATCTAGATCATCAGTGCAGTTGCTGATTCCCAACTATGCAAGTGGGAATGAAGGACTTGGACTTGTACACATATTTTTTTTTTTGTTGTTTAAAAATCTCGGAGTGTTTCATATTATCATTGTTCAGCCTTCTATGGCTGAATGAAATGAAAAAGAAAAAAAGAACAGAGCCGTCTAGAGCCAGCCACTAGGGCCGTTCAGTGTTAAGGCTCAGCACTGCGATCGGAGCAAACGAGCTGAAGGGGACCCAGGGGCATTGTGAGCTTGGAATTGACAGTAGAAAGCGCTCTTCCTTGTAAACATAGTACAGCTGCTGGACAACACGATATACGATTACGAATATAAATACACAAAGAAACATTATACACATTGCAGTGCCCGGGTTTTGTGCTCTATATCAATTTTATTTCTGAACTTGCACATCTCACAAACTCGAAATTATGAACTGGTCCGTCGGAGATTTCGAGTTCATCGGATCCTTTTGTATGGAAAAAGGCTATAGGTTATGGAATCTATTTCTTCAACACTTCTTGCTTCGACCTGTGTATAGGCCGCCGTATTAGGGAAAGGATTGGGGGCGGCTGGTCGGGAGTGGGGTTGGGGAGGTATCAGGCCCAGTTAATTTTTTTTTGCGGGAGATCTGCCTCCCCCCCCCNNCAATGAGAAAGACACAACATTATTAAAATGAATAACGGCTCTCATGTCAGGCTCACATGCCCTGATGTTCTTCATCTAGGCTAACATATTTTCTCATTGTTTGAATGTATGCGAAAAGGGGTGTTGCTCTAATGGATAACTGATATCACCAAGCAAGCAAGCAAGCAAGCAAGCCAGCAAGCATGCAAGCAAGCAAGCAAGCAAGCAAGCGAGAGAGCAGACAAGCAATCAATCAAGCAAGCAAGCAAACTAGAGAGCAAAGCAAGCAAGCAAGCAAGCCATAGAGCAGAGAAGCAGGCAAGCAAGCAAGGAAACAAGCCAAGCAAGCATGCATGCATTCTTTGGAGGCATTCCATTATGTATATTAAGATATTGCATTTCTTGCAGCTAAGAAAGTGAGTGCAGGATTTAACAACTACATTGTACATTTTTTTTTCAGTGTTCTCAAATGAATCACACAATACAAAAACATTAAAATCCCAAGAATTAGAATTCCTGGGAACCAATCTATAACTTAAGTTTGGGGATTATTATTTTGTCAGTGGATTACTTCCCTCAAATGTAAAGGACGGTAATTTTCGAATCACACTATGGGGCGAAAAGGCCTTCAGGCCATTTGCTGTTTTTTGGCTTTGTAAACCTGAGAACCAATTATGAATGCTTGTGCTTGCAAATACGTATTTTCTGGGATATCATAAACAATTCTCTAAAATTACAAAGCGATACCAGTTAAAAATAAAATCAGGAACGTTTTGGGTTTAACAACGATCTAGATAACATTTCTGGATCCGCCCCTGCTTTCATAGCATAAAAAGAGAAGGTCATGTTTTGTTTTTTTTTCTATACATTATTTGTAAGATTGAGGATACATCTTTGTTGTGTGATCCAGATACACGTTTTTTTCTTTTGTCATTTATCTAGTTGTTTACTTTCATGTAGATCTAGATTTAAACGTTAAACGATCACGAAAATATTAATCTAGGAGATAATGTTCGCCTAGCCGTCCCCATCCCCCAACAGAAATTTAGGGTCTGGGAAGAGGGAACGATGGGAAAAGAGAGTGGAGAGGAGAGAGACGAGTGTTCATTATCAATGCTGAACCTACTGAAATAGCAGAGACGACCCCGATCCATGGTTGTTTCATGATGTTAAAAAAGGGCCCCGCACTTCTCATCGCCCATGTATCCTGCGCACCCTAAATCCGCCTTTGCATGTTTCAAAAGTATGGCCCTCGAGACATGATTGAAGTACAGTATAAAAATGGTCCCAATCTGAAAAGCTTGGGCACTCCTACTCCAGTCTAGGGCGGTTTGCCCTATTTCTGCACTGTCTGATCGTTGTGCAGCCGCAGCCGTCAAAGCTATTAATACGTTAGATGGTATGACACGATAACTGTGTTTTTCGGTCGCCTTGCACATGCACCTGATCCACCCGGCTTCCTGATTGATAACGCCCAATCCCGTCTTTTTCTCTTGTCCTTCATTTCGCAATATTTCTCGTGGGCTCCCTCTATTCCTCTCTACAATATTATTTCCATTTATGGGCCTCTTTTGCAATTCTGCTGTCATTCCTTTCGTTAGATGGGTTTAACGTGCACGAAGATCTATATTCATTTTCTTATAACTTGATGACTGATGACACACTGACTTCTCTCTAAAGTCTTTCATTGTTAGAGACAAAATGTGTCTAAGACAAAGACACACTGAGCATTACATATCAATAACTAACATCGAGAATTTGTATGGGTTACCTGACCTTTAAGAAATCGGTTTCACGATCTCTGACCCTTGCCTGTTCACCTTTTGCTTACTTGACTTAGATATCCAGATCCCCAAACTAAGACACCTATCTTGTCACCTTTCTCTCGCCTTCCCCTCTCCAGGAACCGCATTAGCCTATATCTGGGGAAAATCGGTGAAACCGTGTCCTTCAAAAATGGGAAGGCCTCTATCCATTATTAACTGACTTAAAGTTGTTTGTATAATGCACATGGAAACTCGACACCGTATCTTAAGGTTTTATTCAGAAATTTCTCTTAATTTTATGTTGTAATTGTTGTTGCTCCAGGAAGGGTATTATCATGGGCTAGACCTGTAATCTGAGGTTCATTTTAATTTATATATTTGTATGGTATTATTCTCAACAATGATTGGATTAGCCGGTGGTAGTGCAGTCAGAAGTGGGTGACTTCATGCAACGACAGAACATCATAATTATGATCTCAGCAGTTTTCATATGCGCAAAATGTCATACATTTGGGGACAAAATTATTGAGATAAACTTTCAGCCTTGTAACGTTTTGAAATATAAACTTGAAAAATAAAAAGAGAGATGCCCTTTAAGTATGTGAATTTACTTGGTGAGCTCGACCACACGTGAATTCTATCAACTCACTCGAGCGAGAATTATATTTTTTCTCAGATTTAAAGATAAAGTAGATTGAACGCATACCGTCATGAAACAATGCGGTTTTTTTTAGCTTATTTTTTTTTCCAATTCATTGGTAGACCAGTCAAGATTTTTTTTTTAGTGGCTTTTTTACAATGTCCGCCCACAAGCAATGATTGATTTATGTTTAAATTATGTTGTAGTCTTCCAATAATCGGTAGATTTCAGTTTCTTTTAAATTTCACGATCATAAATTTAATGATTCACTGATTTTTGGGTGAGGGATAGGAGGTATAAAAAAAAGAAAACTGAAGTAGTTGTTGTTTTTTTTGCGATTAAAAAAATGTTGAAAGGTATCATTTATCAGAACTGAGGATTTAAAAACCATTCTTTTAAGAGACATGTTTTATTTGCCGTTGACACTCAAAGCGTGAATTTTAAACATTATCAGGGACACTAGGATATTTGAACCTTAGAGCTAAAAAAGTAGAATCAGCGGGCCCCGTAGGCTGCATGACCACCAAGATTTTGAAGAGCTGATAGGAGACTCCGTTGCTAAATGTGATGTTGTTTTTGTTATTGTTGTTGTTTCTGTGACAATTTAATAGGAATGCACTACCTGCGAATGTACTTTGTTGAATTTTTCTCTTCAGGCTGATTTTACCACCAGAGTATGGTACCATCTTCATTTGAAGCCCGTGGAATGTCTTTTGTATATGTTTTGTTTCGTAAGAGCTGCCACAAGAAAAAAGCATGATGAACATTTTCTTATTTTCAGCTAAAAATGTCCGCAAATTCCACCTGTTGTTTCTGGGTTATAAAATTTTCCTGGAAATAAAGGCCCTGAAATGTCATTTGCATTCGTTTTTCCTGAAAATCCACAATAGAATAAGACATCAGGATACAACATTTTCATTTAAATTCAGCTAGAAATAGCTCCAAAGTACCGATTTTGCCTCTTTAAAAAAAAAAAAAATCCGAAAATGCAAGTCTCCGGACTTCCCCCTCCCTACCAAACATTACGCTCCCCATTTCGACTGTTGTGGGTGTGCTCTTGACGCACATTTAATTTTAGGCCAGCCTCCCCGACAACATTCCTGAATCCGCCCCTGGATATGATTCAAAAGAACCTCTCTCGCTATTATTTAGAGCTTTGATACATGAAGGTGGGGGACAGGCGGAAAGGGGAGGATTGACGAGGACTTCCAAGATATTATTTTGCAGAGGCATCCCGAAGGAGGCTATTACAGCCTTGAGCTTAATTACCTGAAAAAAAAACACCAAAAGTTGCGTATGACCTAATTTACAGATAATGACCAGAGACTTATACGACTTTATGCCATAGACGATACTGTGGTATCTACACAAAAACATCACCTAAGAGAACTTGCAAATACATAATAATAAGGCGGTGGGTCAAAGTACAAGTTATCGGATTCCTGATAAAACTGAGACAAGTGACCTATTTTATTTCAGCCGGCCGGCGCAGGGATCTCCTGGTATGACATACTAAATTGAGTGGGGGTGTGGCTTTACATTACCCTCATATCTAGTTCTCGACCACAACTCAACCAATAGAAAACTCCTGATTACAGATTTACACCACCTAACGAGCTAACTCTTGCAAACCTGCTTACGCCAAATGAGGGCAAACAGGGAGCATGGCCAAGTCCACATTCTCTGACCGACTTTTTTTCTTTTTATTTTTTTCCCGGATCAGCTGATTCTAAGTGGTCTGTGCAGCGAGGTCGAGGTCGAGGTCAAAAGAAAGCGCTGGTCTGGATAATTTAATATCAGCACTCAGCAGTCACCTTCTCGGTCAACCACCCCGAATTTCCGACCCGCTCTCATAGTGACAGTCATAGGCAGTTCGCCTAGCTCATTGCAGTTAGTTTTGGAGAAGAGGAGAGATTAAAAAAAAAAAAATGTTAGACGACGCAAGAAAATAATGCCAATCTCTAGCCTTGATGTTATATTTTAAACCAGTGCTTTCTCGGTTCTTTGTCTATGACATTTGACGGACATTTTAGGTTTTGGGTTGCGCAAGCACAAAAATTAAAAAACCGTATCGTGAAAATTCGCCTTTCTCACTGGAGTTAGTTTTTGAGGAGAGGGAAGAATGTATTAGGCAACGCTAGTAAACAATGCCGATCTCACGCGTTGGTGCGGTTTAAAAACAGTGTCTTTGTGACATTTGACGGTTGCATTGAGGTGTAGTAAACACAAAGAAAAAAATTAAATAGCCTCATCCTGACAAACAAAGGTAGTACGCTTATCTCATTTGGATTTTTTCAGGCGAGGGAAAAGCTGTATTAGACAACGCAAGAAGATAAATACCAGTCTCAAGCTTTGGGGTGTGTTTTTTTTTTTTAACCAATGACTTTGTGGACTTTCCTTTGGGTTGTGGCAAGCACAGAAAATTAAATAGCCTCACTGTGACAAACATAGGTAATACGTCTATCTCATTTGGATGATTTTTTTTTTCGTGGACAGGGAAAAACTGTATTAGACAACGCAAGAAGATAAATACCAGTCTCAAGCTTTGGGGTGTGGTTTTTTTTTTAACCAATGACTTTGTGGACTTTCCTTTGGGTTGTGGCAAGCACAGAAAATTAAATAGCCTCACTGTGACAAACATAGGTAATACGCCTATCTCATTTGGATGATTTTTTTTTTCGTGGACAGGGAAAAACTGTATTAGACAACGCAAGAAGATANGACGGTTGCATTGAGGTGTAGTAAACACAAAGAAAAAAATTAAATAGCCTCATCCTGACAAACAAAGGTAGTACGCTTATCTCATTTGGATTTTTTTTTTTTCAGGTGAGGGAAAAGCTGTATTAGACAACGCAAGAAGATAAATACCAGTCTCAAGCTTTGGGTTTTTTTTTTTTTAACCAATGACTTTGTGGATTTCCTTTGGGTTGTGGCAAGCACAGAAAATTAAATAGCCTCACTGTGACAAACATAGGTAATACGCCTATCTCATTTGGATAATTTTTTTTTTCGTGGAGTGGGCAAAACTGTATTAGACAACGCAAGAAGATATAATTATACCAGTCTCAAACTTTGGTGCTGTTTTTTTTTTTTTTTAAACCAATAAGTTTGTGGACTTTCCGGTACTTTGTCTATGAGTATGACATTTGACGGATGTTTTGGGTTGTGGCAAGCATGGGAAATTGAATAGCCTCATCGTGACTAACATAGGCAGTTCGCCTATTTCATTTGGATGATTATTTTTATGGAGAGGGAAAAACTGTATTAGAGACAACGCAAGAAGATTATGCCAGTCTCAGGCGTTGGTGCTGTTTTTTAAACCGATGATTTTGTCATGACTTTCTGGTACTTTGTCTAAGACCATTGACGGATGTTTTGGTTTGTAGCAAGCACAAAAGATTAAATAGCTTAATGCAGATCGCCTATCTCATTTGGGTATATTTTTTTTAAGGAGAGGAAAAACTGTATTAGACAACGCAAGAAAACAATGTTCATCTTAAGCTTTGATGCCCTATATTAAGCCAATGACTTTCTGGTTTTCCGATATTTTGTCTATGACTTCATGTGACGGACTGGAATGCAGCAAGCACAAAAATAACCTAGTTTGCAAACTGCCTATCTCTGAGATAGCCTGTCCTTCGTCCTATGAGGATGACGTCATAACGGTAACGTCCCTGGATTTTTCTATTTTTTTTAATCCGGGTTTCTCTTCTGAATCTCAACAGACGGAGATCTTGGGGAAGGCAGATGGTGAGTGGAGAAAGGGAAGATGAGGGAGCGTGTTTAAAAAAATGTGCCTACTACCTTACCTTGCTTCTCCCAATTATAGCACACTTAATAATAATAATAATAATAATAATAATAATAATAATAATACTAATAATAATAATGAAGTTTATAAGTCTCATATCCAGGTTAATGCCCGCTCATACGACCTCATATTATTACTCCAGCAGACCAGATATTCTAGGACTTTCTCAACTCCCTTGGGAGTATACAGTGCCATTGCCATATACAAGCACCGATCACTAGGACTCCTACAATATCTTTCACTGTCTACAGCAGGTACCCATTTCACACTAATTTCACAGGCTGTGTGATCTTGGTGAACAGCTGTATATTCTTATGTCTCTCTGACATAAAAACACGCATTTATCGACATTAAGACCTCCCATAACGTTTAGATTCACCCTTAGGCCTTATTAAACAAGGTAAGTGAACGTATGCATAAATAGTAGGTTAATAGGAATTTCGAACAGGGCCAGTTGGATCATGACTCTTTGGACTTTGAACTGCGCCAGATCGGGACAGTTTTCAGTGCACAGAAAATCTACATGAAGTCTTTGTTTCGCTGATCAAAGCAAGAACAGCTTCGTATCTCTTTTTCTCTCCACCCGCTGTCTCCCCCCCCCCCCCCCCCCCCCCNCCCCCCCCCCCCCAAAAAAAAAACAAAAACAAACCACACACACAAACAATAGAACCTCCCAAAATAGCAAATCGCAGTTTTACTAATAAGAGCTATAACAATAACAATAACAATAACTTCATTTAGCTCAGGCACTGAGTGTAAGTACAACTGGATATACAGAAAATAGAAGAAAAGATGACCTAAATACAATAAATAACAATGACAATAATTACTCCACCCATCAACATAACAAGTTAGTCTCTCAAAAGTCGTTCATTTAATTGTTACACTGATTCGAAATTAGAATACTTCCACCTAGTTACGCCCCTGCAAGGAGAAACTTTTCTGCCCGTACTTTAACCGCGCTTATTGTCCTTGATATTTTGGGCAACGTGACCCCCTTCCTTCCACACCCCCAAGAAACGAATGGAGGTGCGGGGATTTTTCTTACCGCACTATAAATACATAAAAATCTGGCTCCATACTGATTAAATCTACTTCATTATTCATCATACAAGAAAAGAGAGATAACTCCTCAAGGACAAGAGCCTCCGGTTTTTGCATATTCTGCGAAAAGGAAGAGGGAGAATTCGGTCACCCAAAAACAAGTTTTAAGGCAGCTAATCGTTTCAACCTCGGCATCGCCATGCGCTGAACGCGTGTAGTGGGGTTCAAGGCGTGACGACCGACATTATTATGTCCGGGCAAACTCTTGACTCATCTCTGATCGTAATCGAATGAGTAATAACATTGACCCAATACTATCAGGAGCATTAGCCAATGAGTTGCCTTTATCGCCGGGGGTGTGTCCCAAAGAGACCGGCAGTGCAGGTTGACACAGTCACGTGTCTCTTGTTTACTTAGATAAGCTTAACATTGTGCCGCTTAGTTCAGTGCAGCTGTTCCTAAACAGCTGATGACTGGTGCGTTGAAGCCGACTCCCTATAATCGCAACTCTGTTTAATCGCAGCTTCCAGACAAAGATAATATGTGTGCCAGATTTTCTTCTCTGAAAGTCCTCAGAAAAGAAATAGCTGACTCTGAAATAAAAAGTCTGTGGACTGTATAATCGCAACCTTTACTCAGTTTTTTATGTTCTCGAAGAATTGCTAGTAAGCGAAATCTGTACATCTGTAAACTGGATACCTGAATAAAGAATATATCAGAACACTACGGATTAGCGCCTGTATATGCCAGCAATTCTGCATGTCTCCTAGGAAGCTGAGAGTTCCTGGGTGATCTAGCCTGCAGGGATAATAACAGTGTGAAGTAGCTTGAGCGGGCATTGGCCTGGATGTGGAACTTTTAAAAATTATATTAACATTGTAATCTGTCATGCTGCCATAGTCTACCCTCCTCTTTTCCTCCCATCCCCTCCCCCAGAAAATGCTGTATTATAAAATTCTAGTTATATCAAAAATACCCACTGCAACCCCCTTGTCCCGTTGAGCCCCAGCTGCCTCAGAACATATATATTATAATATGTTTCTATAAGCCACCCCCCTCCTCCCCCTTCCGAGCTATTCCCTATCATAAGCTTGGTTGTCAAAGGCAAATACGGCAGTCATCATCCAGTATCTTCACAGACATGCATTGCAGTCATCTTCAGAGGAAAACACAGCAGTCATCATAAATGTAAATATAGCAGTCATCTTCAGGGGAATATAATTATGACAATCATCTTCAATGTAAATGTAGCAGTCATGTTCTGGGAAATATATGACAATCATCTTCTATTCTTTCTTTCTTTCTTTCTTTCTTTCTTTCTTTCTTTCTTTCTTTAAAATGTTTTGGTCAGATAGTGTTGTGCACCACCTCTCATCTCTTTTTTTTTTGACATTATGCTCTATATTTTATTAATTTCCTTTTTTGGGCTCATATTTTATAGCCTCGTCCTGTTTTTAACGCTCGGCCTCCCAACAGTTCCAATGAAGGAGAGGATTGTCAAAATATTATTATGATTTCCCACTTTCTCTACTATGATAATTAGAATGTTTACAATAAAGATACCGGTATAGTGGTGGTAGTTGAGGAGGAGGAGGAAGATGAAGAGGAGGAGTAGCAGCAGGAGGAGGAGCAGGAGGAGCAGGAGGAGGAGGAGTAGGAGGAGGAGGAGAAGGAGGAGAAGGGGGAGGAGAGCAGGAGGAGGAGGAGGAGGAGTAGCAGGAGAAGGAGGAGGAGGAGTAGCAGGAGGAGGAGGAGAGTAGCAGGAGGAGGAGGAGGAGAAGGAGGAGAAGGAGGAGGAGNAGGAGGAGAAGGGGGAGGAGAGCAGGAGGAGGAGGAGGAGGAGTAGCAGGAGAAGGAGGAGGAGGAGTAGCAGGAGGAGGAGAGTAGAGGAGGAGCAGGAGGAGGAGGAGGAGGAGTAGCAGGGGGAGGAGGAGAAGTAGCAGCAGGAGGANNAGGAGGAGGAGGAGTAGCAGGGGGAGGAGGAGAAGGAGTAGCAGGAGGAAGAGGATGAGGAATAGCAGGAGGAGGAGGAGGAGGAGTAGCAGGGGGAGGAGGAGAAGGAGTAGCAGGAGGAGAAGGAGTAGCAGGAGGAGGAGGAGGAGGAGGAATAGCAGGAGGAGGAGGAGTAGCAGGGGGAGGAGGAGAAGGAGTAGCAGGAGGAAGAGGATGAGGAATAGCAGGNGTAGCAGGAGGAGGAGTAGCAGCAGGAGAAGGAGGAGTAGCAGGAGGAGCAGGAGGAGGAGTAGCAGGAGGAGGAGCAGCAGGGGGGGGAGGAGAAGGAGTAGCAGCAGGAGGAGGAGTAGCAGGAGGAGGAGTAGCAGGGGGAGGAGGAGAAGGAGTAGCAGGAGGAGTAGTAGTAGTAGCAGGAGGAGGAGGAGCAGGAGGAGGAGCAGCAGCAGAAGGGGAAGGAGGAAGAGGAGGAAGAGGAGGAGGAGAAAGAGGAGGATCAGGAGGAGGAGAAGAAGAAGCGGAGAAGGAGGAAGAGGTGGAGGAGGAGGAAGAAGCGGAGGAGGAGGAGGAGAAAGAAGAGGAGAAGGAGAAAGAAAGAAGAAGATGAGGAGGAGGAAGAGGAGGAGGAGAAGAAGAGGAAGAGGCGTAAGACGATGAGGAATAATCTGACCTTTTAAAGAACCAATACATTGGTGGAATTGCAAAAGATGATGGCATCAAGTCCTGGGCTAGTTCTTAACTGAACTTAGAAGTCAAGAAATAAAATTACTGAATATTCCAACGTTATGAGCAGAGGATTAAAAAAAAAAGTGACTCGTCGAGTCTAACTGCAGAGATTCAGTATTCAGAATTAAGATATCGTTTTTCATAAACAGTTGTTGGATTCGTATGCTAACAGTAGCATGTGTTGCATAAATATTGTCGGTAAGACGTAAAAGATTGTATATATAATATGACTTAAA
Source organism: Ellobium chinense (assembly GCA_033807755.1). NCBI lineage: Eukaryota > Metazoa > Mollusca > Gastropoda > Ellobiida > Ellobiidae > Ellobium > Ellobium chinense. The sequence continues at coordinate 950,452 of JAWQUT010000042.1, forward strand.
GAAAAGTTATGACTATATTCATCATTACGAAGACTTGTTAAAATTAGTTCGGAAGAGTAACGTTCCTTCAAATCGTTTGATAACTTTTACGACCCATTTTTAGCATCTTAATTTTCTACATTATGTAGCGATGAAGCAAATATTCTGGTTCTTCAGAAAGTTTATAACTGATTTTGCATCAAATGAAAGTTCTGAAAAGAGCTGTTCAGTTCCTAGCAAAGCTATTAACCAAAAATGCAACTTAATTACTGTTCTAAAAATAAATATTTACAAACCAAATGCATATGTTTTGCAGCCAATCAAAATGAGACTAGGTTTTAAGTTAGAACAGGTTATTGATATAACATGAAAGCTTAGTGTATGCTCCTTCATTAAATGAAAACATATTTGACCTAGCACCATTCTGACTCGAGATAGAACCCCGTAGTTGTTTGAAGAGGATGTGGGGNGGGGGGGGGGGGGGGAGGAGGGTTAGCCCATGTAATGGAAAAATGGTCTGAGAAATGGCAAGTGAAGAACAGTTTTTTACCATATTATTTATCTTATGTGATTCAAACCTTCACATTTATCCACAGTCAATGATCCTTGATCCATGAAATCAAATGTGTGTCGAAATGGTTTTACTCTCTATTTCTATAACAAAACTGTGCTACTGGATAACCTTATGCACCAACAGAGCTGATATCCCAGTTCCCAGTTTAGCGAGATAAGTCTCATTTTGACAAGCTGTAAGACATATTGGTTCACAATAATTTTAAAAAAAAAAAATCACCTGTCTGTCTGTTTATCTGTCTGCCTGTCTGTCATTTTTTGTTTTGTTTTTGTTTCAAAGTCATAGTCCTGATAAAGGCGTCCTCAGTCGCCAGTGACAAATCATGTCATCTTGACACCATTTTTCACGTCACTGGTACAGAATGTCTAGACTACTATCGGTACGAAACGTTTTGATACGGATAAGATACATACATTATGTGTTAATATATAAGTCGAGCACTTAAAAGAAATGTGACTCATTTCAAAATACTCTTGTAATGATAAATAAGGTTCAAAATCAAAAGCTGAGAGGCGGACTTAATTACAGACATGGAACACAAAAAGAGGCCACGCACGCACCTGTAAGAACTATATTTAAACAGCCGGAGTGGTTTGCACCCATGTGTGTGTATTCACTGTCGCCAAGGAATACGGTTGAATGAAAAGTCGGTCAGCTCCCCGGACGGAAGACCCACGGACCTTGAGATTCTTGCTGATCAGGCAATGTGGCAGAAAGTATATAAAGGGTACAGAGAGCCTGAAAAATCACCTCTGATAATAATTTCAGTCGGTGACGAGCTCAGTGACCATTGCAAACCAGGTAAACCTCTTATTCATTTTTATCATGATGTTTGATACGTGACAGTTATGATAGACAGGGTGTTTGAATGTAAGGAATGATGTTCAACGTTGTACAGGAAAGAAGTTCAGAGACAACATTTCTGCGAATATTTTTAAAAATAAAATATTTGGGTAGATTCATTCAATTCTAAACATGCATCAGAACTCAAAAGTGGCATCCACGATTTAGCTGTGTATATAAAATAGCAGCGAAGCAGATACATTAAGGTAAGAGACACTTACAGTTGCCTAATACAGTTGACAACGGTTAAAACGAAATCTGGGGGACTAAAGACGTATGGACGTATGTTCGGTTTAAACAGAGTTTTGGCTTAGAATGAGAAACCTAAAAGGGAGAACTTTAAGGTAGAACTAGTGGCAGAATTTGGATCAAAACCTTTAAAATGATGAATTTGTGATTATTTCATTTTATCTAAGTATAACCATTTCTTTAACTAATTCCACCAACAGTTTATGAAATATCACTTAGATTTATTTGTAATTAGCTAATAAGTGCACCTAATTTATGACACGTGCAAGGTAAAAAATTTACGTTTTGGGCATTTTTCTCAAAAGTGATTTTTGCGAAGAGTTGGCTAACTCTCATGCAGGATTTCTCAAAAACTATTGGAGCAATTCTTTAGAAATTTGGCATGTACATTATGTATATAATTATGCAGGGTTGGTACTTAGACAAAGTCATTCCCTCCCATACTTCAAGAATTAAGACTTCCATGCATATTTAATGAGGTTGAATTTTTTTCACCGTGGGCAAAGTCAAATTTTAAATATTTGGAAAAAGTTTATTTTTAGGAATATACTAATAATTCTTCTAGGGGCCCTGCAGCAACATAAAAGTAAAATGTCTGTGAAATTTCAAAGTAATTGATCAATGTTTGAGGTCACAGGCCTGCATGAAAATTCATCGGTATTTTAAGTATTCCAGTAGCCATCTTGAATGCCTAATTTGCATAATTTATGCAAAAAATTACATGAATAAAAGTAATAAAAGTTTCATTCCATATTGATGGCACATGCGAAGTTATAAGAGAATCAGTCAATAAATAGTGATTTTAGCACCCTAGCCACTAGTTCTACCTTAACGAGCTTTGTTTTTTCGTTTTAATGATTGTCTACTGTTTATGAAATAGGCAAGAGATAAAATCATTTTTAGTTGAAATTGATTGTTCTTGTCGTAACACTGAAAACTTGTCAGAAACTCTTATCCGGTTTTTGTAGCTGTATTCATATATATATTTAATTTAACTGACCGTGGGAACAAAAAGCCAAAAGTTCAGTTAATAGTGATGAAAATTTTGGAGACATTTCATATTAAACCAGAGGGGTTGTTGTTAAAAGTACTCATGTTTATTCAAATTTAAAATAAAATGCTTCCAGTTCTCAAAAAAAAAATAAATTAAAAATCATTAAATTATATACCTCTTATCAATATTAAACATCATCGTTATCATACCTGTCAGCATAATTACTGGATCGTGCTCAGTGTGTGCATGAAGAAGAGTTTTAAATATTTGATAATATGAAGTTTGCTGTCATTTTCTGTTGATTAAATTAAAATGCCTCAAGATAAGTTTGGTTTGGTGTGAACAGTTGGAAAGTGTGTTAAGTCACGGGTGGACACTAGGCTCCCACCTAAAAGTTAGGGATCGATTCAGGCAATAGGTATTTAAGAATTGAACTGTTGTGAAGTTAGCGTCGCGTCCCTGCGGTGTGATGTAGCACGTTCACTTGCAAGCTGAGAGACCCTGGGTTCGATTCCCGATAGGAGCATGAAATTGTTTAGTGTTAGGTTTTTTTCGGCCTTTCATCTTGAAATTGATCTTTCACTGTAATTTGGTAAAATCCCCGATGGCCCACTTACTTAGATAATATGTAACAGCTTCTAGAAATTATCAGGTCGGGCTCACATTTCTCCCCCCTAAACAATGCATACTGTATGCCTTGTCACTCTGTTATATTGATCTTTTCTGCCCTCAATGTGCCCTAACTGACAATGATCGGACAATGGCTAGATCTATCAAATAAAAAAAGTTCTGGTAAGCTCATAACAGTGCAGTTACATCATTTTATCTTAAAGAAAAAAACAACGTATAAGTAAAGAAATCGGGATTGAAAGTTTTATCTAATTTCAGCTAAAATGGTCTTAAATTGTTCTTTTTGTTATTTCTCAGTCTTTTTCTTTTGTTTGTTTCTTTGAGTTTTTTTTTTTTTTTTAATTTCCCAGAAAAACATTCCCTCCAGATTCCCATAGGTTAATTTTTAGAACCATGAGTGTCTTTTATATTTGGTTTTCCTAAAAGACAACCTTAGAAGTAGACAAATCACGATAAAACTCTTCACATAACTGTACCAAATCGGTCTTTTTACGTTCTTTCTGAACATTTTCTTTCCTGGGAAGCGTGCCTCCGTACACCCCTAGATTACGCTTCCGCCTTCGGCGGCGGCCCTCCCACCCTTGCGCACAGTTAGCATCCCTCTCTCCTCTTCAACAACATTCGTGTATCCGCTTCTGGGTATGATTCAAATACAGATATGTGTTGTAATAATTTGTTCAAAATATTGGATCTAACAAATGCAGAGTCAGAACCTCTGTTACTCATCAAGATGTTGGGGATGGGGAAGGGGGTGAAAGGGTCCCGCCCCCCGTTTGAAGGGTTGGGGGCGGACGAGGATGTTACTGTCCTATCAACATTTATATGCATGTGAGATTTAGCTGTTGGAAAGTGCGCAAGGATTCAGGTACTTGTAAGTAAGGAGAGCATGTCAGAGAAAAAGTTGGTCACCAGTCTATATTGATTAAGATCCTGGACCAGATTTCAGAGAAATAAAATGTTCAGCTTACCTTCTATGCCATCCTGGTTTACCACGAACTGCTTTTGTGTGTCATTCAAAGCTGTGTCACTCGATCATTTCCGTTGCAAGTCAATGCAGGGTGACCTGGATCCAAGAATAGAAGTAAAAGCGGGATAAAGAGAAGAGGAAAGAAGAGAGGACCAGGGAGAGAGAAAGACAGAGAGAGAGAGAGAGAGAGAGAGATTTGCGCATCATGACCCCAATAATGACCAAGTCTATTTATTTATTTATTTATCTATTCGTGTCGGATTTTTTTTTNGGGGGGTGGGGGGGGGGGGGGGGGGGGGGGGAGGGGGAGGAAGGAACTACTATAAAAAAGAAGCTAACCACATTGATTTTCAGTTATATTTGGGAATGAATCCAGCGTTCTATTCTCTTTCCATATTGTCGTGAACGTCATTTCAAAGATCGCAACTTGACAAATGTTTCTTGTGTAATGCGAATATTAAAAAAAAAATGTTTGACGATATAACATATAACATTGTTTGAAAGGCATATTATTATCTTAATTGCCTTTGTAATTGAAAGTGTAAATTTTGGACAGTGTCAAAGAAAACAGGGTATTCGAAATTACAGCCCAGATTTGAAGTGTTGGCATGGTAGCTGTTACGTTAAAGAGATATATGAATTAAGTACATGTTCATTTGATACTGAAGAAGATCCACGTATTGGATCGAAAATTTTATTAAACTAATTTCTTCGTTTCATTTTGGATTGTTTCGTTACTACACTGCTGGCAAGTGCGTGCTTCTTAAAAATTAAGTACATGTTAATGTATTCTTGCTCGAGTTTTAATTTTTCTCTCTAAGCTGACACGAGTTTCATTTCAAAGACTGCAGAATGCCTTTCATGTTTGGTTTTTTTTTTTTGTTTGTTTTTTTGAAAATATCCACCAAAGAGATCAACAAGTCATGCTGAAAAATTTTCTCCGAATGTCAGGTAGAGACAGCCCCAAACTGCTCTCTTTGCTTCTCCTTGTCAAGAAAAAAATCCTGCAGGTGAATGTCTTGGATTAATTTTGAAGACCGCAGAATGTCTTTAATGCTTTTTTTCTTTTTGCTAAACACCCACTTTAAATGTAAACAAATCATGATCCAAATTTTCACCTCATTTCTGCAACAGATGGTGTCCCTAACTTCTCCCTTTGCTTCCATCATTTTGAACACTTTTGTCCGCCGGAGCATGTCCCCGAATTTCTTAAATAACGCTCCCGTCTTCGGTCGCCGCCCTTGGTAGGCGTTTAGGTTGGTGACACCTATTAGAAGGGCAAATCACTCATAGTGTACAAGCCAATTAATCCGCTAATATATAAAATCCCCCTTTTTTGGGGCCCTGCCAGCCAGTGTTAGGGTGTAGAAATGTGTAAAATGACCTGTGATCTAAATAAAGCATCCAATTTTAAAGTTTCAGGTACAATTTGAGCCTTCTAGATAAAAAAATAAAATGTGTAGACCTATGTATTCGCACGCGGTCAAAACCAGCCAAATGAAAATTTGGGGACCAAATCAGAATTTGAGGTGATCCTTTTCAAAAGACATTTATGAAAAATTTTGGGCGTTGACCCCCCGTTTTCTTCCCGTTAAAAGATCGGGCAAAAGAAGTACTTTAACCTCCATGGAAGAAATTTCCCCAAATCACAGTGGTATATTTAGAATAACGCAAAATGTTAATAGGGCCAAAAGAAGAAAAAACAATAGGTGTCAAAGACCTTTAACCCTGTCCAGGCCTATGAAAGCAATTCTAGGTAAAACTGCCGCAAAATTAAGTTACTACCTTTTGTCAGTTTTGTGGCATTCGCACACACACACACACACACACACACACACACACACACACACACACACACACACACACACACACACACACACACACACACACACACACACACGCACACGCTTTTAAAGTATGGTTTTGGGGTACGTGAAAAGAGGAAAAGAAGAAGGTTAAATACTTTCTCAGTTCTAAGACGTAATATCAGGAGAAGATTTACAGATCTGTAACCTTAACTCATACCTCCGCCTCTTCCCCTTCACAGGGACCTCACCGAAATTTAGAAATACACACGAAAAGTAATGCTGTATAAAGGGATGTAATTGGCCCATAATCTTTGAGTTTGCAAACCCTGCTTTTGTGCTTCTCTCTAGACTTGTTTCCTCGTCCTCCTGTCCCCTTTCCCCCTTCCATCCCTCCCCCGAAACCTCGCCAATTTTGTTGAGTTTGGCATAGAAAGAACAACTTGCACCCCTTCCCCTCCCCGCGCTCAAACCCTCACCCTTATGTTGGTGCATGTAAGCTAAATACATGAATTGTAAGCAGATACTCAGAGGACAGACGGTGCAACTAGCTTCTTTTTTTGTTTTTATTCCCGTTATCGTAACTCGCTTGGCCTTGCTGATAGAAAATAACTATGCATTACTGCCGTTGCTCATAATGTGACTGCGTGTAATACAAAGTGCAAGGCCGTGCACGCACTCAGCACAATTTATTATAAATGTCAAGGATAGAGCTTACAAACGAAGAAATGACTGCCAAAATTTTCGGCGTAAACAAGTCCTTGACACAAAACTTACTGAAATCTTTGCGACCCATCGGCCTTGAATCGAATGGATGTTCAGGCAAGAATACCCGAATACATTTACAACGATTTCAGCAGTATCGATACGTTAGGTTTAAAAGAAACACACACACACACACAAAAAACAACTGTCCAACAATCATTACCTTTGACACTGCGCTTCCCCAGTGAAAAACCTGATATGGATGCGCCCCAATTCGCCGGCAAGCATTTCGTCGCTATTGATTTCGCCGTGAGAACATAATCAAATGCATGGGCATATTTTTATTCGTTCTGGTATGAGCGTATCACAGTATCGCAGTGCTGGGGCAGCAAATTGGGATTGGGGATAGGGTGGAGTGGAGGGGGTCAAGCTAAGATTAGAAGCCAGTGAACCCAATGATTGTGAACATAATTACTGTGTATAATATGCTTCCTTGCAGCTTTCGCAACAGTTTTGGTCCTACGCTACATTTTCTCAAATAGATAGGATAACAGGTTTCACATTGTATTGCACACTCTTAGTACGGAAAACTTCTGAAGAAAAAGCAAGGCTGAGGGTGTCATAACAATTCTTGTGCTAGTATGTATTTCCTTGAGAGTTCTTTGCAGGGCACACTAGCTGAATGGCTTAAATGCTAGCGCATGAATACATTGTTTTAATTGCACTAACAACATGAGTACTACACAAAAACTCTTAACTCTAGGGTCTATTTCAGAAAACCATGCGAAAATCTCCCTCCCAATTTTTAACCACGTTTTCATTATGACGATTTTAAAGGCACGTTCTCAAAAACATGCCTAATGTATGTACTCTTGTCGAAACAACATAGATTACACGCACCCGGTCAGTCAAAAAAAAAAAATGGATATTATGCTGTCGACAAAACGGATTCAAACTAAATCTAGATCTGGTTTTGAAACAGTTTGTTCTAATGTCATAATCTTTTAATGACTTGCAAGGGAACATCATACACTGACTCTGCTTGCAATACTTCATTAAGATATCCACTGAATTTTTAAAGGCTATTACATCTGAGTTTTCACCCAGCCAACCTTAAATAATGTATATAATTATTCTAACACAGACATGGTTTTAAGTTGTTATCATTACAACAATATTGTATTTGCTGTATTAAATGCGGTGTTTAGGGGAAGCGCCTCAGCAATATAGATTTCTCACAAGTTTGATGTCAGGAACGGCAATATTAATAGCAGAGAAACAGATCGTAACGAAACGTGCACCACGGGGTACCGTTATAGAAATGAGCCTATTATTACTGCATGAGTAACACTGTGTGAATAAGAGGCTTTCAGTAATGGCTCTCACCCTGGGTTCATCTTTATATAGGCCACCAATAAAATATATGGCTAAAGAAATACACGTATTTCCCAACGTGGATATCGTATTTTTCTTTTGTTTCATAGAAAGGTTAAAGAATATATTATATTATCTAATAGAGGTGCAAGACATGATTGTACCAGCCATGTCATCATACTTACCCTCCAGTTTGAGACTTTACACCGGATTATATTGTATAAAGTTTCTGGTACTGAGAATTATTGTTCATAAATTTGTAAGGATAAAAACTGACATGTATATTTTTCCTACTATCTTGACGAAGTTCATTAAAAATTAAAGAGCAAAAACCATTAATCTCGTTTACGGATATCACACCAGCCTTCGGTATCATAACTTCATATCTCAGGCGAAGTGTTTAAAAACACTTTAAACTTTAAGCTTTCACGTAAACTTTCAGGATAATATCATACTGGAACCGGTTAATGAACTAGGCCAGTGCCCCCACAATCGTATCCAGTTACGCAGTTTCAGCCCTAATGCGAAGTATAAATATAGAGCAACATTGTTTTCAGATGACAGTCCTCAGTTTGCCTTGGCACATTTTTCAAGTTTGACATTGGATGGGGAAAATAATTCATGTTTATAACAGTTAACGCATTTCATCATGGGAGCAGTTTCGTATTAGAAATGACATGATCCACCCGCCCTCTCCTACCGCCCAACCAAATCTCAACCCTAAGCCCCACAAAATACAGCTCATGTCAAGGCTGCGGCAACTCTTTATAGCTGAAGTCAGGAGGAAAGTTGTCATAAACAAAAAAAAAAATCATGTGATTACACTTGTTACAAGGAGTGTATTTTATGATATACAGTCTATAGCCTGACTAACAATACTTCTTTCTGAAACTAGACAATGCTGTGTTCAACACTCCAGCTTCAGAACACATGGCTGTGGACTGTGGTTGTGATTATGTCATTAACCCTGCAACATCAACTGTTCTTGACGGAGGCTAAGAGAGTAGTGTTCATCCCCTTACCACAGATGAGCCACATTAACAGCCACATGAACGTAGCTGCAAAACTGGCTGCTCTGCGACATGAGACGTGGGTCTGCGTACCGGAAGTCAACTTGAGAAGGTCACCGTCGAACTCTACCCCTGTTCATATCCTGCCCTATGGAGATGCCGTTGAAGACCTTGGTGAACTGATTATAACAAAATCACACATCCTGGAACATTCGTGGGCAGGCAAAGCTCAGGACGTGTTCATGATGTACAATATGGGTTCTATCGTGTGGAAGAACTCTATGGACATCTTGTTAGATAACAGACTGTGGAATGGACTCCGGAACATCAAACCAGACCTCGTGGTGCTAGACTGGACTCCCTTCTGTAAAACAGCGCTTGTCATTCCGTACAAACTAGGCATACCATTTGCATTTCTCGGCACATATCATGACATGGTCAACGCCAGAGTACCTCATACCTCAGCGTGTAACCCTGAAATAATAAGCGACATAGACAACCATATGACAATTTTGGAGCGTGTTCAAAACTCACTAATTCATTTGTCTTTTATGATATACAACCCACTTTGTGACGAAAACATTATACAAAAATTTGTTCCTGAGAAACCTCCCATTACTGTCAGCAGTTTGTCGGCAAAAGCCGAAATCTTCTTAGCCGAAACAGATCATGTTCTGGATTACGCCAGACCTACTCTACCTAACACGAAATTGATTGGAGGAACTGCTGCGAGATCTTCAAAACCACTAGAAGGACAGTTCAAGAAATTTATGGACGAGGCTACAGACGGTGCCATTGTGGCGACATTTGGATCAAGTGTTTTGAATATTCCGCAAGAAATTTACCAGAAAATGACATCTGCATTTAAGCAACTAAATTTTAGAGTGGTTTGGCGTATCAATCAGACTGCAGTGGATTCCAATCAAATCATGACTTCTTTGTGGATACCTCAGAACGACCTTCTGGGCCACAAAAACACTCGAATGTTTGTGTCTCACTGCGGTGGTAATGGACAGTATGAGGCATTGTATCATGGCATTCCAATGCTTTGTTTGCCTTTGTTTGCGGATCAGTTCTACAACGCCCGAAGAGTGGTCAGCAAAGGGTACGGTCTGAGGGCTGATTTACTCCAAATATCTGCCCAGCAACTTGCACAGCTCATAAGGGAAGTTGCGTACAACACCACCTACCGAAGAAACATCCAGGTGGCCTCAGAGATCTTCCGTGAATTGTACAAACAACCCCAGGAAGAGGCGGCGTTTTGGCTTGACCACGTATTGCACTTTGGTGGGGCTTACATGAGATTTGAAGGTCAAGTTATGCCACTGTATCAGTACTTACTTCTAGACGTGTTCACGATCGTCCTTGGCATTGGTCTTTTAATGTCTGTGACATCATTAATAATGCTGTACTTGCTCTATCGTTGCCTTTGCCATCACCTGACAAAATATATGAAAAGAATCAAACATGAATGAGGACCTTGCTGAAGCCTCCTTCGGGTGTGCTTTGCTATCAGATTTGTCATAGCAGTCTATATTGGATCATAGGGTTTGCAGATGGAGCATATTAGCGGCAGAGACTGTGTAACTCACTTTTATTCTTTAAGAGCCAAAATGGCCTGTTAGACCCTCAAAATTTGTATTTGCTGAATAGTCAGTGAGATGGAGAGAGCCTTATATATCACATCTCAATTCAACTAAAACAACAATATGCCAATTGAAAATCTTGCCCCAACATACAGTAACACGCCCTCCAATGCTACGTAACTGTGCGTCATAATGGACTCTGCCGCAATGCTCAGCTCAAAGTAATACAAAGTGGCCTAGTGTAACAGCATTTCGTCCGACTTCGCAAAGGACCGGTCACACTGCTAGACGTCAAATATATACGTGGCCCGCCCTATGCGAAGACCGACGATATCGTAGTTATAATACTTTACATAAGTTTACGACAGACTTGAATAATTCTGACCTACGTGTACATGTTGAATCTACCCCACTTCCTGGACGCCTTGGCTCCAAATTATCACAGCTGAACTCTACTCTTACTGCATGGGCGGAAACGCACCCATCCACCCATCTTTATTTGTCCATGTTTCAGACACCAAAATCAGATCATTTTCTCTTACTTTTCACAAACTTCTCTTCCTCCGACTTATTCACAATGCCACAGTTTATTGCAAACTGTCGCTGGGGATTCCCCTTCTAGTACGTGGACCTATTTGTCCAGTGTATCGGCATAACTTCTTTCACAATTTGACCGTCAGCTAGCCCAGCTGCCAAAATAAGCTTACATACCTGATAATGAATTACTACTAATATTGTTTGCTGTTTTAAGTTCACAGAGATATTCTTATCAAAATTATGTTTTTTCCCACGAGATCACATCAGACCATTTTTTATTTCTACAGTCATTAACTTTCTCTGTAGGGATCAAGTGCTAAGGTATCGGCATTTGATAAACGATAAATACCAGTATCGTTTGATGTATCATCTACGTCAATCAAAATTTTCAATATATTTGTAAAAGGAATCTGTAAACATAATACTATGTTGCCATCGCGCATGTAAAATATTCGCTTTCTTTTCCAATTCGGTTTTTTTTGTATCGCCACCAATGATTTTTGTTTGCGGTTTCGATACCACTTTCTTATTTAAAAAAATATTTTAACAGCTCTTTCGGTCAAAATTACATAGTTCCTTCGGGATAGCAGGTCAAAATTTATCGTCGCATTTCATTAGCTTTCAGAAACACTTGGTTCGGGATCCCCTCATCCCACACCCCTCCTCGTCCCACACCTTCCAGGACAGAGGAGGAACCTACTGACAGACCATGGACTCTTTACTCTAAAAGTACTTTTCGAAGTGCTGGAAATTTAGCTCTTCCAGCAGCCTTTCAAAAACCACTGTAAACTTGGAACATCACGCTAATTGTGGAAGGAGGAGAGGAGGCGGGGAGGAGATACAATCTATACAGCTTTCATTGATATGGAGGTGAGAGAGATTGAGATCAAGAGACAATCGTGATGGTTGTTTTTTTTTTGTTATAAACATGAAATATACACTGATGACAGGAGCTGATAGAGAAGAAAGAAAGAAAGAAAGAAAGAAAGAAAGAAAGAAAGAAAGAAAGAAAGAAAGACAGCACGGAATTACATATTGTAATAACTCAGCAGACAAAATTCATATTAAGTTGGACTTCTTCTTTTCTCCTCATCCACACAAAAAGCTACAGACCTTCCCAAATAATTACTTGAGTGGTATATGGTTTAAGTTTTCAAAATCCTTCACTACGATATTGCCGCAGTTGGAATGATATTCTGATTCAAGATGATAGTGGTGGTGGCTTCTGGTTGTAAAGAAATTATTGTATACTTGCTGAGTCCTGTTCAACTGTTCACCTTCATTATTACTGTTCGCCTTGTTTCCGTTCCTTTGATATTTGTGTCTGTTCAAGCTTTCTCATGACTATTGATCATTTTTTAATTTTTTTTTTATGACATGTCATTCTTAGTTCATTTATTTCCTACATCTGAAGAAGGACGCCAGTCCGAAAATTTGTGTATTTAATTTGTTAAATTGTTATAGTTTTTTGGCCTTACTTATTTAGATCCAGTGCGGATAAATGTTTTGCAAATAATGATAGTGGTGGTGGTGGTTTTCTTGGTTTTTGTTGAGATTATCGAAGCGTAGCACAAACATAAATATACACATGCATTCCGACGTTTTCTTCTTGGAAAAGGGCGACACACACACCCCAAAGCGGCATTTTTCAAAAATGGTTATAGAAAAACAATGCGCAACAATGGCAGTTACATCACACTGTTTCTTGATTTGGACATTTTTGTTGACTAAAAACAGCAATAAAAAGAAAACGTACATTTTATTATAATGCTGCCTCCAAGTTCTGACATTTAATCATCCATAGACTTTCTCTGGACTAATAAGTAGGGATATATTCCCACCTTTGCCCCACCCTCACCCACCCACCCACACATACATCAATACTAATAAGCCAGCTTTGCAAGATTTATGTTTTTTTTTAAAAAAAAATTTTTATACTTTAAGACTGCTGTGAAAAACGATTTCTAATGCCTCGAAATGTAACTGCTGTATACTGAAAAAAAAAAATGTTGGGGGACAAAATTAGACGGTATCATCCAAATCAAATTTTGTTGTTATAAAATGTACAGCAGTGTTCTTGGCTGACACAGGATAGCTTGAAATATTTCACGGATGGAAGCGTGGGTCGTGCGGCTTGTGAGTTACTTTTACAATCTGAGAACTCTCAAATCTAAGGTTTATGGGTTAGATTCCCAAGTCGGACAGGCTGCGCTTTAGTATCCGTGAAAAAGACGCTTCGCAGCCTCTCCCCCACTCCATTGGTGTGTACATGAAGAATTGGTTTCAAAACCAGGAAACCACGACGCTGATTAGCATGACTTTGTTATAGATTTCATTTGTAATATTGGTGTATTATATGTATTTATATAAATGTATAATGCATATTGTTTTTGTTATTGTATGATTATAAATGAAATGCATAACACTGTATGGCATTGTAACACAATTTTCCTACGGGGTAAATACAACAAAATCATTTTTTAAAAAATAACTGGAACATTTTTAATCTCTTTCATTAAGGCTTCATCTCTTTTCATTGTATGCATAGTTCACATTATAGGAACTTGGATGATAGAAACTGTAGTATCATATCATCCTGCGGTGTGCGTTGTCAATTGAGAGCTTGCGCATTAACGATGGGATCTCTTACCATTGCAGGAATGACAATACCTCTGCATGTTAAGCGCTACTAAAGGTGCATTCAGCACCTATGCGCTAGTGTAATTTGATGCAGAACTGGGAGCACAATGTCGGGATTCTAACTGACATCCCTGCTGTTTGTGTGCTCATACATGTGTGTTATGTGTGCATGTGTGGGTATGTATAAATATATATATGTGGGTGGCTGTGAAATTGTGTGTGTGCTGGTGATTGGGGGAGTGGATGAGAGGGCGTGCATAGTTATTATCCCATCTCACATTTGACATTCTCATTCTCATTCACATTACTGTACATATTACGCTTAGCTCACCTCTCTTAACCCTCCTCTTGCTTTCTTTTGATTCGCCTTCCCTCTCGGCCCCTCACTCTAACCAGTTGAATTCCTCTCAGTGCACGTATCTGCTATTAATATTCACTGAAAAATCATGTTTTACTCATTCCTTATTTTTAGACGGCAGCTTACGTAAATTTTTTTATTGGTATCTTAGTAAACTACTCATCCCTCCTTGAAAAAAAGAAATGGCCATGGTCCACACAAGGAATTTCTCCCTATAGATCTATTCATCTTTGTCATTTTATGAAAACTGACCCAGTTCGAAAATTCTACATAAATAATTGGTTTATATTTATGCTTTTTTGGGGGATATTTTTGTCACTGTTTCAGGTGTGATATACACAGAGAGATGGATCAAGTACGCTTTCAACACATAATCTAAACATCGTTGATGAGGATAATACATCATAGATCTTAAATGTTGCTTGTTTTAAAGTAATCCGCGGCCATCTGTCCTAAATATCTCTGTAAGGCCTTGATAAAAATACATCGAAATTTTGTTTTCTTAATTCTGATCTGTTTGCTTTAATGAATATACATGTACTGTTCTGACATTAGAATAAGGAAATGTAATTGTATGAGTTGTTGTATTCGTGCATGAAACACATGAGAATGTAGTAGTATAATGGTGCAGTTGTGCTGACAACAGTCCAGGGACTCACTCTTAACGCCAAAATTCCTTTTAACTCTCATATTCTGGTTCTTCCTTTTTGGTTTCACGGCTACCACTAAGTCACTTAAACTTACAGTGTCTAGAAACGGCTAAGGAGGTTCATCTACACGGCTTTAAGGCATTGGCCGAGCTTTGTCAAGCTTTAGCACGAGAGCATGTGAACATTTATTGTACTAAAGACATAAAAGTCCTGAACTTGGAAAAGTTGCCATAAGATGCCAAAATATTATGACACCAAAACCTAGACTCCTGGCCTTCATGGTTTGAAATACCACGAAAGAGAAACCTCCAAAAAGAAAAAAAGAACAAATTTCTCATTCGCAAAGAAAGGCCAATTGAAAGGACATTAAAACGTATTGGTATAATCTGGTTCAACACTATGAAGGTGGACCAGAACTGAATATCATGGCAAAAGACATAATGGAAGAGGCAGAAAGACTACTATAGGCAATCTTAATGTGGATGTCATTGCAAAGTGCATTTTACCATTGTCAGTGAGAAGTGTTATTATTTATTATGGTACACGAAATAATCTGAGACGTACTCTTCAAAAGGTGAGTGATAAGATACTTCAAAATCAATGCTGTATTGAGTGAAAGACTTCGAATTATTTCAATTTCTTCCTGCACATTTTTTTAAAAACCTTAATCTCGAACACATGAGAAAGAAGAAAAATCATTTCCTGTGGCGAAAAACTGCTGCATATTGGCAAACAAAATTACCCTGATGTAGATGTTAGCGTCTTTGAAATATTTCAGAAAAATGTTTCCCGCGGATTAATTTGAAACGAGCAGTAATAGAATGCATCGGAGAGTTAGGCTACATTTGAACATCATGGCTTGTCTTGTCTGCGTAACTTCCGGTGAGGCTTAAAATGAAGATCAGCTCTATAAACAGGCCCGAGGAATCAAACACCGGTAATGATTTATTTCACTTTTGGTGTTTCGTACTTCCGGTGAGGATTCAGAATTAAATCAGAATGCTTAACTCCTTTGTGCACTCGGCTCTTATAGCTTCTGAAGGAGCAGGAAATGTTGCTTCATGCTAAAAAAAAAAAGGTCATGATGACAGTATGAAAGGGCGGCGCAAGCCCTAACTGTAGACTGCAAAAGATAACAACTGTGCCTACTGCCTGCAGATTGAGACATTTCAAAATTCTTGCGAGTTTCTACACGCTGTTAAAAACACACTGGATATATTTTCTCCTTGTGGTAATTCGTATTGAAATTTGATACTTGTATGATTTTATGATGGGCTTTGATATGTCCATTTTTTGTAATCATCTGTTTTTATACACATCTGGAATGCTTCTGTAACATTTTGATTTAAATAAAATGCCAGTATGATTATAATGGCCATTGTCTATTGTTGTACAGTACAGTGTGCATATGTTTGTCTATACTTATTTCCATGTACAGTATGATCTCAATGTGAATTCTTACGTCTGCATGACAAAGTAGTTCGTAGGCCTACATACCCAACTGGAGAAAAAGTAGGCCTTGGGTCAGACCTCTTAAGGAGATATAGTCGCAAACGGCATACTACTATTCAACCGACTGGTTACGATAACTTTGCCCAGATATTTGATGACATCGACTGTTTTACAGCTAAAGGCTGGATTTGAAATCAGGGGAGAATCCAGATAAAAACACAAGGGGGGAGGGGGTCCCTACATTTATGGTCCCTCCCTGAGTATTAGATTTTTTAAAAATCTAGTTTTAATAACATACAAGAATTAGCACATCACCACCAACTCCGTTTCATAATATATGTCAAAGGTAAATATAGACTAGAGCTTATGACAGATGAAGGGTGAAATTTATATATATAGTGTTTCCAACACTAAAGAAAGAAAATTTGAGAAGAGGGCGAGGTTCACCAGCACCGAATGAACAAACCACCCTAGTTCCGCCAGAGCTTGGAATTAGGGTTGAAAGTAACGTAAATAATTTGTAGTCAATCGCCAGTCTACAGATAATCGTTAGAACATATTACTGAAATCTGAAATAAGTGCTCAGGGCGGCAGTGTTGATAACACTAAATCATCAAATGTGTAGTTATGTGTTACATACATGGCAAGTGATATCATATCGGAACAGGCTTGAAATGGATTCTCACAGGGGCGGCGACAGTAGTTTTGTTGCTGTGGTGGTGGTGGTGGTGGTGGTGGTGGTGGTGATTATGTTGCCGACGACTGCTGAGGTGGTTTTGGTCTTAACGCTGATTAACATGAAGATATTATGACAATCGTGTGCACCATCAACATTGACTGCAATGATTATAACACACATGATGGGCCAAGTGGGTTATGATGATGATAATATTGCTGCTGCTGATAATAATGATGATAACGGTCGTGATGACACTGATTTTTTAATATTTTTTCCCGTACTGATGATGTGATTATGCACTTTATAAACTGTCTTTGTAGCCTGTGTTGTGTTCTTCCTCTGTTTGTTTCATTCTCTTGAACTCTACCTTTCATTTCCTATTCCCTTTATTCTTCCTCTCTCGTTTATCCCCCTCCCCCTTTCCCAGTTCAGCTTGTTGATTGTCTTATCCATCTGGTCCTTCATACCCCCCCCCNCCAAAAAAAAAACCCACCCATTTTCAGCCCGCTGAAGTACTCACTTCTTCGCCCTCTCTCAGCTTTGTTCAGTCTAAACCTGCCGCCCTGTTTGTACTGAAATTGAGACCCATTTTATTTTTATGTATTCTTTTGTAATCGTTTGTTTGTTTGTTTGTAGTCTTTCTTTCTTTTTTTCCCCTCCATTATGTGATGCTCACTTGTTGTGTGTATCCAGAAAACATGTGATTGGAGAAGGAGGCACCGTTCAACAAGACTTGGCACATATCACACTCGGCCGTTGGCGATATGAAATTCGATTTTTTAAAATCTCGTTAAGGTTAACTATTTTTCAAGAGTAAAAAGCTCCCCAACAGAATTTCAACACTTATCCAATACCAAAAACAAAAGAAAACAAACCAAAAAAAAAAGCGACTTAAGGTAAATTTGACTTCCGAAAATAGATTGATAAACAAGCAAATTTTTATTCGACACTTGGAGTTTTTACATATGGCATCCAAACATTTATGATTTCTTTCATCAGTTAAAACTTGAGCAAATCTAATCAGAGCTCGGAATTAAAACATGTTGAGAAGAGTGTATATTATTATATTCAGAAGAAGCATGTGATAGTAGGTGATAAGGTAAAATACTCTTCTATTTATTTTTATCGTTAAGGAGGAGGAGGAATAAAAGCCCCATCTGATATCTGGAAAATGTGCCACTAGAGATTTTTACCAAAATTCTGTGAAAGATCGATTTTAGACCAATTTTGTGAGGAAGAGCCCTCCACTTCCCCCTCCCGAAAAAAAAACCCAATAACTTAACACTAGAAAATTTCATGCTCCTACCGCGGATCGAACAGAGGGTCTCTCAGCTTGCAAGTCTGAATGTGCTACCACCTTTCTACAGTTACGCTAACCTACAGCCTGAATGATTCCCCTGATGAGCCTAATGCCCATCTTTGACCCTAACACACCTCCTAACTGTTCACGAATGTAATCGGTAGGATTTACAAACCCTGTTTATCAGTTGCCTTATGGTACGAAGATGCCAATCTTGCTTTACTGTTGGCTATATTAGGCTTTACACAATCAGTAAGTTGTCCAGGGGTCCCATGTGAAAATACTTTCCCTACATGTAATTTAGCTCTTCCTCCAAATTTTGACTTAAAGAAAAATGCCCTCAAACCAGTTGGATTTTGAGAACTTAGGCAGGTAGATCAACTCTTCAGCTTTCCATGAACCCGTTTTTCACCGGCACGACTACAACCTGGTATGGGAATTACATTAACGGAGACTTTTGGGGCTACAGATCCACAATCTAAGGGAAGTAATCCGATTTTTCCCATTGCAAGAGTATTTTTTGGCAGTAACGTCCCTTAAATGAGTGGCGCTGACGGTCATGACGTCACGCTTTGGTTGTAGGGGAGATAATGCAATGAAATTTACTGGAAAAAATAAGTAGGCCTGTGGTAACACTGTTGACGAAACGGGAAGCATTGGTATGGTTGGGAAATGCAGGTGTCGAACGATTCAAGATGTCAGTGCTTTAAATCTAAGTAACTGCATTCGTGAGTGGGCTGGATGAGATGTGTTCGGTATGGCTTTACACTCTGTGGCCACTTTCAAAGGCAGAATTTCCGATTTAGAAACTGGACTCACTGGAAGATCTACCCAGTGAGTTGTGAGAGTAAGATTGTGCCAGTACGGAGGGTTACAACCCTCAACGCAGCCTCATCCAATCGGCATAGGAAGTTTTCAAGCAACGAGATGGAAGGGGACTGCACGAAAACGATGTTTATTACGGCAAACGTCGGCTCCATATTCGAAGAGGTAAATCTATGCAGTCATTAGTAGCAGTTCCAACTCAGTACTCTCTTCACACTTTAGTTTTAGCTTATTGTTCTGGTAGTGAAGCCCTCACAGTGGGGTACTTCCTCCCCCCCTTCCCATACCTAGCCGAACATTCATTAATGTTGGCATACCACTTGAACACATGCATCGACTCCCACCGATGTTTTATGGTGAAATCATAGGAAGAATATTTGAGTCAGTGAGTGTGTCTGGGCCATTTTTTTAAATTAAGAACTATTACAGGAACATAGAAATTGATTCCACTGGGTCTGAGTGTGAAGAAACAATCACTTACTGAAGCTGCTATAGTTCAATCGTGGAATTCCAGATTTTCAAAAGAATTAGTGATGACAGCAGCAGTAGGCTAAGCATCTCTATCAGATACATACATCCCTTCCAAACAGAGCATTTCAATATCAGTCATTTTTAAAGTTAAAGTGATTGGCAACATCCATACCAAGCTGTGATCCTAATAAAATTATTCGTAACATGGGCTCAATGAAAAGTAATACTTCTACATGTTTTGTTTGCGAGCTGAAACTTTTTATTACTCTTCTATATAATAATATGTTTGTAGCTGAAACTTTTTCTAACTCTCCGGCAGAGGTATAGCAGAGGTACATTTTTGGTAATCTAGCACAACAGCCAACCAGCTGACTGTCTGAAACTATCAGTGCTTATGCATTATATAAGAAAAGAGGGACAAAAACATAATGCTATCAACACTGTCATTTCACGTTACACATAATCCTATAAAAGTGTCAGTGTGAATTATCACAATAAATTTATCATTTAAAACTGGTGATCATAACAGTCAAACACACTTGTAACGAGTAGATACCTTTTTAAAAAAACCCTGAAGTATTAAGATCTTCTTCCTGTCCAGTTGCTTCAGCTAAAAGAAGCATTGTAAGAAAGTTAGCAGTCTTATATATATTGTTCCCTTTAAACAAATAAGATTGACACACATTCCAGTTAGGCCTAATTGTTATATTTACCAGAAACTTTGATGCTTCATAAAGAGTCTTAACTGCCTGGCTTTATAAGTACCTGTAGTCCAATTTTAGAGTTGGCTACTCCTCAATCAAACATGAGACAAATTCAATTCAATGTCTTCCTGTCATTTCGATCTGGATCTGACTGCAATCATAAAAAAAGTTGTACATTGCATTTCTCAGTTTTGCACATGTCTATTATTTGCACTTCTTTTAGATTTTGTGAAAATGCTGAAATGAAAATAAAACTCACAAAAAAAAAAAAACAATAAGTGGAAGGAACTATTCTTTTTTAGTTGGATGGGCTTAACCACTGTGGCGGACTCTCACTACTATTAAGTATTACAGTGGTTGTCAAGGTACTTATTTTACATCTGTGGATGGCATTCCACCAATGCACCATTTAACACTATGGTATGCAATCTTTTAGATTGAACTGTTAGTGGGCGATATTATCTGGAAGGGGGCTTTAATGAAAAAATGAATTACCCTCTGATGTCACAACAGATCTGATACTGATAGGACAGCATGATAAAGAGTATAATAATAATTAATACAAAACAAGAAATTATGTTACTTCTGAGATACAGTACACGTAAAAGCTATCTGTAATGAAGAGTTAAAATGTATATATTACGTCTACATAGTGACGGAGTTAAGCTTAAAAGTATAATTCTCCTTAACATAAATGACATTGCATTCAAAGTAATCAAAGTTGTATGGGTTTGTTGTTCTTATAAACAAGAATAATTTTCTATCTGAAAAGTATCTTGAAACACACACAATTAAATACCCTTTAGACCAAGCTTTTGAGGGTGTGTTACCAAAAGGACGTATTATTCAAACTTCTTCAAATCTTATGCTGCTATCTCCGTAACTTTGTTGTTAAGAATGCCAGACAGTTAAAAAATGTATTTGAATAAAAAAAGTGAAAATGACATCTCTGATTTAAAACAAAGCAAAAAACAGCTCATTGGACCAGCCAGTCATCTGTTTCTTTGACAGCAAAACAATCTAGTGGATGTGGAAATGTGTTTAGGACCAACATGCATAATAATACTTTTGTACCCTTTTCAATTCGTCTCCAAGGCATGGGGCAGTATAATTTTGATATTTGTTGCACATGGTAACGTAAGTAAGGAAGAGCATGCTAGGTTTTGCATAAAGATGTGTGGAGAAGGGGTTTGGGTCAAGTCATGGCAGTGCTGTTGAGGTTTCATTGTCAGAATAATGTGACGAATGTACAGGAAAAGAAAAAAAAAAATGAGTAGAAACAATCTGCAAAGCTTTGACCCAGCTTTGATAAGACCTAATACTTATTTTAAAGAAGAATGGAAAACTGTTGATTACATGTAGCATGTGATTGTGATCTGAGTCGGACTGTTCAAAAGTTGGGAGAGTAAGAGCAAGCCAATTCAAATGATACGTTTTATCATTCACGATAGTGCATTCACATTACATTCATAGCAGGAAGAAAGCTACAGCTCAGAGAGCCAGAGAATGACATCAGCCTCATCAAATAATAATTTCTTGTTGTATAATTCATTATCCCTATTGCCAAGTATTGAATTGTCAAGGCTTTATTGCACACAGCGGAGCAGTTTGCATTTGATAGAAATGACAAATTGATTGTCAAATGATGTGTGACAGGTCAGGTGTCACTTATTTTGCATACCTTTCTATTTTCAGCCTGAGACAATGTTTCCCACATGGCTAAAGGCCTTCTTTCAGGTAATTGCATGAGATTGTCAGTTTTGTTGTCATCACCATCGTTTATGATTATCTGAGTAAAGCAATTGCATCTGTGGCCTATAAATTTGGGAAGCAGGATCCTAATTTCTTGGAGGATTTCTAGTCAGAATATTAGAAGTGGATAAAATTTTTACAAAATATTTGCAGGTCAAAGATAACTAACCATCATTGTTTTCTTCAGGTCAAATGAGCTGGAGACATTCCTCCCTTGTCATAAATTTGAGAGGGATTTGTAAATTTTTAGAGGGATTTTAGGTCTTTCTCAATTAATGCAAATTTTGGAGGGTAGAACAGATTAGAGAGCATTCAATGTATTTTAAAGGGGGATTTTGAAATTAAAGGGGTAAATCATGCAAACACATGGTTTAGAGTAAACACCACCACCTCCATCTCTTATTCCTTAAACGGGCTGAGAATGTCTTTAGGAACATGGTAAAGTATCAGTGTTTTCAAGTGGTAATTGGAAATGTGTTGAATTTGATTTGAAACAAGACTAATTTAAGATGTATCAACATGTTCTGTAGAAAAGAATTGATTTAATATGCAACTCTTTTGTTTCAAATAATAATGCATGATTTGTCATGAGATTTACATTTCTTCAACAGTGCATTCAGACTCACAAACCTGGACTAGTAGCTTTGCATTGTCAAGAGGTCGGTGGCAAAAACTATGAGGCTTCCATGCAACATGTCAATCACTTTATCAAGTGAGTATTTGAGTTATGAATCTATTTCTGATCTGTCAGTCTGAAATCAGTATGCTGAATATATTGGGATGGTAGTTATATACAGACGGCCATTCATCTTGTCATTAGCTTTCTCATTGTCTGTACAGTTTTCTGTTTGTCTGAACAATTTGCCGCAGCCATTGCAAAGTATTTTTTTTTTAAAACGGATCATGATTGAGTGCTTTGCAATGCAAATGATAAATTGTATTAAATGTACTAAGCAGCCATTAACTGAAAATGATTAAATGTCCTTACTCACGGCTAACCCCTTAGGAGCTCTGAGGGATTATTAGATCTTTGATACATTCAACTATATTGCCACATCACAGAAGAGTGTGCATATGAAGGGCTTCATGGCAAAACTCATTATACACCATCGGGGGTTGTGGCAAAGCAGACCAGATTCAAAGCATATTTTTATGTGAAAGGCGTAATTTAAGTCTTAAATAATATAGATCAGATGTCCTTCTATGGAATGGAAATATACATGTATACTAAATACTCCTACTGCTACATGAAGTATGTAGAATAAGCTAAAAATTCATATTGGTGGATAACGCGTTTTGTCATGAAACCCTTCATATGCAAATGCCAGATCTAATCAGATTCTTCCTTTGGCACAGTTATTTAGAGCCTAATGTTCTCTGTATTTCCATCTGAGTTATTTTAGCTTCTGTAGCCAACTATATGTGCCATTGATTAATTGATGAAGAGAGGCCTAATGCAAACATTTTTACCTGTCCTGTAAAATTGTGATTTGGCACCAGCAGTTTTCTTTTTGTAAAACAGCAGTACAGGCCAAGTGCACTGAAGTGCTAGTTTACTTTCACTTTCACTCTTTCCTTCCGCCTGTACTTTTTTGTGTTTAGGGGAAATGCAGTTTACAGTTGGGCGCCAGATGTGTGGTTTCTGTTGTTGAGAAGTTGGGATGTCTCAAGGGTTTTGCCACACTGTCTATCCACCTTTTTCGTGGTCTTCCCGTGGCTTTGAAAACCACATGATGTTGTGTTGAATGATACTAGTCAGTTTGTAGGCATTCATATCAGGTGTCCAAACCATTTGATTTGTTCCTTTTCGATGTAATTGGTAACTAGTTTTGAGTTTACCTTGCTTCTGATAATAGTGTCTCTGATTTTGTTGATCTGGGTGACATTGATGATTTTTAGGAGGCATTCTATGACACATGCTGTGATCTTGCTCACCAGAATTGTTATCTGTAAAAAATTATTAATTCCATGGTATATCTCTGTAACCTCTTAATGGACCCCAGCTTCCTGTGGAACCTCTGGGCATAGGAACTATGGCCTATAGTAGTTTTGGACCAGTAGCCCTCTGTCCTAGCTCTACTCATTACAGCTGAAGAGCATTTTTCTGCAACTCACATAGTCCACTCAGAATGTTTTTTTAAAGAAGCTATGTAAGAGTAATTGTCTAGAGAAATACATGTTATTTACTATAAAATTTCATTAAGGGAGTTCAGATTTCAACTGTAATTTTTGTTTTCAATCAGTTAACAAAGCAATGTACCTATGAATACATTACAATTTTATGTTTCAACAAATGCGGTTTCGTCATCTGTTCAAAAATGTGCTGAAGTTTAGGAGATAATTTAAAATTGATGAACAATGATATAATGGTTGCTGAGTTTTTCTGAAGTTGTGTTGCTTTTATTTTGCATTCACCACCACAAAGCTCAACAAGGATTTCAGTTGAACTGTGCACTAGGGATAGGTTTCACTTTAATGAACAAGTACATGGATGGCCTATCTTGGTTGCTTCCAAAAGGCATGTTTTGCAGTGAAATGTGCAGTCAAGATTTATAATGCTTTAAATACATATATAGTTTTAAAGATCCAACTGACAGCCATTGCTCTTTCCTGTATTCTTTTGTAGTGATAGTGCTTCTTGTTGCTTATCTTGGCACTTCTAAAATGTTACTTCTTTGCAGAGCAAAGTCACACTCTTAATGTGAGGCACAGCTTATAGTCACCTTTGACTTTAATGCACTGGTTTTAGTGCTGAAGTCATGTTTATGAGGACAGGCTGTGGAGTTTCTATTCCCTTTCCAGAATCATTATTATTTTGTCAAGGGGGGGGGGAATCTGTTAAAAGTGGCAAGGTCTTGAGTGCTTCATTCAGATGGTGGCATTTTCATGAAATGTCATCCTTGATATTTCTGAAAATACTTGGGCCTTATTACAGTTAGAGCATACTATTTATTTGCTGTGATTAAATCTGGTATAAAACTCCAGAGTTAGTGTCAGGCAGTATAGTTAAGTGGTGAGTGTGAAAAAAAAATAGTCTAACCTTTTATCAAGTTTGAATGAGGGCTGTCTCACCTAGAAACAACATCATCAGACTGTTTCCAACCTGTTTCTCTTAGCATTGTAACCAGTTGCGTGTCTCAGATGCCAATTATGAGAAACTTGGAAGTGTTAAATTATGTATTCTTTGACAGCTATAAAAAAAAACAAAACCCAAAAAACAGCTGTGGAGTAATCCTGTGAATTAAGGTGGTTTGAATTCCCAGTGATTTGTTTCTTGTGTGTGAAATGATGTGGAGAGTGAGACTGTGAACTGGGGTTATTTAATATCCCAGGCACTCCTTATCTTGTGAAGTGAACTAAGAGTGTCAAAATTAATTTGGCTGTTTCCTAAATTTATTACCTTACACCAGCTACACTTTCTGTTAGAACTAGTCTAGATTATATGGGGCTGAAGAGAACAAATAATTTTACATTGTACATTTCATCACCTTGGTGTAAGTATCCTGTAAGTAACAAAGAAAGAATAAGCAGATACAAGGTTTCTTTTTGCAGAGCAATTGTTTCATTATGTAAGAACATGTGGCATATATCAGAGTTCTGCCCGGAAATTTTTATCAGCCAAATTTGCAACAGCTTTGAATGCGTGTTGAGTGCCAGCCATGATTTTTTTGTTTGTGTTATCTCCTATGGTCTTTCCCAGCTGTTGCAAGATTTATAAGAACAGCTTTGGGATATGAAATGTATCAGCATAGTCCTTCATAATCTTACACAGGGGTTAGAATTCTTGCTAGAATAAGTCAGAGGAGTCTGGAAGAAGTGAAGAATATTTAAGATTTCTCTTGTTCATCATATTCATACCTCTGTGCCTCTTCTGTTCCTTCAGAAATATTTATCATTCTTATACTATCTGAAATCAAATATTAGCTGTTTCCACTTTATTGACTATGCCAGCAAAAGTTAAGCCAAACAGTTTGCATTACTGCAAAGAAAATGATGCATAAGTTATGTATTTTTTTTGCCTGTAAAAGTGCTGTAGAAAAATGGCTTGTTTAGTCAGGTCCAGATAAGGCACCGGGTATAGGAAACCAACCACACGAAAGCCAGAAAGCAAATTTGTCAAGTGGTGACATAAATCTGACAGCAGTGACGCACGTTTTTGTCATGGAAGTGGAAGTTGCGACAGCAGTGCAATAATGCACTGCTCTGGCTTTTCATGTCTAAAACGGGTTTACTTCGTCACAAGAAAATTCATACACCTGCTGATGAAAGGGCTTATGTTGGTTTTCCACTCCTAAAATCACTTAAGCATGATATGTTTATGAATACTCATCTCCTAAAAAATCTTTTTTACAAAGCTATTAATGCCCATGAAAAAGCGACAGAAAAAAAGACAAAATTTTGATGACGCAAAAAACTACAATTCCTAAAGACCTCAGTTTTCACTAACAGTTTTGGCAAAGATATTTTTTTTTTCGGTCTGAAGACTCTTAGAACTGGAGTTTTCTTTCAAAAGGCCGTATATACCAGAGTTATTATGTGCTTATAAGGTCTTTTAAACAGAATAAATACTCTAGAGAATAAAATGCATTGTTCTGAGGTAAAGTAGGGTCTTAATATTGCACCATAGTCTCATCACCATAGTCTCATCATTTCTCAACTGTGATTTGCATCACTTTTCAACCTGTTAGTTTGGCCCTTCAATTCAGTTTATCTTTCTCATCATCATAATATCTATAAAACAGTGTGTCAGTGCCAGCTTCATTCACCCCATTATAGCGAAATGCTCAAGTTCAAAGGAATGATTGTGTAGCATGAATACCCAAAACTTATGAGCTGTCAGTCAAATCTGGGTTAACTTGATGAAGCTCACCTGTTTGGAGCAGTGATACCCCAGTGGCTTACATAGGTTTTTTCCACCTAATACCGCAACAACAAGCATAAGGAAGTACTACAGATAAGAAGATAAGGATAGGTGAAAGACTTGAGGCTGAAGATATGAAGCGTTGACAAGCAAGGAGATAGTAGACCTCTTGAGTAAGCTTGGCTACTATAGCTAGCCAGGGCTTTGGATGGATAATAACTAGCTTTTTTTTTTTTGGAAAACTTCAGAACATCTGAAACCGCTGCAGAATATGTGGCCTTCGGGTGGTTTTAGTGTTTAGGTTTTGGTGTTTTAACAGCAAGGAAAACGAACTTTTTTTTTTCAGCCGTACAACAGATCCGGAGTATCTGAATCACATCTTTCCAGTTTTCGTAGGATTTTTACATAGTCTTGGAAGACTGGAACACCCAGTACATTTATTGCTTAAGTGTAGGATTTTGACCTAGTCTTGGAAGACTGGAACACTCAATACATTTAATGCGGTAGAAATAAGAATTGAAGAAATTTATGGAAACTCCTTTTAGAGTTTCTTCAAATAGCAGAATATTATTTTGGTTTCACAAGATGTTTATTCTGGGAAATGTCGTGGGAAACCAAAATAATATTCTGCTTGAAATACCAAGACAATTTAGGCTTCTTGTTTCAGTTCGGAATGTATTCCATCGATTCTTTTTCGTATGAAATGGCGAATATTGTGTGTTTGTTGCGTGCTGGATTATGTATGAACCAGTTGTCCTGGCTCCCTCTTTCTATTCTGTTTCAGTGATAAAAATACTCCCTTGTTATGGATGAATTGTACATCGATTCAACCGTAAACCTTTGGGATTTTTTTCATCTTGAAAATATGATGAAAAGTAGTTTAGATAATAAACAGATCAGATAAAGAAAAAGATAACATTTTTGTTTTGACCCAGTTCCTAGACTAACATTATTTACGTTTTAAAGTAATGCGCAGCAGATGGCGAAAGATGTGGGCATGGTATGACAGTGTAAGACCCAAATGGTCACTGGCAACGAAAGGCAGTTTTGTTGCATTTGATAATGATACTGCATCTGTTACGAGACACATGAAAGTAGGTCCTGATATGAGCGATAATTGCGGTTACTCGAATATGTAGCGAGGAGGTCTAGCCAGAGTAAATTACCAATGTGGCTTTTAACATTGATCGCATTTTTCTTGGGGAAAAGTCGGGTATTCCACGAAGTTTCAAGTTAATAGGCGTAGATCATAGATGCCAGAAAGGGAATCGGCTCTCTTCAGAACATTTTGTCGAAATTTTCTGGGGGCTGGTTTATTCCTCGTGAGCTATTGCCATCAGAACAAATTGTTCCAGTTTTGACGTGGCATCTGGACATTCCAGAGCTAAATTCTCATTTCTGTAATTAGATTTACTAGGACTTTCAAGAAGTAATGATATGACTTTTTGAAGAATCTTTTTTGGCGATGTGGCTACGAGTTTGAAGTACCGGTCCTCCATATTTTGAAGGAAGACAGAAAAAAATTGATGGTACTTTATAGGGACACCTCATCCTAACATTGCCTCCGTCTTTTTCCAGTGTATGTCATCAAGAAGAGTTGATGCTTGTGGCAAAGCAAGATTCACAAGTTTTAACTGGGTATGTCCCACAATATCGAAAATAG
>JAWQUT010000042.1:979470-989984 GCA_033807755.1 Ellobium chinense
GGGGGGGGGGGGGGGCGAGGTCCACACAATAACAGGATCCACATTTTTATAACGTCAAAGCAACACTTAGAAGCCTCGCCACAACCGGTGATCAGAGGCGTCAAAATAGCGTTGATTAGACCAGTAGTTTATGATCTTACTTGGCTGAGGTAAAGAGAGTGCGAGAAAGGTGGGGACATGGGGTGGGAAAACTCCCAAATTTAGGTACAGGTATCTATTTTAGTCGTCATTTAGATCAATAAATCTTTAGCAGATCGTAGGCTCGTTTGTACAGAATGTATAATCTGCTGAAAAGATTTATTTCCACGTCGTCATTGCTGTGTAAACTCTATGCCGGTCGTTTAAATTTGAACCGATAGGTATCTTGTTTGCTAAGCACACAGCTTACCGTCAGACTGTTGTGTTGATGTTTAACACCATATTATGAAGTTCCCGTTTCTGGAACCAGCAAACAGGCGGAACATTGTCAATTAATGAGGTTTAGATTTGTAGCGTACACTTTCTGGCTTTAGTAGGATTTTTTTTTTAAGAGCCTCAGCCTCTGATACACCGGTGCTGCCACTGAATGGATCCTCAGTGCTTAAACATTAAAGGTGCTGCAGAAATAACCGACATGTAAATAAGTGCTTACATCAGGGTTAGGCATGTTCACCGAAAAAATCAGTTCAGATCAAGTTCAGTTCAATAATGAGAAAAAGTCCAAAGCTCAAGTTCAGCTCAGTATTATGAATGACAGTTGAGCAGTTTTCAGATCAGGTCAGTTCACGTTGGTTTGAGAAATGACATTCGGTTCTGGTTTTCGAACTAGATGTGAACTAAACTGAAATTTAGGTAGAAAGTTAAAGTCAAGATCAAGCACCCAAATATTTAGTTAGATTAAGATCAACTCGTTCAACATAGCTATTAAGCTCATGTCAAGGTCACGTGAACTGAACTTAAGTTCACGGACTGCTTTCATATAATCTCAGAACTGCTCAACCCTACCTTACATATAGTTGCACACTTTCCAACC
This sequence comes from Ellobium chinense, assembly GCA_033807755.1. Classification (NCBI taxonomy): domain Eukaryota; kingdom Metazoa; phylum Mollusca; class Gastropoda; order Ellobiida; family Ellobiidae; genus Ellobium; species Ellobium chinense. Next base: position 980,483 of record JAWQUT010000042.1, read on the forward strand.
CTAGGGCTGGATTTATACCATCGTAAGTTCAGTTGTTGTTTGTATGTTTGTTTTTCGCGAGCCCTACAGGCCGCGTTTGCAACAGCTTTCATTTATTTCCGTTGTTTACGTGTGATTGTTTTCATAAATATGTATTGTTATCTTGTTTGTTAAGCATCCGTAAGTTGATGTTTCACACCACTTTGTGAAGTTCTCATGTATGGGACCAGAAACAAACGAGACATTGTCTATGAATGGGCTTGAGATTTGTACCAGAAGTATACACTTACATTTTTTTCCCTCTCCTGAACTTCAGTCTGTTTAATACTCCTGTGCAGGCACTGTAGGGGTCTTCTGTGCTAAGCATATAATGTGCTGCAAAAATAACCGAAATATAAAGTGGTCCATTAGATACGATTACACACATCTGCCAGCTATAGGCCGGATTGTTACCGTCATAAATTTCATTTTGTTGTTGTTGTTGTTGTTGCGAGCCTTAAAGACCTCCCTTGCAACAAAGCGTTTCTTTACATTTTATTCCTTTACGTTTAGTTGTTTGTGAATGTATAGAAGTATTTTGTTTGCTAAATATTACAGCTAGTTTACAGTCACACACGGTGAAGTTAATGTTTCACACCACATTATGAAATTCTCATTTATGGGACCAGGAAAAAGATGAGACCAGGAGACCAGGAAAAAGATGAGACCAGGAAAAAGATGAAAAAGGAAAAAGATGAAAAAGGAAAAAGATGAAAAAGGAAAAAGATGAAAAAGGAAAAAGATGAAAAAGCTGGAGTATTACAGGAAAAAGATGGAGTATTACAGGAAAAAGATGGATTTTTGCAGGAAACCAATGAAGTATTGCCTGTAAATGAGTTTACATTTGTATCAAAGGTTTCGGATCAAACATTAGTCTTTGGTATTATATATTATTTGTTCCCCATTGTAAGCTACAGTCTTAGTTTGTTACTCCCGTGTTGGCACTATCGGAGGCTTCCGTGTTAACCATTTGAGTTGCTGCAAAAATAAACGAAATATAAAGTGGTCCATGGCTACATACATTTGCCAGCTTTAGGGATGGATTTTTACCGTCATAAATTCAGGTCTGTTTTTTTTTTAAAAAAATTTCTGACAAGCTTTACAGGCCTCGCTTACAACAGTGCTTTTCTGTATTTCAAAAAAAAAAATTCCTGTACATTTAGATGTTTATGAATTTGTATAAGTATCTTGTTTGTTAAGCATTACAGTATATATCGTTTACAGTCTCACACCCTTAAGTTAATGTTTCACACCACTTAATGAAGTTCTTATGTATGGGACCACGGGACTATACGGGACCAGACACAGGATTGCAGGAAACAGACGGAGAATTGTCTATAAATGAGTTTAGATTTGCAACCTGTGTACATTTTTAGGCTTCGGCATTATATGATTTATTATTTTTTCTTTCTCGTGAGCGCCAGTCTTAGTTTGATACTCCAGTGCAGACACTGTAAGGTTCTTATATGCGAAGCATTTGAGTTGCTGCAAAAATAACCGAAATGTTGACAGATTCATTACAAACAATTACACAATTTCCAGCTTTATGGCTGGATTTTTACCATCATAAATTCAGCGGGTTTTTTGTTTTGTTTTGTTTTTTGTAAGCTTTACAGGCCTCGCCATCGCTTGCAACAATGTTTTTCTTTAATTTTATATATCTTTTAACGTGTAATTTTCAATAAAATAGTGTGTATAATTATCTTGTTATCTAAGCATACAATTAGTTTACAGTGTCACTCCCTTATGTTGATGTTTTAACACCACATTATGAAATTCCTGTTTATGTGACCAGGAAACAAACAGACAAAGCACTGTGCATGAATGAGGTTTAGGTTTTGTATCAGGGGTGTTTTGTATCAAGGATTTAGTTGTTTTGGTTGTTTTTTTTTTGCCCCACGAATCTGAGTCTCAATTCTGATATTTTTAATGCAGCCACTGAATGGATCTTCTATGCTAAACATTAGAGGTGCTGCAAATATAACCCACATGTAAATACAGCTGCACATACAGTTACACAAATCCAGCTTTAGGGCTGGATTTTTACCGTCATAAATTTAAGCTTTTTTTTGTGTGTGTGTGTTTTTAAATTTGCAAGTTTGCAAGACCTCGCTTGCAAATTTATATGTGTTTTGTTATCTTGTTTTCTAAGCACATCCTCAATTTACAGTTTCACACTATTAAATTAATGTTTCACACAAGATTATGAAATTTCTGTTTATGGAACCAGGAAACAAGCCAAAGCTTTGTCTATAACTGAACTTTAGATTTGTATCAAAGGGGTAGACGCAGACTTTGGAAAGAGTTAGATCTCCTTTTTTTTGTTCTTTCTCATAAGCTTCAATTTCAGCTCTGATATCCCAGGACATGATTGAAGGGTTCTGCTAAGCTGCAAAAAATTACCGGAGTGTAAACAGGTCCCTCACAGTATTTGCACCAGGAAACCAGTGTGACATTATCTGTGAATGAGTTTTATATTGATATCAGGGGCGTATACATTCAGACCTCGGTGATAGGATTTGTTATTATCTTTTCCTCTCATGAGCTTCAATCTCAGCTCTGACACTCCCGGGCATGAACTGCATGGATCTGTCAAGCTGGAAAAAAAAACAACTGAGTATAAACAGATGCTTTACTGTATTTGCTGACTTTGGAGCACATGTGCTGGAAAATGGCCATCATAGTTCAGGGTTTTTTTTGTTTAAAGTTTTTGCAAGCATCGCTAATTTTATATTTATTTATTTATAGAGTCGTTCGCCAACCTTAAATGATATCTCGTTTGGTAACCCATATAATTTATTTTTTTTTTTGGCGTGTGAAGGAGCTTTCGGCCTTCTTAAATGAAAATTATGTTCCACCTGCTGTTTGTGAGGTCTGTCGTTGAGCATTAATTAGCCAGTGGATTGTTCTTGTTTGCCAGTCACATAATTTACAGCCTGTCTGGCACTTGTGTTCCCAGGGCAGGCTATAATTATTATTCCCACTCGTCTTCCACAGAAAGCGTGGCACAATGCGGGCATACATACAGTAGACTGCTGTTAAAACAAAAACGGTTAAACCGAAAGTACCGCTAAACGAAAGGAAACAGAAACCTCGAGTATTTTCTTCTTTTTGGGCTTCTCTGTTTAAAGTGAAACCCTATTTAAACCGAACTCGAGTAATTGGTCCCGTGGATTTCGTCTTAACCGTTATCTATAGTATTATACTGTTGTTACAGCGCGTAGGCAGAATACAAGAGCAGACATGCACACACTTAAGCGAGATTGATCAGAACGCAGCGAAATAGCTGCGAGACAGTTGAGAGCTTGCGCATAAACGGTGGGATCTCTTACTATTGCAATAATTATATTAACTTAGCATGTTGAATGCTGTTAAGGTGCATTCAGCACCGATGCTTTAATGTAATTCTTACAGTGGTAAGAGATCCCATGGTTAATGCGCAAAGTCTCGAGTGATAGAGAATAGCTTGAAGTTGAAGTAGTTCAGTGTTAAGCAGGGAATAAACTGATGTTTTTTACACAGTAGAAACAGCTTTTGGTGCACGCCAAATTATCCATTCCTTGGCTCAGAAGACTAAGTGATATAGCACTGTCTGAGAATGAACCCGAAGCCAAAGTGCTACGATTGGTATCTTGATCCATCGGCATCACTGTTCAGTAGACAAACATAACATTTCGCGGATCCCTATTAGCTAACGTCGACTGTCTACGCATGTATTTGTTATTCAGGGGACAAAAAACATACATTTTGTGAATCTCTTATAGCTAACATTGAATGTCGACACATGTGTTTGTCTACGTTTGTTTTGGTACGCGCATAACACAGATTCCGAACATTTCGTTGCTCAGTGCATCAATTGCTCTCTGGCATGCTTTTCTCACCTGTTGCTCTCTGGTCCTTGTTTTCGTGTAGCATATGGTGGAAGGGTGGTCGTGCGGTTGGCAAGATAACTTCCGTAAGTGATACAGACTACAGTATCTTCCACTAGTAGTGGTTTGAATGGAGAAATGTAATTGTAATACAGTTGACCCCGCGTTATGGCAATGCGGATAATCGTAACTTTCTCTTTAGGGCAACTTTTTTCTAGTTAACGAAATGCTTTGTTTTTGGTGTTGTTTTTTTTTTGTATATAAATCACTGGATATTCGCAACTCATGTCAGTCGCAACTTTTTTTCCGAATTCCCGAGGACTTGCGATTAAACGGAGTGGACTGTATTATATTGCCTACCATCCAGCTCAGTTTCATTGTGCGGCTGGAAGAGATGGTGCACTGAAAAGAACTGGCATTTAAACCAGTATATTTGTTTGGAAGGAGCTAAGGAATATGGTCAGGTTGTTGTCGGTATTCCAGATACAGCTTTGTCTGACATGGATTTTCCCCCTAGTGCTATACAGATGAATCTGCACTGGAGCATTTGGGGACATTCATTGGTCGTCATGTACATACCCGGGGCTGGTCACACATGTAACTTGACGAAAATCTTGTTTTATTATAGACCCACAGTGTCGTGGTTCAAACCACAGAATGACAAAACTGCAGAAACATTAATAGGCTTAAATTAGTAAACTTCAACAAAGCTGACTTCCGGTTTAAGTAAAGTATCGATGTAAATAGAAGTGTGGTTAGGTCATCAAATCGCGCCTCTGAAAGTAAAAGATGCACCAGCCAATAAAGCCGATGTAACATACCTCACCAACCAGTCATACTCCTTTGAAAATGGAAAAGTAGAAAACATCCGTGGAAATTATTGGAGTTGTGGTCAGGATGGTCCTTAGCCATTTCCTGGATTTTGTGAAACTTCATCTTTGGCAGGAGGCTTATATTTTCAAAACACTTTGCAACACTAAATCAACAAGCACAGCTGCCATAGACATGTCGGAAATAAACAGGGTAGTTCAGTTGAAAACAGGAGTTCTCTGTCAATGATGTACTTATATTACAGAAGGATTACTGCGTCTGTTGATGTTTTATTCTGTGGTTCCCGTTAGCCCAGAGACACATGCAACTTATGCAGTTTTGATGTGTAAATCTGAACGCCCTCCAACTCCAACATTGCCAGTCATATTGTCTGAGAAACGGTCAGTAGATCTGGGCAGGATTCGGATCTGAAATCGGTAACTGCGAGTCCTAACTTTGCGATACCAAGAAATCGATTCCGTGTACTAGACAGCTCCTAACTCAGATTTGTTTCCATTCAACTATCATACCCAAGACGAGTCTAATCATGCGGCGAGTGGGCGCTGAACTCATAATCGTAACCGTTATGCCGCTAGGTCTTGAAATCCCAACTTTAATTCTATTTTGTTTTGTTTTTTGTGCCTAAGTCAAGGAATCTGAATATAATCCGGATTCGCGAGTCACAGATAGCGAGTTCTCGGATTCGGGACCACCTACTAAAAAAAAACCAACCCAAAAACAACTTGACCTAGCCTGAAGAAAAACAAACGGATGACCTAATGTTGCCCACTATTTAGTCAGAGGACATATTGTTTTCCTATGTATTCTATCAAAAAAAAAATGTGCAGGGTAGCAGCTTTTCCATTTAAACCGTGTATTTATGAATGGAGGTCTCCATGTTTGTATGATATATCTGAAAAATTTCTCCACACCTCAGCTGTCTTCCCTTTCATCACCAGCTCCTCAGTCAGCTGGATTGAACCTTCTCATACATTAGTCTTTACTAGTGGAGCAGCGTGGCCTAATGGTTACGGCGTTGGACTCAAGATCTAAAGGTCCTGGGTTCGATTCCCGACCACGGTCATGTTGTAAGTGCCTTGGGAAAGCATTTCATTCACATTTTCCTCAGTCCACCCGTCTGTAAAATGGGTACCTGGCTATAGGCAGTGGAAGATATTGTCAGAATGCTAGTGATCAGCGCCTACAAATGGCAGCGGCACTGTATGCTCCCCAGGGAGTCGAGAAAGTCCTAGAGTGATCAGGCCTGCTGGGGTAATAATAGTGTGAAGTCGCATGAGCGGGCATTAGCCTGGATATGAGACTTATGAACCGCATTATTATTATTATTATTACTTTAACTCTTGCAACAATCCACAGAACTCTGCTGGCGTGTGAGGAGTTACACAAATATGACAGGGCCAGGATTTTTTTGGACGAGGATTACACGGCGTCTGACAAATTTACGGTAAGACAGTGTGCTGTGTGGTTTTCAGTCATGACAAATTTATAGTTAGATCGCATCGAAGACTGGTCTCATTTTCAGTAATTACAGATTTACTGTAAGACAGTGTTCCGTGTGGTTTTCAGTCATGACAAATTTATAGTTAGACTGAAGACCGGTCTCATGTTCAGTAATTACAGACTTACTGTAAGACAGTGTTCGGTGTGGTTTTGAGTCATAACAAATTTAAAGTTAGACTGGTGTCCTTTTTAGTAATGAGAAATTTACGGTAAAACCGTGTACCCGTGTGTTTTTGTCAGTAATGACAAATTTATTTGCATAGGAATCCAATGAAGTCATGGAGATAAGTTGCACACCATGTTATGTGCATTACAGTCTCTTGAAAAAAGTGTGCCTTCCCGAAGTGTTTATCAGCTTTGTGTCTTATGAAGGCATGTAATGATTGACCTGGATCATTTTGCGTATTCAAAGCTGTGGAGGGAACTACCACATAAGCTTTAACAAAAAAAAAAAAAAATACTCAAAACTTATTGCTGTACTTTCAGCTTTTATCAGTGTATAAATTAAATCGATAGACGTCTAGTATCTTAATGTCTTTTTCCCGTCATTTTTTTTTTCAGGCCCTTGGGAATATGTACTTCATCCACGAGGAGGTATCGGATGTTTTGATATGGGATTTTGTAGGTGAGTAACTTTTTATGAGGAAGATTTAGATTAGGAATGTACTCTTGAGTGAAGGCTGTCATTACTGCCTGACATAACCTCGCCTTCTGTGTAATCTTTATATGAAATGTCTCATTTTTGCTGTCTCTCATAGGTTTATATCGTGGTTGGACAGTTTCATTAAAAAAAAAGTCAGTTCAGATCAAGTTCAGTTCACCAAGGCGAAAATGCCTTAAGATCAAGTTTTTCTCAGTTCTATGAAAATTGAGGACTTTTTATATTTTTTTAGATCAGATCAGTTCTTTTTGGTTTCAGAAATAGACATTCGGTTCTGGTTTACGAAGTAGATGAGAACTGAACTGAAGTTTAGGTAGAAAATTGAAGGTGAGCTCAAGCACTCAAAATAGCTACAGTTCAGATCCAGATCAGTTCATCAAAAATAGCCACTAAGCTCAGATCAGGTTCATGTGAAATTAACTTAACCCTCTAGTGCCCACTGGTCCATATTTGGCAACCCAACTTCAAGGGTCCAGTATGGAGTGGTCCAAATATGGCACGGATGTTTCAGTGCCGGGAGGTCCAAATTTGACCCAAAATTTTTCACCTATTAAATATTGACATTGCTCAAAATCAATGTTTTATACGTATTTTGGGTGGCATTTGAAGTGTATGTGTGAATTTTCAGAATTTTCCTACCAGTATTTCTATGCCTGGGCACTAGAGAGTTAAGTACAAGAACTGCGTTCATATGATCTCAGTTCTATCAAACCTTCTGCATAATGTCAGAATCCGCCTGTGGACTGTGTTGATGTATAACCTGTATGCAACCACATACTGTTATATTGTGACTTCCACAAAAAATGAGAATATCAGAATGTTTTTCTTCTTTTGGTTTGTTCATATAATGTATATCACAGAAAATCAGCTCGTTATCAACATCAGAGAGAGGGAAATGAATTTCAGAGATAGCTGCGGCCTTTTTTTTTCTCCTTTGGCATTAATTATTTTTGTTTTTTTTTATATGTGTGTCGGTGCCAAAAAAACCTGCACACCTTAGTTCTGGTAGAAGGCAGAGTGAGATTCCTGTCCTGAATGAGAATGAATTTGCGAGGAAGAGGAGAGAGAAAGAGAGTAAGAGAGGGTAGGGGGGAGCGGGAAGGAGACACACTTTTGTTTTATGAAGACATGCAGTCATCTTTATTGATAGGACAAGTCTGCATTCACTAAACTCTTTATCACATCCACACATCAGGGACAACTAGACTATTAAGTTTTGTGGTTTCTTTTGATCTGTAGAGCATGTCCTCAGTGAGCGGTATGTCATTAACCTGTTGAACATGTTACCACTACTACCTAGTCTGTCAGAGCAAAAGCTACCTACATAATTATTAAATAGCTAATTTTCGCTGAAAGGCTTTGCCAGAAAAAAAACTCAGGATCAAAATCATGAGATTAACTCTCGGCGCGAAGTTCGTTGTTCTTAATGTTTGGGGAAACATTTTGCTTACATTTTCCCAAGTCGTTTTTAGGGGTACATGGCTTTGAGCAATGAAAGTGACACCCCGAATTCTATAGTAATCGGCGCGTTTAGCATGGTTACTTTTGGGAGTAGCGGCATAGTGTATAATATAGACGTCTAGCTGGTTCCGAGCTGACATTGAGGCAGTGGGTGCCAACACAGAGATCGCGGATTCGATTCCAACCACATTATTGTCTTTCGTATCTTTTCCAAGTTTCCCTCTGCATTTGTCTTCTTGAGTACTCCCTCCTTTACTCAATCCTGTGTAAGCATCTGTATGTTGTGTCCATGCATTCCCCACTTCTACCAGCTTGGCTGCGCCAGTGTGGAGGGGGTGAGATAATCACTATGTGATCGGGCCTGCCGGGGTAGTATATATTGCAGTGTAAAGCCACATAGAATTTTACAGTATTACCCGCATGTGAGACTTATAACCCTCATTATTACTGTCACTTATCATCACACTGTGCTTTGCTTGTGCACGGGGGAGATGTATTGTCTGGTGTGGACTTGAGTCGTAGATCGGTTAGAGAACTTCCTATTAGTCACGTACTTACTGTCTCGCCTATCATTACACTATCACTCACGTCACGTGCAGCCCTGCACACATTCATAGGCACGGCAAAACAGACACAAACAAAAGTCAGAGGTTGGGTAGGGAAGGCAAAAGAAGAATCCATTCCGCGGCATCACAATCTGCTCAGTGGCAAATTCCGCACAACTGCAATGGTTTAGTGTCGATAATTGCAACTCCTTTTAATTGCAAGTATATTTTTTTTTCTCAATGCTCCAGAGAATTGTATGTAAACGAGTTAATCAGTTTAAGTTAGAATTTCCTGAGCTACAGTGAAAAAAAATATTAGTGTTTGACAAAGGCATAAGCTTAGTGCAAAAAAGTCCGACATTGGCTCATGTCAGTTTAAGAAAAGTGGCTTTCTCATGTGTGACATTATACGCCTTTCAAAGAAAAAAAAAACATGCTGTGTAATATTCAAATATGTAGGCCTACCCTTATCGGCATATTATATCTGGAAATAAAATATATTCGAGGTAGTCTATACTGTTATACATCACTTCGCGTTCACCAGAAGAGCAAACTTCTAAAGTAGCGCTTCGCTGAATGCACTTTTACATAAATGGAGCAGTGTGTGTGCGTGTGGT
>JAWQUT010000042.1:1000527-1013238 GCA_033807755.1 Ellobium chinense
CCACCCGCGCAAAAAAATTAATATTCGCTCCTCTTTCTTTCTCCAGTCCCATATCTCTCGCTTCACGCTGGAGACGTGTAGGACCGTGAGGAGATGCAATGAAACTTGTGACCCTTCCTATTAGTGTAGTTGATGATTATTATGTTTATGATGAGCCCGCAGCGGTAGGGTTTGAGCCACGGGCTTAGTGCTGGGTCGTAAATAAAGCTAAGTAGGAATGTCCTTGCGGCAGGATGGTACGATGGTCAACCGCAGTGTTTGGCGCTGGAGGTTTGTTGGTAGCTTTAGATTTTCCATGTCAAACATCTGCTGGTTTAGTCTGGGTGAGTGTATAATAAGAAAAAAACATACAATCCTCTATTTTTTTCCATATGATTCTCGTTATTATTGGATGATTTAGGCACCCATGAAGCGACTGTACGTGTTTTCAGGCTTGAACTGTCGCCGCAGAGGGCGATAGTTTATACTCAAAAATATGTGCCCAGTTACTTGAACTTGCCGATGAGAACGAGGTAGACTAGTTTTAATTGATCTGGAAGACAATGTCACAATGGGGTATGAATATCACGCAGTTTGTAACTTCTGTTTAGAACATGCAGAAAAAAAAATGAAGAATGCGAATTTATCATAACCATTGTCCAGTTGTGAATGAGAATGATTTACCAAGACCTGCTGCTCAGCAGTCTTGGAAAACAAACGATGGCACGCGAAGATGATTTCTATCGACTATTCTAGTTCTCCTTGGATTTTGGCGCGGCTATTTGATTGATTGGATGGGCTGAAGTTGAGAGGACAGCCCGACGAGGATATAAGAGCAGGAATGAAATGCCATCAGGGAGGCGGCACAGGGAGGTGCAGAGAGAGAGAGAGAGAGAGAGAGAGAGAGAGAGAGAGAGAGAGAGAGAGAGAGAGAGAGAGATGTCTGTGCAACCGAAAAGGAAGCTTTGTTTTCAAACGCAATTGTCTCAGCGTGGCCCATTATGTTGTTTGTCATTTGTTCTACACAGCCCAACGAAGGAATTCTGTACAAATAAGGATGAAGGGAAAGGTTTGGAGAGATGAATACAAGCTAAAGAGAGGAGGAGATCGTAAAGAATGGGGTGGCAAATGTATGATATACAAAGTATGAATAGTGAGCATTCTTACGCTTTCTCGAGTTTAGGTGGAACGAAGGAAAGAGCCGCCATTTTGTCAGAGGAATAAGTAGGGAAATTCCTGTTGGGAGGGATGGGAGGGGGAGATAAAGATGACATCGCTCAAGCTTCACCTATTCCATGCCGTAAAGTTGGGTTGCAGAGAAGGAATTTTAGAAAAGAATCATATGGGGAAGATTTAAAGAGTTAGAAAAAAAAAGCCTTTGATCTTGTAAACATACAGTATTTTTCCCTGCATAATATTTATATTGAGCTCCTTGCGAATGGCAGATATGGAGCTCAGCTGAAGGAAAAACAACAAAGAAGGAAAAAAATGTTGTAAACAAACAAGTCGACGACCTGAAAAGAAAACTTTACGTAAGCAGAACATGGCAATTCGGGGAAAAATACCCAAGAGGGCATGCGCAGTGGGAAAGACATATTTTTTATGCTTCCTGCACTGTATGTTTGTGTTTTTTTGTTGTTTTTTTCCCTGACCTTTGAATATGTCTGAATTCATGGCATGAATTAATATTTGTGTTCACAGCAAGCATCGATTTCCGATCAGAACATTATTTTAATATTCACCTTGTGTGTAGACCATCTAAATTTTAGGGAGCGCTTAGTGGTTTTAGCAACACACATCAGCGACAAATGCTCGAAATTGACGATCGAGCGTGTAAGAAGGAATCACGTCCAAGTCGGGACAATAAACAAACTGTATTTCACTACTAGTGTTTACTGAGTTGAAATTTCAGACAGCAAATCCTAACTGTGTTTGGCCTTCACGTAATTCAAATGGTAAATTGATCACTGTGATCGCGAGAAGGAAGGAAACCCAGGTCAAAAACAAACACTTGTCCAGCCAGTGTAAAGTTCAGTGTAAACGAGGCAGCTTGCCAATGCTCGCAAAGCAGTGCGTGTCATGACCGGATCGACCCTCTTAAAATCCTTTGATCGATGCCGTCATCATGCGCGGATCGATACGCCTCATCGGAATGTCAAGTTGAGCAGTCTAGTAATGTTTGATTGTGTCCCTGATTTACATTTAATGAAGTGCCTTCCTCTAATTGCGTGTCGCTCGAATAAATTCTGGACGACAGCAAATAGCAAGTAAGAACTTCGCTCTGATTTGATTTTTTTGAAAGCTTTGGTTCATGAAGCAGGACGTCATGCATAGTTTGCAGTCCGTAATTATCGTGAGCGGGAATCAGTGACACTGAAGTTACAAACTTAACCATAGGGTCTGTACGTTTGGATTATTATACACGCAAAGTAGTGGGATAGACCTGTAATCAGTGGCTGCCTGGAATGAGTTTCTTCAATTAAGGAAGATGGGTGATAGAGAGGATGGGAGAGGAAAGGAGACAGCGTCGATCTCCAGCAAATACTAGTTTGAGTACACTTATAATCAGCAGTCAGCCTTACCAGAAATACCAGTCGCTCTCTGAGACTATAAAAACATGCACATTAAATATGGAAGTATGGACTGGAAGAAAGAGATAAATTAATGGGAGGGGGAGAGGAAGGGAGTAATTGAGACTAAAACAAGATTAAGATATTACGAAATTTTTAATTTGTCGAAAGTTTCATAGCTTCATTCACCATCTACTCCAATCCATGTTTTCACCCTCCGTTCTGTCACTTCAGCCTGCAAAACCACACGTTTACCTTAGTCACAACTTTCTAACGGATAGACGATTTTTCTGAAGGGAGGAAGATAGCAGTGTAATAATAATAATAATAATAATAATAATGCGGTTTATAAGTATCGTATCCAGGCTAATACCCGCTCACGCTACTTCACACTATCATTACCCCAGCAGGCCTGATCACTCTAGGACTTTCTCGACTCCCTGGGGAGCATACAGTGCCGCTGCCATTTATAGGCGCTGATCACTAGCATTCTGACAATATCTTCCACTGCCTATAGCTAGGTACCCATTTTACAGACGGGTGGACTGAGGAAAATGAGAATGAAATGCTTTCCCAGGGCACTTACAACATGATCGTGGTCGGGAATCGAACACACGACCTTTAGATGTTGAGTCCAGCGCCGTAACCATTAGGCCACGTGCTCCATGTATTGTGCACCGTTGGCTGTAAGAGTATTTTCACCCACCTCATCCTTAATATTAGTGTCAAAATAGTTTACATAGGCAGTTTTTCATTCTCCATCAACATTTTGACACACAGAAATGTTGACAAGACCAATTAAACTTTTGATCTTTCTGAGCAGGAAAAAGATGATCTAAAATTTAAGATCCTTTCAGATAGAAATAACTAGAAATTTCATGTATAAGTGGTAAAACCTACTATATTATTCTAGGTCTGCAGTAACTTTCCAACCATTCGGGACTTTGTATGGTGAAGTTAAGCCCATATATTGACCCTTCCCCTGATTCAGTTTATGACTTCATAGAAGGTTTTTAAACGTAATACCCTCTTTGCCAGGTCCATTAACATCTTCATTCCTGAACTCGCTGTTTAACTGATGTTTAGAATTCGAGAATGAACGTGTTGCAGTCAACACACTCAAGACTCAAAGAGAGAGAGAGCCAGAGAGAGAGGGGGGGCTATCCTTAGAGGAAAGGAAGGTAGAAAATTTACAACAAAATTGGCTTAATTATCTTTGCCGTTCAATCTCACAACACTCCATCCCATTAGTCAGGCCCTCAGTCTGTTGTGCGTATGTTATAGTTAAGAGTTTAGAAAGTCAGATGTGTTAGTACAAGAGAGAGGGGCAGAGAGAGAGAGAGAGAGAGAGAGAGAGACGTTATCCATAGAGGAAAAGAAGGCCGAAAATTGCAAAAATTGGCTTGATCATCTTTGCCATTCAACCTCACAACACTCCATTCCATTAGTAGGGTTCTCCGTCCATTGTGCATGTGTAATAGTTGAAAGAGCTTAGAAAGTCAGAATTATCTTGGTACAAGAGCGAGAGAGGGAGGGAGAGAGAGAGAGAGAGAAAAAAAAGAGAGAGAAGAAAAAGAAAGGAAGATATAAAATTTACAAAAATTGGCTTGATCATCTTTGCCAGTCAACCCAAATCCATTAGTCAGGCCTTCAGTCCATGTGCATATGTAATAGTTAAAAGGAGTTTAGAAAGTCCGATTTGTGTTGGTCCAGGTGTTGGAAAGTGAACAAGATTCGTTCAGCAAGAAGACTGAAATAAACCAGGCACAAACAGTACGGGGTTCTGTTGGGTCTGAGATTGTGTTGTACTGTCGAGGCTATCAGTCTGCCTGCTAGGCTGTGTGAAGTCATGCCAGACTAAAGACATCAATTTCTGCCCAGTCTGTATTCTTGCCATCGGAAATACAGTTATAGCTAGGCTGTTTTGTGTGAACTAGTACCAGCCAGGGTACAGTACAGTGGTTTGGAGGAAACGCAAGACGCTCAGATCACTCTTGGCCCTCGTCCATGACGTTGTCATTAGAGCGTCTGTCTGCCTGTCTGTCTGCCTGCTGTCTGTCTTGTCTATCTCCCTGTCTTTGCCTATCAGTTTTGTTCGTTTTTTATTATTCTTCGTGGGCTCCAATCCCACCGTTTCCTGTCCTACCCTGCACCTGTCCTATTTCTGACTGAAGACCTGCTTTCGAGCAACTTAGGATTTTCAGACAAATTTCAATGCATGATGTAATGTTCAGGTTTGCAAATGTGTTTGAGGGGGGGNGGGGGGGGGGGGGTTGTGTCCAGGGGGTACCGCGTTTACGCAAAAGTGGATTGTTTGCGAGCAGATGTGTAGCTTTGGCTAAAATAACTTTGAAGTCCCTTTGAGGGTGAAATTTACAGCAGTCTGTTAATTAGCCATAAATCAGTCTCCCGCTGGGCGTCTCAAGAGGCGTAGCTCAAAGAGGAAGGCAGCTGGTCGTATATATTATCAGACTATTTTCAGTATCTAACTTCGACAGAGTCTATTTATATGGAAGAGATCTGATCATGTGTGATCGGAATATTGTCGAATCTAGTTGGCTTCTTTTCTACTCTCATTGGACAGCCAAAGTTTGGTGGTCACTAACATATTTATAAATGCCCCTTGTTGCTAGTGGCCTCACGGGTCCAGTTCTGCTTGTGGCCATCATAAACACGTTGACTGCCGTTTCATTGATGCTTCGAACACTTATTGCAGTAAAGTGTACAGGGCATCGTCTTTACGTCTCTTTCAATTTCATTCTCGTGTCCTCAGCCTGCTCCCCCTCTTTCTCTTTCTTTCTGTCTCTCTCTGTTTGTTTCTCTCTCTCTCTCTAACTCTCTCTCTCTCTATCTCTCTCTCTCTGTCTCTCTCTCTCTCTCTCACATACACACACACACACACACACACACACACACACACACACACACACACAGAGAGAGAGAGATAACTACTACGCCTGGATACCTTTAATTTGATACTTGAGCACTTTGCTTGCCGCATCTTGACTGTCAGTGCCCATTGCTCAGTGAAGTCACGAATGCCACTTTGTTTGTTGGGACATCTCCTAGCGATGCGTAGACCTTGTCCTCCATGTGTCTGTCACTAGGCTCAGTGCTTGTCACTAGCTAGCTTGTGGAGTTTGCAGTACAGCAGCTGAGCTACATTGTGCTGGAAGCTTCCACCGGAACTATTTTTTCCCCTCTGTATTGTCCCACCTGAATTTCATGAAATTGATGTGCCGTAATTTTTGCCTGGCTATTTATCGGTGTATGACCACTTACAATGAAACTATAACACAACCATCTTTCGGACCAAGTTTTTGAGGGTGGTACCAGTTTGTGTTATCCATAGTGCTTTTATATGGAGCGTAGCAGTTGAGACTGAATAGAAGTGAGCTGTACACAAACTTGGGTTAACCGGTGTTTGTGTTAACAGAGTCCCATTGTAATTGTTTCACCCCAACCATGCGAGTCCGAAGCATGCTATAAACTTTTTTTTTCTTTTTTATCTTGATGTGGATGGGTGTTGGCACTGGATTTTAATCCTGATTTTAATTCCTTGACACATTTTTTATAGTGGTATCGCGAAAAAATCCCGTTCCCTCACAGGTGTGAAGAGCCTTACACTTAATTGACATCTGCTCACCTTGGCATAATTATGTCGAGCAAGAAAATGCGTCTTAGAAATGATGTTTAGACATCTAAACGTTCGCATGTAATTATTCCTTGACCTGAAAAGCACAGTGCGCACGCTTTGTAACGTTCGCTCTGTTACAGGCTGCTGCGAGTATTAAGCACTGTAATGTTTTAATGTTTTTGTATGTGAACGATGCACACTCCCCTCGCGTGGGTCCGGGGTACGTAAATAAAGCCTCTGTTGTGTCGTCACCCAAGGCTGGTGCCACAGCTCACGAGTTGGCAATGGCATCCCCTCTGTTGCTTCTGTTTAGTTTTACACTGATGCCCTGCCAAGACACAAGTAATTGCGTTTATAACACGATGATCAACCTGTTTCCAACTGCCTAGGGTCTCGGATAATCGAATGAACAGACGCAGGTAGCCCAAATAATAATTTCAGACTAATAAACGATGGTGAAGGGTTTATTGCCATGAATATGTCACCGTAATGAACGAAAATCCTGTCAGATTACGTAGAGTTGGGTTTTGGCAGAGCCGTATTTATTTTCTAACAGGCTCTCTGGAAACCGTGCAGTGCAGAAGTTGTCTGCTGAAAGCATATTGAGTAGGCAAGTGAAAGTTTCGCATTATGAGATTCTGCACCCTCTTTCCAGCATATAGTGATTTGATCTATATTCTTTTGTAGCTCTTTGGTTTTTTTAATGCCTTTATACAAACCTGATGGAGCTCTACGCATTAAAAAAAAAATTGCGCACACCCAAGCTGAATGAGCGCGTGATCAGTACGAAGGCAGAATATTAGTCTCCAGACTGTCTTAATTTGGGGGGTGGGGGGAATGATTATTTCAAGTGGCTTTCCTGTTTTTTTGTTTATTATTTAAAAAATCAACAACACGAAACAACAGGCATACTTGAGACGATCATCGGCAGTCGTTGATCAACTTAATGACTCAAAAGTATGTGTTTTTAATAATAAGTGCACCTGCACTAAGAACTGATACATGTGATTATTACACATTTATTTTTTAAAAAATGAAAGCATTAAACCCTAACAATAACGCCTTATACCTTGGAAGAATTTCCAAATTTTGACACGCGCATGAAGTGAGATAGAACAGAACAATAGACACTTAAGTAACAAAATGTTTAGGAGACTCAAGATGGGATAAGATGGAGAATGGAGGGTTAAGTAACAAAATGTTTAGGAGATTCAAGATGGAACAAGATGGAGAATGCCCTTGCGGTCAGTACCCTAAGAGTGCAGAGCACACAAATGCTGCCAAAACTCCATAGATTGGCTAGAGATAGGCGCGGACCAACGGAGGAAACCTCCAGGGAAATGTGGCGTGGAACACTAGCAGACGTGATGACCATAACTACGATTGTGGTGGGCCGATACCTGAATTTTTATGTCTCACGAAACCCAGCCTCCGAACTTTTAAGTATCGAGAGCGTCAGTTCCACTGCCATTTTAACATGCAGTACTGGGTGGGCATTTGTATACCTTTCGAGATTTTCTCAGTACTTCCTAGACTGTCGATACTGACAATACTGCTAGATTTTGCATAAGGAGACCAGTAGCTAGTTGGGACAGGATCGGATGAGGATCGAAATTAGTTTCCATACTTTGGAGATTGTCTATAATTACGATACTTTCGATATCTCCGATACTAAATCGAAATTTCTATGAAAGTTTTGATACTGGGAAATGATACTGTTCCCCATTAAACCGCACCTTTGAAATTGAAAAAAAAAAAGAATCGTCTCTGTTTGTCCAGACAGGAATACGTTTTATACGTCATGCAATGTTATACATTTCATTAATTATTACATACCCGCTGACATCACATATAACCTGCAACTGAACCGTAACCAGAATATCCTGTGCCTATCTGCGTAATTTATATATTGAAGTCCTTAAAAGTCCTTGGGAAGTTCTCAAATTTTGTGTTTGGAAGTGCATATGAACTTTGTGGTCTAGGGCGTTCTCGCCATGGACCAGTCACTACATGAGGGTATGTATACGAACAGGAGCCTAGTTTAAATTTCCGCTGGCTTGCCACGCTCTCAACAGGTTTGTACTTTAGTAAAGTTATTGCATTAAAAAAAAAAGTGACTGTGGCTTGATAGCATTGGGACTGTATGGATGATTGGGGAACATCTGGGAGACAAGTCAGCATGCAAAATGAAAAGAAAAAAAAAACAAAACAAAATTGGCAAGAACAAAAAGACAAAACAAGACAATTATTCACACATCTGTAATAGTGAATGCATTCGATAATAGTAAACAAAGCAACAGGTGGGCGATCTGATGGTACACAGGTGATATCAATGATAATATCAGGGGAAGTGTCCAGTCTTTCATCTGGCCTATTACTTATCCTGTGACCCAGATCCTAACGGTCATGCCACACACTACCTGTGTGTGTTTCTACTCTAGCAGTTCCTCTTGTGAGTACCCTACCTGTACTTAATGGCCCTTCTCCCTCCCACAATCAGCCTCGTCCACATGCACACATGTGCGAACATTCCGTCTGTCTACTATTTCTCATCATCCTGTGTACGGACAACTTTTTCATGTTACCTTCCATCAGAAAGGCTTTCCTCAAACCCTCGTTTTAGGAAAAGATTTTCCATATATTACGTAAAGAAAGAACAGTTTCCATTGATAATTTACCTTGAGACGCCCCCTTCCTTACCGTGGACCGCCACCATCTGCTGTCCAAGGTTTATGAAAACATGCACCTCATCTTCTTACAGTCCGTTTTTTGTTGTTTTTTTTTTATTTTGCTGTGTCTCTCAAGGTATAAGTTATACAGAGATGGATCTAAGTGTCAACATTTATTTGGAATTAGTGCCTTTTGTGTTGTTTTCTTTTTTCCCAATGAAGTTTTCGGCCCGTTTCTTAGTAAAGATGAATCATTTTTTTGTCTTGTAGCTTTGATACAGTACTGTATCTTTGGAAATGCATGTTTTAATATTTATCACATTACAGAATGTTACCAAACAACACGCTTTGCAGTATGTCTAATGCATAAGATTCAGAAAGGGTCAGTAACTTGTACTTCAATTTCAAATACTGATTTAACAATACGGCCATTCATGGTCATCTTTTTCTGATGTGAGGAAAGCAAACATGGAGTTTTATCTAGAACAAAGCTGATAACAGTTTATCACAATCCGAAGGATCACCCAAGATTCATATAATTGTAATATGCACTTTAGTGTTGCGTATCGGGGGTTGGCGCTGTGAGTTGGGGTAGATTGCCTGTCTCGGGTGTCAAGTTTGAATTCGAATACTCACTGTTTTATACTGCTCCACACACCCTTGGTCGCCAGATGGAGGTCAATGACCTATCCCTCCAATGACCTATCATCGCACATTTTGACACCCATATTATTAATATATATTCACACCAGCTCTCAGTAAACGTCAATGACACCCCGCAGTCTCTTATGCGGGCGCCTCATAACGATTGTGCAGTATCAAAGTATTGAAGATGCTCATTTTGGAAATGCATTTTATCTGCCAGCCTAACAGTCTAGATATTTTGCCCTTCTTAAGTGTGGCATTTGAGATAAACACTTGAAAAGAGTTCACCGGCATGTTCCGCCATATTTTTTTTCTTCATTATCCTACCAGTGCCTTGAAAATTCTCATAGACTGTTTATATATCGATGCCAGCGCCTTAAGGATAGTTTTGGGTTAAGTTTGTTTACGCAAGCTATGTCTTTGTTGTGTCTTCCAGATAATGAAAGGTCCGTATTGTCTAATGTCATGGCAGTTCCGAGAGCCGGTGAATCAGAAGCTGTGGGGAAGGATCAAACTTCGTTTAACTCTCGGTGCTCTGATAAAGACGAGCTGTTGTATAAATTTTCTTGTTGTCGTAGTTTTGTGAGCTTGTATTTTATCCGCCAGCCTTGCAGGTGCATGATCTAGATATTTTGTCCCTGGTAGGTATGGCACTTTAGATAAACACTTGAAAGAATTCATTGGCATGTTCCATCATATTTTTTTTTTTTATAATCCTACCAGTGCTTTGAAAATTCTTATAGACTGTTTATATATCGATGCCAGCGCTATTAGGATAGTTTTGGGTTAAGCGTGTTGACGTAAGAGAATGCGTTTTTATGTGTCTGCAGATACCGAAAGGTCCATATTGTCTACTGCTATGGTAGTTCCGAAAGCTGACGAATCTTAAGCTCAGAGGAAACAGCGTAAACGTGTTCTTGGCCTGGGGAGGGATCAAACTTAGCTTATCTGTCAACACTTTGATAAGGACGCGCTCTTAAATATAAGTTTTCTTGTTGTCATAGTTTTGTGAGCTAGAATTTTATCCGCAAACATGACACGTGTGTTGATATTTTGTCCCGCTTAAAACATGGCATTTGAGATAAACACTTGAAATAGTTCATTGGTATGGTCCATCATATATTTTTTTTTCTTATTATCCTACAGTGCCTTTAAAATTCTCATAGACTGTTTATATATCGATGCCAGCCCCCTGTAGATAGTTCTGGGTTAAGTTGTTTACGCAAGCGAATGTCTTTATTGTGTCTTCCAGGTAATGAAAGGTCCGTATTGTCTAATGTCATAGCAGTTCCGAAAGCCGATGAATCGTGAGCTCATAAGAAACAGCCTGAAAGTGTTCTTAGCCTGCGGAGGGATCAACCTTAGTTTATCTGTCAACGCTGTGATAAAGACGAGCGCTTAAATAGAAGTTTTCCCTTTGTCGTAGCTTCGTGAGCTTGTGTATAATATATATGCCGTGGTTTACCTGTAGTCTCCTCACCCAGGTTTATAGGCTACGGTGTCTGCAGGAGCAGGAGGAGGGGAAAATGGCGTGTTCGCGTGCCTCTTACCGTTCATTAGTCTCAATTACCCGCCAGCCAGAGTTTGTGCTAGTGTGTGTTAGATCATCAGTGCCGCAGGAAGCGGGTGGGAGTGGTGACGAGTACTTACTATGCACTATGCGAATCCAAATGTCATATCCACGAATCCCGATATTCATCTCCAAATTCGAATACTGTCAACGGCTGTTTGTCCTCTGCCTTTGTTAGTGGGGGAGGTCTTTTAAATTGAAGGAGGTTAAAAACATGCACGTAGGCGTAGTTTTATTGCTATTCAATTTCTCTGGGGTTTGAAAGGTTAACACGTGATAATCGCTGATATTGGAGGCCGATGTTCTCCTATGGCAGATGTATCAAGTGCCTGATAGGATCCACCTTTAATACTCAGACGTAGGGATGCCAGTCTGCAGAAAATTCTCTGAATATCGGAGAATGCTGGTGTCTTTCAGTCCTTTCAGAGTTTGTCGTTTGACATCAGTCTGAGAGTCAGAAAACCAGAATCTAGTAAAAAAGAAAATTAAATTCCTATTTGTCTGTTGTTTTCTGTTTGCCGTGAACATTCTCTTGCTGTGATAGAGAAAGTAGATAGTCCAAGTTCTTTGTGTTCATGCTGATCTAAGTTTATATCTGAAGTTCATGTATTTTCTTCGTATTAGCTAGTTTGCTTCATATTAATGGACTCTACCTGAAAATGAAGAAATTCAGAGACTATATGAAAAGTGAGTGGCATCTATGAGACGTTTTGTTACAATGTTTTCTAATGTCCCAAAGAATATGTTATTGTAGAGATCCATTATCGTGCCAACATGTTTGTCTTCTGGAGTCCGCCCAAGGGTCAGAGAACGAATCTTCGACGCGTAAAATGCGTTTCTCTTCAACAGAACTTTGTATTGTTTACCTAAATGTAGCTTAGTTCTTTCTGGGCTCACAAAACTAATAGGCTATTAAATTTCCGTCGCGTTCTTTCAGAAAAGAAAAGGAGCTAGAGAAAACGGAGCGAATAAGTAACTCGGTCACTGAATGGTAGAGTCTCAAGCAGATATGATTCGAGTTCGAATTCCATGACGGATTCGAATCCATGAAGTCTTGGATATTCAGAACGGCGAATCCACCAGGATGACGGATTCGCCTCTTCCCTAGATGTATTTTCCGTAACCAGTAAGATACAGCACACCTGTTCCTTATTTTCACTTTCCTCTTGTTCTGAAACTAAAATGAATGCATTGACGTACGGTTAATTGCGAGAGCAAACACTCTACTAAGGCATCCAGGCTTAAAAGAGTAGGCACCTTATGGCACCTAGAATTGAAACAGATCATTTTGTCTCACACTAAAGTCGGTCCGCTTTCAAGGCAATTTTTGGCGCTCTCGCGAAAAGGATGAACGCTATAAATAGAGTTTAAATTACCCTCACAGCAAAACACTCGGCTTGCGGTCGGTGATTTCAAACATTGTCGGTGTGAACTGCAGCCACGTGGTGTTTCCAGAACCTTGCAGCAGTCTGTACTGGTCGCCTGCTCTCGGGCAGTTCACCCATAACGTTCACGCACATAATTACAAATAGACAGAGGGGCCCGGGTGTGGGCTGAAGATTTAACGGACGGACTGCAGAGAAAAAGAGAGAGAGAGAGAGAAGGAGAGGAAGAGAGAGAGAAGGAAAGAGAGATGGGGGG
>JAWQUT010000042.1:1014977-1032524 GCA_033807755.1 Ellobium chinense
TGTGTGTGTGTGTGTGTGTGTGTGTGTGAGAGAGAGAGAGAGAGAGAGAGAGTAGGAATTTTCGGCGCGTTAGCACGATTAGGCTATTGTGGGAGTTCATTTAGAGATGAATTTCTTTTGCGTTTGGAAACAAAAAAAAAATGATCTTGACATCTGATCTCATTAGGAAATTATCAGCTAAGTAAATATACTATGAGAGAAAGAGATTTTTTTTTNGGGGGGGGGATGGGGGGTGGGGAGAATATTGAGAGAGTGCTTAGTTTGTGATGTAATGGTGTACTATCGACATCGTTGTATAACAGGAGCTGTGTACAGCTGATGTATCAAACCTCATTACAGAATGACAGTTGTTTGTGTAAGGGTGTGATTATAGTAGTTGTCATTGTTGGGGGTGTCATGAATGTCGCATGAACTTTAGGGAGTATGTTGAAAAGGTGGATTTTTTTTTTTTTAAAATTGTCCGTCTGCCTGTCTGTCTGTACTTCTTACTTTCTCTCCGGCTTTCTTATTTATGTGTCACTGTTAGTGGTGCGCAGATCGTGTGTGTCGCATTTTGCTTATTGAGGATGGTGAATTTAAAAATGGTTAAGTATTGTATATTTTAATAGAATTGTTAATAGTAATGTGAACGGTCAGTCGGCCTATATGGAAATGAAATTATGAAGAGCAGCTAACCTTCCTTTACCTTACAGTATGTAGGCAAAGTTTATCTCAAAAGCGTTCAAATAGGGCTGCGAAGTCTCTGGCTCTAACACAAATTTGGGGAGGGGGGTGGTCTTAGGCATGGCTCTAACTCAGAATTTAAGCATGGGGNTCAAAATTTAAGCATGGGGGGAGGGGGTAGTCTTAGGCATGGCTCTAACTCAAAATTTAAGCATGAACTTTTTTTGGGGTCCACTATGCACGGCTTGGAATTTATAAAAATGTTTACCTGCTTAATGTTTACACTTTCAAATTTCATACTGTACAACCATGCATGTTTGAGAAATTTCCCTATTATCGTTTATTTCATAATGTTTATGAAGAAAAGTTTTACCACAGACGCAGAAACGATGTGAAAAAAACCCAAAACATTCAGATAAGACAAACTGATTTAGAAGCCTATGCAAACTTTGGAAGCTATCCATTCAATAGGAAGAAACGTCTTTTTGAAAAACCGTGTTCAATTTCTTGGTGAACCCACTAAAGATTATATTATATTTATTATAAACTCGGGAAAGAGCTGGGGGAAAGGCTGAGTCATGAAAGAAGTTAATTTCAAACCACCATAGATTCTACCCGCAGCGACAGGCCTTACTATCACTCTGTAGCACACTGGAAATTGGTGATGGTGATAGCGGAGATATGATTTAGATGCATACTCATAACCTGTCAAGCTGTCACACTTGCAATAAAACGACAACAATACAACAGGAAATTGTGAAATTCAGGCCTTTATGTGGCTCGATATTACCAGTCGGAACACATTTTGACAGCGGTAGCGATGGTGTGCGGCAACGCAGATAATTTTATAGTGAACACGGACATCTTCCCCTACTCCTACCGTATTCCTCCGACTGTAGAGTGGTTATCTCGTCTAAACCCGCGGAATTTCTTTAGAACTTGATGAGAAGCGTGCTTACCGTGCGTTAGTACCCGTATTTTGCATGTGAATAGTGATCTACTTAACCTAGAAGACTTACATGTTTCATCTCTTACCCAAATTTCTGTCGTCTTAAATAACTCTCTCTCTTTAACAAAGCCTCGTTTGATTCAATACTGCCCGCGATAGTTAACTGCGTGTGAGTTAAATTCGCAAGAGTATCTGATTGTTTCATTTGCACCTTATCCTACCCCCTCCCCCATCTGTTTCCTCCATACACCTTTTTGACCATGGAAAACCCTTACAACTCTTACTCGTATTTTGCTGTTTGACTCGGTCTTATCCTCGGTTTTTGTCAAATGCTTCACGACTTTACGATGCCACTCTGTTTGAGGAAAATTTGAGAGCTTTCACATTAGCGGTGGGATCTCTCACCATTAGTGCGTCGGTGCTGAATGCACCCTTCCTAACATTCAACATGCAAAGTTGATGTACTTCTTAGATGATAAAAGATCCCATCGTTAATGCGCAAGTCCTTAATTAAAAGAAACAGTGGGGCTTCCCGTCGCAGTTTCGAAATTATGATACCCGTGTAATATTATGTACTCGGAAAATGCCTCAAAGCTCCATACTTGTGACATTGTTCTATGGGTCTGGGTCCGTTTATATTTTGAACAACTAAATGTCCATATACAACTGAACCCGCACTATACTCGTACATTTACAGACTCGATCATATTTTTGGAAAGTGAGGACTGGTCTCCTGGGATTTGAATATATGATATCCTGCGGTATTTGTATTTACATGATCATATGAAAAGACGCATATCCTCATCAAACCAGAACTGTTGGTACGGACTTATACTTTGAAATATGGCACAGTTGATAGTTTGGATCTCAGATTGATATCTTAATAAATGAGGTAGATATTCGTGTTTATAAAAATCATATGCCCGTATGACTAGTGAAAAAGCTGGGTTTTTTTTTCTCCTAATTTTGCATCGCATGAAATATATGAAAAAGTGGATAAACGGTCTTTCAACGCGAAATTCCAGAAAATAAGGTTGATCCCACTTAGCCTGCTGAAACTCAGCTACTGGTGTACATGTTGCCCTTAAGTTGGCAGGTCAAACAGAAATGACCTAAAATGAATGATAATCACCACTATTAGGGTTTCCGCATCCCATTTCCAGCACTTGGCGCACGAGGAAGCCCACAATGATCCTCTGTAGAATTGAGTTGCAGGGGCGAAACGGAGAGGTGCTTATGGGGGAAGAGCGGAGAGAGTATATTATGTGAAGGAGCATTCTGCCGGTTTACGGGAAGTGCCAAAATCAAGTTTTGCAGGAAACGCAAAATTCTTTCGCTTTGTGCCTCACTTTGTGCCTCTCGTATAAAAATTGTTGTGTGTGTGCGTGCGTGCGTGCGTGCGTGCGTGCATGCGGGCGTGCGTGCGTGCGCGCGCGATTGTACGCCGTATCTGGATGTGTCACTATGATTGTGATTCACTATTTACCGCACTTATCTTAAATTATCTTATCTTATCATATCTTATCTTTTCGTATGCGCATAGGGCTGATGGTCTCAAAAATTGTAAAAGCTATGGGAGAGTACCCAGCTGGATTAGAGATTGTTGGGCTCTACCTAAAGGTCCAAGAAGTTTTGAGTTTGAGTTTTGTGTTTTACGGCGTGTCAGCACGATTACGGCTATATTACGCCCTCATGGTTACTGTGAACGTTTTGTAGTAGAATTTTCCTATCAATTTTGCCCGGACAGCGGCCGCTAGGCCTACTCTTTTACGATTTTAAAACTGCCAAGGGATTTTTAACGTGCGCAGTGAATTTAGACCTAATCCGTAAAACGGCAGTACTGTAGTAATCCGTAGTTGCTAGGTTAGAGTACAGGCTTACACGACGATAATAGTAGTGATACGCCAAGGATATCAGCCCATGAGTGTGGGTAGCACATAGGCCCAGTGCTGAGAGGCGCCGCTTCTTCCCTTTAAATTACGCCACTGTCGTGTTGTCACATGTAATGCTACTTGCCTGACGGCCGCACCACCGAGGATACCAGAATATGAGAAGTGGTTAATGAAAGAGAAAATATATGGGAAAAGAGAGCAAAGGCGGACTCGCTAGCGGAAAACAGGATGGGTGGTAAGGGGGAGACTAGACAAAAATGATGTGTGAGATATTGCTGAAGTCTGTCATGAAATTATGAAACTGTAAGGGTACGGACTTATTGTACTCTGCATTTGTGTTATTTTTTTTAAGGTTTTGACTAGCATATAAAAACAATATTTACAGAACAGTATCATGAATCTAAAGGGGGGAAAAGCATGAAGAGAACTACAACATGACACACTAAGCAGGTGGTGTCCATTGAAAATCAGGGATACTTTCACAACCAGCAATATATATCCCATTCTCCTGAGAATTCATTTACACTGGGTGCAGATGTGCTGTTTCATGGTTGAATCTTGAATTTAATGCATGTATGTTTGTGCACATTGTCTCCATTCTTGCATCTGATTGTAATGTCGGGGTGGATACGAAAACAAATGATATGTACAAAAACAAATGATATGTACGAAAACAAATGATATGTACAAAAACAAATGATATGCAAATGATATATGGCGTGATTGTAATGTTGCTGAGTTTCCCATTATATATGTCATGCAAATTTTTTTTTTTCTCACCAGATTGCAAGTTTATAGAGGTGGAAGGACGTGAGGTAAATCATTCAGATAACATCGTAATGACCGAAGGTTCATTTTCATGGAAGGTTGTCTTATCAGTTACTCCAAAAGCCAGCTGCACTGAATTTGTGAATATATGTCCCTTTGTTTTCACGTGGAGTCAATGTATTGACTATGAGTGACGCACACAGTCTTGTCCCCTTTGTCATAGCCCCATCTAATTTCAACCTCAGGTTAATAACTGCTAGTTGTCTTTTAGGAGACAAAGTCATGTACTTCACATAAAAGCCACTGAATAATCACAAACCCTTTTATATCAACTTTTCCCTTAAGAGCTTTGATTAATTGCTTTGGGTCTTATAAAGATGGAAAGCTGGCCAACATTCCACAAACTGAAGTTGTAACTGACTGGACGAGAGCCATGAAATGATCCTGAAGAGATATAAGGAGTATAGATGCAGTAGTTAGATGCCAGTGTGTCTTAAAATGAACGTGGCAATGTCACTCTGTCACTGGCCATTCTTTATTCAAAATACATCTTTATATGGATTCCCTCTGTCCTCTTAGTGAAGTTATAATCTTGGGAAAAGGCTGGAAAAAACATGGACACCTTCCTTTAGTGGTCCTGTATACAATACAGCAGTGAAATAATCATCCAATGCCCATCAACCAGTGACAGTTGATGGCATATAATGAGGAGTGAGTTTGTGTTTTACGGCGTGTCAGCACGATTATGGCTATATTACGCCCTCATGGTTACTGTTAACGTTTTTTAGTAGAATTTTCCTATCAATTTTGCCTGGACAGCGGCCGCTAGGCCTACTCTTTTACAATTTTAAAACTGCCAAGGGATTTTTAATGTGCGCAATGTGCACCTGGGACCTCCTAGTTTTTCGTCCTTATCCGAGTAGACTAGATGCCGGCTTTCCTACTCTAAAAGCCAGAGTGTGACCGTCCTGTCGGCTTCAAAACTGCAACGGGCGTCACTGTTGCAGGGTCACACTCCTAAAATGTCCAGAGACCAGTTGGACAAAGAATGACAGGCGACCATTTGAAAGTGTTAAGCTGACTTTATTAACATTTTCTTTTAAAGCATGCCAGATTGTTTTTATGTCATATTTTTATAAGTTAGCCAGTTTGTGCTGTTTCATGAATGATAAACAGCAATTCAGAGATACTGAGGAATTGATTTTTTCATTTGAGACATGGAATGGGAAAAAAAAAAAAAGAGGGAAATAATTGGTTCTTTTCTTACCTGCTGTTCCAGGTGCTGTCAGGGAATATTGAGAATGTTCCCATCAAAGAAAAGGCCAAGTTTCCACAATATTTCTTCCCAGAGGTGAGTTCATAAAATCCTGTGTCTTGTTGTACTGGAATTATTAGCCATATAAAACCAGAGGAAGAGTACAGAATCAATAAATGTGTGAAGGTAGTGTGTTGTAAGGAAAAATGAGAAACTTCGCCAGGTTTAGAAGACAAGGATATGATTTGGACGGCTGGCAATCACTTGAAGTGTCCTCCCTGAAGTAACTGTTTCAAATTAAGTTTCAGAGTTGGTTATACAAGTTTTCATTGAGAGGTTTGTGTAGAAAATTCAGATGTTACAGACTTTCATAGTTATCTTCTATAGGATAAATCTCTATAATTTCATGTCTACAACAAATCCTACTACCAGCTATACCAGTTGCCTCTGTGGAAAAGCAGAACACTTGAAATGCACTTGCAAGGTTCATTATCTGGAACTGGCTATATAAAAAGTCACAGACTTACTTTTTGTGAAAATGGAACAACAATAATAGTTTCATATTTTCACACTAACTGTGGTTATTCTGTGGTTCTGATAATTCTGGGGACAAGAGAGATTAAAGACTTTGTTTGGTTTTTCTGTGACCTGCAGGCCATCAATTCTTGCCTTGATGTTCTTGGCAATACATGTTCTTTTCTCAGAATAATGTCTCTCTTGCTTACAGTTGTTATGTGAGGAGAGAAGACATAATACCTTCCTCTTTTTTTTAGCTGTGTGATCTCATTATCCTTCATTTATTTCCATCTTGCACCGCGCTGCACAATCCCATTATTCCAGACGAGACAGTAATTGTGAAAAATTGGGTTGTTTCTGGAATTGCTGAAGGAGATTGCAAGTGTCAGATAATTATTGTTTTCAGCCAGAATAGCATTGGCCTATTAACATGTTTGCATTGTGTCTTCACTAACTACCTGATAAATGAAATTCAAGAATCAACCTCTGCTTGTCCAGTTAATGTCATTGCCTATACAGCAGTTGATTTATGTATAAGGAAGATGGGATGCTTTTTCCTCACCTGCAGTGCGCTATAGCCAAGTCCATTCATTTTCACTGTGTAAAGCATTTACAAGAGAGCATGTGCCCTTCTGCGTTCCTGAGATTATTAAGGGCTTTGAACTGATCCTATTGGTGGTATGTGACATCCACTCAGGTATTTGTGATCATGTTTACATTTATGTTTTTCAACAACAGCCTGATAATTGAAATTTAAGTGTCAGCCTCTGCTTCTCCTGTTGATTACTTTGCTCATTTAGCAGTTGATGTACAAGGAAGGCTGGATGTTCTTTTCTCACCTGCTCTATGTTGTTGCCAGATCCCATTTATTTTCATCATGTTTGTGAAGAACAACTCAGTTTCATGAATTTTTCTTCCTCTGCATTCCTGAGACTACTGAACGCTTTTATTTGATCCTGTTAGTGGCATTGCTTTATTTAACATCCACACAGGTATTTGTGAACATGTTTGCACTTGTGATTTTTTTATCAGTACCTGATAAATTTAAGTGTCACCCTCTGCTTCTCCTTTGATTACTTTGCTCATATAGCAGTCGGTATAACAGAAAGGTGGGATCCTTTCTCCTCACCAGCTCTGTGATATTGTCTTTATGCCATTCATTTCCATCATATCAAGCACAGCTCAGTCTCATGAATTTTTTTCCTCATCTGCGTTCCGGAGACTACCAGAGGCTTAGACTTCATCCTATTAGTGGTATTGCTTTTTGTGGCATCCATATAAGACAGTTATTGATCATTCCATCACGCAACTAGTGTTTGATGTGGAGTTCTGTTTTTCTTATTGACTGGTAGAGGAAGTGATGATTTTGGTTACCTTTTATAACTAGGTTAATAATCATTTAAAATTGATATTGTTTCTATCAGAAATGTAAAAAGGCAATTTTCGTTGCTTTGATGGCCGGTTGATTGACAAGATGTATGATGAAAGGGATAAGTAATTCTTTCTAATATATAGTGGTGTTGGAAATTTTCCCCAACATAAAAAGTACATGGCTACCGAAAGATGAATTGTAGCTTATGACATTGTCTGTATCTCTGTCTGAGCTGCAGCGTTGGAAGATGTTAACATCCCAAATTGAGACTGCTGATAATAGCACACATGTTGCAAAGGCTATGTGGCCATAACTCTAGCATTAATAATAATGAGGAGATTTGGCCATATCAGGCTAGTTGCGGGCAGCAAGCTGTTCCATCATGATGTAATACAGTATGTTTCAGTATGTTAAAACTGATGTACGTGTGTTGATG
Organism: Ellobium chinense; assembly: GCA_033807755.1. Classification (NCBI taxonomy): domain Eukaryota; kingdom Metazoa; phylum Mollusca; class Gastropoda; order Ellobiida; family Ellobiidae; genus Ellobium; species Ellobium chinense. The sequence goes on from JAWQUT010000042.1 coordinate 1,022,829, forward strand.
TAGGTGTCAAGGATATATCAGATATTTTTATTGACTTACTGGCTCTTAGTTAAGAGACACATTTTATGTTCGGCTAAATAAACTACAGTGGTATATGGACAATGCAAGTGAACCAAAATAGGGGCTGATAAAATATTCATGTTGCCCTTTAGCTTCTATAGAAGTATGGTGTACTTAGGCTCAACATATTGATTATATTGATGGTGCATCATAGTAATGCATAATACAAATGCCAGTGGTGTCTGTTTGGTTTATCATATTTTTTTACTTAGCACTACTCTTTCTGTGTGGACAGTGATGTGATTTTTCTCTGTGTTTTACAAAAGTCTGTTGGGGAGAGTGGAAGGTGAAAGTAAGTGAGTTAATCCAGATTCAAGGCAGTGATTTTATATTTAGTATGTTACGGTGATTGAATTTCTTTGATTTCTTTTCAGTTTAAATGGTCACGAAAAGGCTTCCTAAGGACTCGATGGAGCATCAATAACTGGTGAGTTGAAAAAAACTTCACATTTTGTTTGACATTCCAGCTGATAAGAATATGTTTTAATGTATGAAATAGGTAAGGTTTATCTCAGCATATTGTATTTTGAAGTGCCAAAAACCGCCATTGTACTTAAAGCTTAGTATAAGTATATCAAGAGTTTTAACGTATGAAATTATTAGATGAAATAGCCTATACTGTTTAGAGAAATCTAGAGAAGACCTTATTGTTTGTGAGGACTTATTTTCAAGAAAAGGTCTGGAAAATTAGTCCAGATTCAATTTCAGTGTTTAAGTGATGTGACCTTTCATTTGCTCTTTCTTTTTTTTTTTTCTTTCAGTATATTTGACCTGGTGAACATACATCTTTTCCATGATGCCTCCAACATTGTTGCAATGGAGTCCGTAAGTAATCCATACAGTTCTTAGTACCAGGAATAATTACGGACAGCGTATCTGTGCAAATGTGATTTTCATCAACCATATTTTATGGACTATAATGAGAACTGCATTCACAGAGCTTCATAAAACATTTATGCATCATGTATTCAGTTTTAATGAGAAGTATTGATTAGGAATGAAAAAGCATTCTATCTCTTTTGAATTTTCATGAATGTCAAATTACTGTATCAGGCAGGTATCAGTGACAGAAAGTAAGAACCAGATATTACCATAATTTAAGCCAAGGGTTTTGTCACTTTTTAAATAATGGCAACAGATTTTTAATTCAGTGTGTACCTATTGACCTAATATTATACGACAGTAAATAGTGTACAACAGAGTAAAGAAGCCAAGACTGCAGTATTGAGAAATGTTCCATTTGTTTCAGTATTGAAGATTAATAGGGGTCTGGTCCAGATATATATACCTTCCACCTTAAAATGAAAGTGCAGATCGTGATGTGAGGATGTAATGGTATCTGAATCTGATGGGCTATATGAATCTGTGATATAAAAAGTAGTTTCCCAGACTAATGCTTGATGTTAATGCACTGCATTAAGAATGTCAGGCTGTTCTTTTTCCGTCTTGAATGGTTGACACATACAAATGCACAAATTATGAAAACCAAATGAAGTAATGGGGTAGCAGTGGATGCTTAGTGCCAGAGTTAAAGAAAAATGTTTTCTACATGCACTCACATGTTAACTCACATATCTGTCATGAGTATGACGTAGAGACAGAGAGAAGAGGAGGCTCTGTCTTTTCCAGTATACATCCACAACGCTGTATGTACACAGCAGATAAACATACTGTCATAGAAATTTGAATTGATTGATAACACATTTATTTTTTTCCTTGCAAGTGGGGAAAACCGGTTCTCTTTTGAGTAGTATAGGTGAAGGGACATAACCTCATTTTTATAATGTTATTTAGATTATCACCCTTGGCCTTACCTTTGCCTTGCTAACACTTAAAACAGTCTTTATTTTTACTCTGTCAATATATATTATAGGTATGTAATTATGAACAGTCTTAATTAATATCAATAATATAATCTTAATCTGTTTTCAGAGCCCATCTGTCTATTCAAGTAACAGACAGAGGGCGTTGTTACATACGTTACAAAGGTAAGTTTAGATTATAATTACAGGCATATTAGTAGACTATTATCTGATGTGAGTATGATGTGAATGTATTGCTTTACATTTTCTACACAGGGGCTGTAAGTTTAATGATAATAATGAGGATAATAATAATAATATGGTTTACAAGTCTCATATCCAGGCTAATGTCCGCTTATGCGACTTCACACTACTATTACCCCAGTAGGCCTGATCACTCTAGGACTTTTTCAGCACCCTAGGGAGCACACAGTGGTGCTGCCATTTACAGACGCTGCTCACTAACATTCTGACATCTTCCTCTGCCTATAGCCAGGTACCCATTCTACAGACAGATGGACTGAGGAAAATGTAAATGAAATGCTTTTCCAAGGCAGTTACAATATGACCATGATTAGGAAGTTTAGCCTATGTGCATAGCCAGTGTTTTTTTTTCAGCATGTGTCAGATTTCCTGGATATGCAGGTTTTGGATGTGTGGAGCTTCTGATAATATGCAGTTTATTATTTCATCAGTACTGTAAACAGGAAAAAAAAAGATGTAGCGCTAAATAGATGTTTTGACCATTTCCCTTGTAAAAGGCAGACAGTTTCTTTCAAGAAGTTGAAGCCAGCTCTGACATGAATTGAAGGCTTGCTAACATGTTAGTGGAATGTTACAAAGATTTTCACCTGCAGAATAACACACTGTAAAAGATATTTTGCTTGTTACTTTACCTGTTTCATACTTTTTTCTTTTCTCTGTTTTTGCTTTTCCTCAGGTTTGAAAATGACAAGTATAGCAAAGTTCCTCTATTTATTTTTGGTGATTTTAACTTCCGGTTGGATTCAAATTTGTTAATTCGGGTAAGCAGTTTTATGTTACCTGTTTCTTATGTTACTGAAGAAACTGTTATTTAAATACCAAACACAACTAAATGGTTTTCAATCAGGAATAAAATAATTGTGGAAACTGTGCTTGTGGAAAAGGAAATATTTTGTACCAGGTTACTATGTGATAATATTTTACCTTTCTCATAGAAGATAATTGTCTTTCCTTGTCATTATAACTTTACTGAAGGCATCTGGGGCAGTGATAAGCATTCTAAACATGAAAAGCCACTTCCTATACAAATTGTTGAAGTTTGGCGATCTAGTGGCCAATTGCTGAAGTTCAGCTGTGTAGTAGCTAATGCCAGTAGCCCAATAATATAATACTTACAGGGCTGTTAGCCACCCCTTAGCAGCCACACAATGTGGAGGAAGGGGTGAAGATAATTGTGCCTTGAATGCTTATGAGTACGGAACCTAAAGTGGACACTTTATAAAGGAAATCTCACTTTTCTCACTAGAATGCCTCAATTTTGTGTTTTATTTCACACACACAATCTTTAGAGAGGTAGAAGGTTTAATGCAGAGGTAATGATAATGAAGAAGAGGTTTATAAGTATCCAGGCTTAGGTGACTTCTTGTTATTACCCTGGTAGGTCATAATATCTTTCATCTGTAACATGTTGAGTATCTGTTGTTCACATGTGAAATTTAATACTCATTTACCCTTTAAGCTGAACTAGTAATTCAGTTATCAAGTTTCAGACCTAGAAATTCCATCATATTATGATGAAATATTTTTTTTGCTTTGTGAAAAACCACACTCAGTACTTTTTTTTTTCCCTCATCTTTGTTCTATCACAGGAGCTGACAGGCAAGTTGGTGGCCTGCCAGACAAAGGGCAAGAAGGACCAAGTGAACAAAATTGAATATACAGAAGAAGGCAATGGAAAGGTGAGTGAGTATATGGATGTTGCAGATTTATGTGCAGATGAGTGAGAGTGGAAGGAGGAGAACAGGCATTCCAGTGAGATTGCGTTAATGTTAGTTTCAGAACATTTGAAATGATATACTGACATTTATTTGTTTGTTGTGGGTGTCTGAGAATTTTAGAAAAGGAAGGGAGACTATTTATGATCTATGAAAAATAAACAGTTTGCGAATTGAAATTAAAAATCTTCTTGAAAGACACACTAGGTTCCGAGGTCTGTGGGGATAGGTATCATAATAAGGAATGTAAAGTGTTATGGGGTTGTTCATAAAATTAATAAAGTGTTTACAAAGGTTTTCTCCAGGAATTTTGTAACATAAAAACTCCTTGGTTTTAGATTGTATTGTTTGCATTTCATTACTGTTACAGGATTGTGTTAATTGGCTTTTGTTCAACTAAAACTACATAGTACCGTTGCAGAGTCCATGTTACTTCAGTACTGAAGATTTTTATAGTTAAAGGCAGTTTGTGATTAGTTATAAGGTAATCATTGATTTCAACAACTGAAACTTCAACCCGAGTCTGAATTGCTCTTTTTATCTTGCGTGTTATACTGTATCAGAAAGCTACTAGCACTCCTCACTTGCAGTGCCACAATGTATTTGAAGTATTATAGTAGTATGAAGACTTCTGTAAGTACAAAACTTCTTTGTCTTGTGTCGTGAAGACTTCAGGAAGTAAAATTTTTGAATTTTAAAGAAAAAAAAATATAATTGATGGTGTTTAAAACACTTACATCTTGTTTATCCGTCTGTTTTGTGAATATTTCTCCCTCAGATTGTGCTGACGATAGGAAGTAAAAGTTTTGACTACTATGACAAGCACACAGATCTTTTTGCCAACATGAACAAATGGGTAAGTGATGCAGAAATCTGTTTGTGATAATTTTACTGGAAGTTCTTGCTTTTGACGCTGGTTTCAGAGGATGTAACTGTTTTTTAATGCCTTACATTGGCATAATGCTTACAAGGCAGGTACAGACAAACATGAGTTTGATATTCGTTTATTCGTGAAGGTTTGTGTAGAACTTAGATAGTCTGTCGCTCAGGTTTACGAAACTTAGTAGGGCAGTTCTCTTGCCTCTCTGGCCTCTAGAGCCAGTGTTTCGTCAGACTAAGCATTTTCAATCCGGAATTTTCAGAAATTCCCAATTGTAGGGGTAAGGCTTGAAATTTCACAGTCACCAGTCTCCAAACAAAGGCTTGCATCAAAGAATTAATCGACAGAGACAATCGAATGACGGTTTCTCAGATGGTTCTTGCAATGAGGATTAGTTTGTCAACTGTAAAAACCATATTGAAAAGAGATTTAAACCTCAGAAAAATGTCTGCAAGATGGGTCCCCTATATATCGACTGAAGAAAACAAAAGGACCAGAGTACAATTTGTCAAAGAACTACTCCGCATGTGCGATAATTTTGATCCTCGTTGGCTGAATGAAATTGTCATTGGAGGCGAAAGTTATGTGTATTTTTATGAGCCCCACTACAAACAACAGAACATGGCATGTTACCCCAAAGGTGGTGATCCTCCAACAGTAGCAAAAAGATCGCAGTGGACAAAGAAGATTATGTATACCGACTCAAAGGGCTTGGTGGCCCAGATTCCTTGTAAAGACAACACCATCATTATAAGTGATTTTTACACCCAAAATGTTTTGCTAAAGTGATTGAACACTACAAGAAGTAGCGACCAAATTCCGGTATGAGAGGCATAAAAATCCTTCACAGCAACTTCCTTTAAGCCCATAAATCCAAATTTTGTCCCATCCTCCCTACTCCTCAGATCTTAATCCCTGCGATTTTGTCCTTTTCCAAACTCTGAAAAAACATTTTGCAGGCCGCCAGTTTGTATCAAAATTAGCTTTGGGAAGTACAGTTTTTCAGTGTCTCCAGCATATACTCAAAGAAGATTACAAATATGCATTCAAAAATTGGATTAAGAGGCTGAAAACATGTGTAGATGGTAGAGGGGAATACTTTGAAAAGAAAAAGAAAAAGATACGACTATCCACAAAGGTATGCTCCACTTGCAGGTTCAGTCTCATGTTTGTCTGTCTGGACCTCATACATTGTAGCTGAATTTTGACTTAGATTTAATCTCGGTTAAGTTGATATATCATTCTGGATATTGAAAGCGATATTGACAGGTCCAACAACAAAAACAAATCACACAAATATAGTTAAGTAATTGGTCTATTGAAGTTTGTTTCTAGATGCAAATTTCTTTCCATTTTTTTTATTGGCGCATTCATGATATATAAACTTCCTAGTTTTCAGATATTTTTATCAGTGCTGCGGTGTCCACATAACATAATTTTGCAACAGGGAGTAATAGTTTTCCAGATATTGAAAAGTTCAGACTGTTTTTCATGGGCACATTAGATCTATTACATTTTGTAGTGCAAGTGCCAGTTATTTCACAAACATGGTTTCTTTTTCTGGCCTGAAAATAACAGTGAGTGGTGAAACTCTTAAGTGGTAATTTTAGACACTCTCTTTTCGAAAATAATACTGTCCAAGAACAAGATAGAAAATGGGTTATCAAACCACAGATATCATCACAGTACATGTGAGGCTGACATATAAAAGCTGCTTCACATGTACTGATTTAGCATCACAGTTATTCTGTGTTATTTTGCTTTGCAGTTACACCAGTATGATGCAGAGTTTTCATCGTTTAGAGATCGATTGTTTGAATATGAGATCACCTTTCCTCCCAGGTAAGCTAGACACAGATTACTTTAAAAAAAAATTTTTTTTTTAGTGAAGATCTGGTTTTAGTGAGCCCTGCCTGCTGGTTTTCTCATGTGTGTATGTGCATATTAGTCTAAAGTAATTTAAAGTGACCTCAAAGGGAATGCGAAACTGGAAGCCTTTGCTTTGCTATGATACTGATAGAAAGCCCTAGTGTGTTGAATTAGAAATAAGTGCATTTGTGTTTCTCTGTCATGTAACTGCCACTTGTACAAATTCCTTTCTAGTCTAATAGTAAATTCATTCAGACATTTCAATGGAACTTTTTTTTGTTGGAAAAGAAAGTTTTGGCATCAAATTCATTCCTGAATCAAGATTAGCTCGCAAGATTCAGGAAAATGACATCCTCACACACACACACAAAAAAAAACTTCTGTTTGCCTCTGTGAACTTCTACTGAATGTCTTAAGCTTTGTAGTTGTTGCAGATTGTTTATCTGTTGTTAGTTTGGATCATTGTGTCACATGTGATGCCAAATTGCAGTGTTTATCTTTGGCTTGTGTTGTTACATACTGAAGAAAAACATTCTTTCGAGTCATAATGACTCAGATTTTGACAAAACTTTAAGGAAGTATTTCATTAATATTTTTTTCTTCTTTGTATTTTGATGTCTCCACCTGAGTAATTTAGGGTTTTAGAATGGACATATTCAACACAGTATCAAACAGTCCACCTGGAAAAGAAAAACAGGTTTATGAGAGATATTTTAGGCAGCTGCAATGATGAAGCCAAGACTAGACAAAGTGTTTTATGGAAACAAGTAAATTTCTAAAACGCCATCAGCGGATTCATCTTGTATGTAGAAATAACACAAAACACTTGAAGGCCGTTGACATTTACGTGATTACCATTTGATATTTATTACATTTGTTTCACATTTACTGAGTATAATATTACACTGGTGAACACAGAATAATAGTGTGATTGTGAAGAATAATTACAAATATTGAAATTCATAATTCAGAACACTACTCTTCTCTTTCTGTGTTACAGCTGAGCCTGGGAAAATAGTTTTGGCAGATTTTTTTGTGACTTAATATAAAGACAGTTCCCTTTCTTTTGTATGCTTTCCAAAGTGTATGTTCTTTATGTATTTAAAATGCAAAAAATGAACATGAAAAGCTGTTGAACGGTTAACACTTTGTGTACCATAGCCATGCCAAGTTAATTATCCTTTCCATGCCAAGGCCCCTCTTAGGGGGGGTCAGGATAATTACATATTGACGCAAAGTGGGAGGGAAAAAATTATGGTGAGAAATATTATATGAAACTGATTTTACATACTGAGTCTTATATGCTTTGAACTCTAATGACATGTTTGATTGATAGGGTTAATTTTATTTGTCTATATTATTATGACACGGTCACGTTGTCTTTTTCACTAACAAATGCGAAAACTTTGAAATATGAAACACAAAATGACCTTCATGATTTGACAGCAATTTTATCAGAACTAAATTCTGTTCCTAAAGTGTTTGAATGAATACATAAATGTCTGTCCGTCAGTTTGTTAAGGGGATGGATTGTCTCAGTTGTATGATCACCATTATCAATCATCATGGATACCTAAACACCAGTATCTATCAAAGATAGTAAAATAGAGAAACAAGGATTTACAAGTATCGACACGGTAACCTGCCTGCATCTTTAGTCTCGATTCATGAGATGTAATAGAACATGCATCAGAGCTCAAAGAGAAAAAAAGGGCAAAAAAAAAGTGAATCAACTAATGAAAGTGAATCAATATCAGTAAACAACATACACCTAATACTCCAGTTGTTGTCACCACAGACTAATACTACCTTCATGGCTGGATTAAGATCCATAAGATTAAGGCTATGGATTAAGTTATCAGAGGACACAAAACAATCACACTGGAAGAATTTAAGAGTAAAATGGGAAAGGTTACTCTGCAGAACATTATATTTCACATCAATCTATCAACTATGTGCTTAATAGTCAAATAGTTTTATCTCCTACTTACTAAGGGTAAGAGTATGATCTCCCTTTCAACCCCAATGTAAAACATTTACCCCTGGCAACAAAGACTGAGTCGTATAAACTCACATTGGTATAGTGCTCAGAGCTTAGCTCATTGGTGCCAGCAAACAAGAAGAGGAAGAAGATGAAGAACACTGCATTAACAGAGTCACAAGAAGGGTAGAGGACATTCTAACTTTCTTCTTATATTGTTAGAGGTGTGCAGATGCAAACGTGAAAGGCAGGAAAGAGGAGAAATATGAATAGAAAGAGGCATAGAGAAAAATATGGAAAGGTAGTACATATTTTAAATGTCTTGCAGCCAATAAAAATGAAGGTGTGACTTATCCTGGTTGAAAAAAAACTGACCGAGCATTATTCTGGCCCAAGATGTGATAACTTGAAGTGGCAAAAGGTCATCCGGGGCAAATGAAAAACAAAACAAAAAAATCTGAAAAAAAAATTGTGTTTGGGGAAGCATTTTATACTATATAAGTCATCTGATTTGTCTCCTTAAAACTCAAAGATTTAGTCATGATTACCAACCATTCACCTATAAAGTTAGTAGTTTTATGTGTATAGAAACGATTTTGTTGTTTGATTTCTAAGGCAAATCAAGAAAAAAAGAAATATTAAATGACCCCAACCACAGCCTGATACTTTGTTCTTGTCCAATGACATAAGCCTAATTTTGACTGGCTGTAAGATTACAAGATTGTGCTCAGTGAGTGCATAATTCAGTTTTCTCTTACAAAACAGTAACAATACCATGATCTAACATGGACGTAACCTGGCTTATGGATGTGCGTTAAAATTATGTGGTCACATGATTAAGAAATATAAAGTGGAGTCAGCCACAATTAGGAAACTGATACGAAAAATATCCTCAGCATCAGCATCAAGGATGGGTGAACCAGCCACTCACAGGGCTTGTTTTCTAAGAGGTTTTAACATTAATATGAGCAGTCAGCTTTGTAGGTCTTTGGAACCTGTTGTTTTCTCTTCTTTTGGCCCTATTAACATTTTGTGTTATTCTGCATATACCACTGTGATTTCGGGAAATGTCTCCCATGGAGGTAAAGTACTTATTTTGCCCGATCTTTTAAGGAGAAGAAAAAG
>JAWQUT010000042.1:1036573-1061928 GCA_033807755.1 Ellobium chinense
AAAAAAAAAAAATTATGAAGCTAAAATAAAAATGAAAACATTGTTTGATTAGCTGTTTCTTGCAGCTCTGCTCTTCAACAACAAAACACTTTACAATGCTCAAATCAAGTTACAGTTGTTCATTGCAGAACTGATCAATGTCTAGTTCACAAACTGTAGTCTGTTTTTGGTGGAATACAATGAAAATAGTTTTGACTGGCACACTGCATGAAATTTGCTTGAATTCCTTCACTAGTAGGTTACCTTAGTTGTAAATTTTTCAGATTTCATATGATTTGTTAAAAGTTCAGATGTCGTAATTTATCATTATATTCAAACACATATATCATATGCCAGCGTCATGTAGGGAGGATGGCCAAATCTCAGAAGCAATATATGGATCATCATTAGATCATTTAAATGACCTGGAGTACTAAATTGAAGGAAACTTCAGTTAATGCAGATTAAACTTTAGATTTTTCAGAATAAAGATGCATGCTTGTGTCAACATTTCTTAACATAGGAAGTGATCCAAGCTTGGAAAAAGTAAAGAATTGTTTCTTTGAAAACCCACCTTTATTGAATTTGAGCCTTTTCATCCAGAGTGGGACAGATGTATTTATGACATCAATCACAGGTGATTAGAAGGCCTCGCATCTGTAAATATTCTGTATTTCAGCTATCCATTCTGTGAAGATGTGACAGATGGGATCTCATATATGAAGACTCGTGTCCCATCATGGTGTGACCGTGTCCTGCTCACTCACTCTGCCAAAGATATTCTCAACCAGGTAGGTTCCAAGAAATCAGAATTTTCCAGGAAATATATTTTCTCAAACGCTGTCCTGTGTTTGGGTTGCTGTGATTGTCCTGTGTTGGGACTGTTGCAAGGGGGACTGGAAGCATATAGAGTTGCTTTTTTTTTTTTTAAATCATGTACTCCTATAATCATTGTGGGTTTTTAAAAAAAAAAAAATTGTGGGTTTTGTGCACTTTTGTTCTTTAACTAAGTTTTAAATGAACTAGACTACAATTTGTAGTTCGCCTTCATGTGGTTGGCAAGCAGTAATGACCTTAAGAAGTGTCCATAATTGAAGTGGTCAGTTGGCAGGTCTAGATCTCTCATATTGAAGTGGACTTGTGTAATGTTGTACTAGTTGGCAGTTCTTGTGGTGACCTTCTTCCAGTTCTTCCTGTTGTAACATAAATTTGTCTACATAATAGCCAAAGACCTTTCAATATTTCCTCTAGATGATCTCAAATTTCAGGAAAATGACAACAAAATAAGAATCTCTCAAATATGATGTCATTGCTTCTTTTTGCCCTTCTACAGATTGTACAAATTTATCTGTCTATATAAATTTGTACAATCTCTAAATTGTAGAAATGTATATCCATCTATGACATTCAGTAAAAAAAAAAAATATGGACAGCTAATTTTGCCTATTTATTCAGCCCTTGAAGTCTATTATCTTATATGTTCTGTTCCCTTGGGTTACTTAGTGAGAAATGACATCCAGCTGTGGAAAAGTCTTTCCGAATGAAACTGAATAGGAGTGTCAAGCTTTCATTAAGATTTTCCTCTCTGTTTTCAGGATACATGCCATGCAGTGACCTACGACCTGATTGGTAAAGATGTTTGCATGGGTGATCACAAGGTTAGTGTTTCATTTTCTTTTATATTTGTGGAAATATTTGGTGACCTTATGATCTGGAAAAAAGAACAAGAAATTCCATGCAAAAAAGCACACAGAGAAGTTTGTAAAATAAGATGAATGATTGATCATGCGAGTCAGTCACTTGCTATCCATTACTGCCATTGTTGATTTAGGGCTTTACTTTTTTTTTGTGTTTGTCTCTAGTTTTCTTTGTATGGCCTTAATGATAAAAGAGGGGGCAGGGGGGAAGTATAAAGAGAGGAATGTGAATTTTTTCAAACATTTACATTCGATCAACAGAAACAGACTGCATAATCTAAAACTATGGATTGTTGTATTTAGTTTGCCTCATAGAAATTTCTGTAACATGTTGATCACTGTCAGATATATTTTTTTGAAAATCGCTATATTTTAATAAATTACATGCATATATATACAGACAGTTGGTGGAGAACGGGAGAAAAGTGTTTGTATTGCTACCCTGTACCCCCAAACTGACATTTGATTTAAGTTTGTATGGCAGAGAAATCTCCCATCATGTTTATAAATAGCAAGTGCCATATCTTGCGTGGCATGGTATTTCTACGAGATACGGCTTTTCACTATGTTTCACACAAAAACAAAAACAAAAGAAAAAAAAAGGAGATGAGGGTGTTTGGTTTAGTGGCATGCCAAAGCACAAATATGGTATTTTCTCCAAATTTGTGTAATGGAGATTATGCAAATCTTAGCCAAACTTTTGCCTCTTTATTCATATTGTGATGACAGACAATACATAGGAACAGTACTACCATAAAAATTTCCAAGTGAAAATGTTAAATATCAAGAAACTCAAAAGTACTAATTCTTAAAGAATTTGAAATGTGAATATCAGGTTATATGACTGGCCAGTGTAAACTAGCGCATTGAGTTTCATTGATCGATACATCTGTTACCTCTGAGATTATGAGAAGCACAACTCCCGAGAGACAATCAAATAAGAACGGAACTTACAGAGTGATTGATTATTGCTGTTTGAAATATGTGCTTTCATAGGCTGTTACAGATCTCTTTCTTCCAGGTTTATTTCTGGAGTTTAATCTTAAAAGTCTGTATACCCACTATTTTGTTGGGCATATGCAGTCTTTTGATGAAAAACTCCAGATTTTATGAGTGGTATCTTCTCTTTCTCTTCCAGCCAGCATATTTGTTTGTTCACATGAAACCAGGCAAAGGTAATGATGAGCAAGAGGAGCAGAAGTCACCTGTTTCTCCCACAACCAGATCCAAGCCTCCCCTGGAACGCATGCGCACCTTATCCATAAACGGGGAACTAGTGGGGGAGGTTGACGCAGATCTGTCTTCAGTAAATATTCATGACTATGCAGTCTTTGAGAAGGAGAATGATTTGATCCCGGAGTTTCGCAACAGCATTAAGAATAGGAAGTCAGAAGAAAGAGAAGGAGGTGAAGGGGAGGGTCTTAAGCCATCTCAGCCCACAGTTAGTAGAAATAGATCCTTTCAGGAGGTGGCTAGGCAAGTCAGGACACTGGAGAAGGTGCTCCTTAAGTGGCCACGGCGACCTCGTAGTCGTCACCACAGCTCATCCTCTGAAGATTTTCCTTCTGAGGAATGCGAAGGTATTAGTTTAAGCAGTATTAAGGCTGAGAGCTCAAGCACACAAAATGTTCTTAAAGCTGAAACCACAGATGTTGACATTTTGTTAGAGGATGTTACACAGGGTAGAGAAAAGCCAAACAAGGGTGATGCTGTCCTTAGTGAGGCGAACAACAATCAAGATTCGGTTTTGCATAAGCTGAATAACAATGAGATAGAGGGAAGTGGGGTCTCAACTGTGAGTGAAACAGATATCAAAATAGAACTCAGTAGAAGCAAAGAGATAGCAGGTTGTGCTCATGACGATCCAGGGCAGTTGGGAGGTTGTGGAGATGACAGTGACAATGCCAAGGGTGTTGTTTTGCTTGCTCAGCATGATGGTCATATGCATGTGGACTCTATGGCCCCTCCTACTAGCTCCACCTCTGGGCCAAGCAGGCAGTCTGGTGGGGAAAAGCCACAGAGTGGGAAGTCTGGAGAGGCCATCTCTGCATCACCTTCCTCTGGGACGGGATGTTGTAGCTGTGTTGTGCTGTAATCCTGACCCTTCCCCACATCTCTTGGTGTTGTCTTCCTCATGTGTAAGTTTGCACCTTCTAGTTTCACAACTTTATCTTCTTTGATTCAGTTGCTGGGCTCCTGGGGATGTCTGATGTACTATTTCAAACTTGAGATATACTTCTTGGAAATATCCGTAATGTCATTTCCTCTTGAAATATTGGTCAATTAAAGACATGATTTCTGTCCCTGAGAATATATCCATTATTTCAAACATGAATTTATTTCTTAGAGTGTCATCATCTCTTGAAATGTCAGTCAGTCACAGACTTGATTTATCTTCTTGAAATGTCCATTTATTTCGGACATGAATGCTACTTTATGAGTAATAAATTCAAACATGATGGTACACTATGAAATGTTCATAATGTTGCCATTACTTAAAGCATCCATTTATATTTCAGCTATGATGTAATGTCTTGAGATTTCATTTCAGGCATGATGTTGCATCTTGAAATATCCATTAATTTCCATCATGAGGTACATCTTGAAATGTTCATTAATTCAGACATGATGTAACTTCTTAAAATATCCATTGAGACAAGATGTTACCTCTTGAAGTATACATAACTTTAAGACATGATGTTGTTAAGCCTAAATAAAACGATATACCTGCTTTTAGGTTTTCTTGGCCTGTAATAGTGTTCTCTCCTGATCCTGCACTATAGATTACTTCTTTGCTAGACGGATGAAAATCTATTGAGGATAACAAGAGTAAATTAAATGTTAAACTCTTACAGTTTTCAAGATATTTAGAATTTGACAGTTTAATTTGCTAGCTGACTTCTAGTTGGAATTGTCATCCTAAAGGTAAAAGCAGATATCTGAAATCAGTATAGTGAGCCCAGCATCTGAATTACACTGTTGGCGATGTATTATAAAGAGGAAAGAAATATTCATTAATCAATATTTTTTGAAAATAAAGAATAATTTCTCTGCAAGAGTTGGATAAATGAATTTCAGTATGAGAACTGCAAGTATTTTAAACCACAGCAAAATGCACGCATCAACTTCAGTTTCATAGTTTGTGGACATGCCAATTATTGGAGGTGCTAATAAAAGAAGGTAGTTCTGATTGTAAAGTTCTTAAACTTGTAATTCAGAGATGCCAGTTCTAAAAATGCAGTTGTCATTTGGAATGGTTGCGCATCTTGCAAATAAAGATAAAAGTCGAAATGTGATGCGATGTATTGTGGCTGACACAGTAAAGTAAGTTGTCCATGCGCAGCTGTAATTTGTGAATGCAGTTGAAATTTTTGAGCTTGCTGCTTGATTGCTATAGGAAGCTATTTAGTATATATTATACTGCTATTAAACATTGTAATTATTAGTTCGATGATTCATCAAACAAAGTATCTTTCAAGTTACAGTTTTCTACTCAGATTGGAGGAAACACTGTCCTGAGTATCCAGAGTATACTGTTGTGTTTAAGACCTCAGTGTCCCTTATTATGAAGTTTCTTTTTTCAGTATTTGTGAATAAAAGCCATTGGTGAAATAGTCATGATCTGATTGGTAAATTCATTTTGTCATGTGTGATCCCTAGCTGCAGATCAGCCTTTTAAGTTTGAATGTTTTGCCACTGCTCTGTGGATTTCATTTTTGTGGTACTTTGTGTGTTTTGTACACTTTCTTGGATTTTTGTGGTGTATCTTCACTGAGCATTTTCCTGTGGATCTCCCTTCCTATTTTCATAGACAAATCTGATTTTCAGCAGATCTTAGCACTTTTCAGTTCCTGGTTGGTTTTCTCATTCCTTGTAGCAAAAGTTGATTTGTGGAAAATGGTTGCACAATAATTGTAAATTAGATTTTTTGGTTCTTAATAAATTTAGAGGTGGCATAATTTCATTTGGTTTATTATTTTTATCATTATTTTCTATGTTTGTGTATTTTTTCTTAATGCTTTTAGATCTTCCTTTTCCTTTGCATGTTGTGCCATTCTTAGATATTCCCAACTGATACGTGTGTTACTTCAGTATTTGAATGTCAAGGAAATGCTGCTGTGGCTGTGAATGAATTTTCCTTCCACAATTTTGAACTGGAATCAGAGTTTGATGTTGTGACAGCTTCTGCTTCCATGAAGTGCTTTCCTTTGTCTTCTGTCATTGAAGAATTTGATATCCATTACATGTCTCTTTTATTTCTGTTGTTATGCCATTGAACAAAAAGATTTGACCAAGTATCTGCTCTCACATTAAACCACAAATAACTTGTACCTTATCCATATCCATTGGTATTGCCACTTGAAGTTGAAACATTAATTATTCACTTATCACTGAGAGCAGAAGAACCAAAAAATGTTCATTTCATTGTAAATAATTCAATAGTAAAGAAGCCGTTTTCTTTGAGGCTTCTGTAAATTCATTTATTTTGTCCCAGTAACAGGGCACATAGATGGCTTCCTTAATTGTTTGAGATATATATCAGTTGTTGAAGTTATAAGTGCCATCAAAGTTGTTCACAAAGCTATGTCTTTCAACCTTATAACAGATGCCAAAGATGTTGGCACTCTAAATATCACACATTAGCGGTAACGTTGTTCTTACTGTCCTGGGTCGATTGGTTAGTTTTTTGACAGGATTTATTGTCCACAAGAGTAGGCTATCCAGTTTGAAGACTCCCAGAGAACCCAGGAATATCTTTACTGACATTAAGAATATCAGGGAATGCTTTGAAATCACATCTGTCTTGGAATGTTCAGTGTAAGAATGATGTGATCTGATATGATGTAGAAAATAGACACTACAGAATGGGCATAGTGCTTGTGTTTGCAGTCATATGCAGGGTTTGTCATGCAGTCAAATCCGCTTAAGTGCAACTCTTTGTGACTATGGCAAAAGTTGAGTTTAACAAAAGTTGTGAATACCCAGTGATGTTTTATAAAGAAAATTGTATTTCATAATGTGGAAGGTATTAAAAATCAGTTTTTAATGAAGCGGAGTTGACTTTATTAAGCTTTTGCCAGTGGTGACCCAGATCATTGATGCATTTTCTCAGCAATTTGAATAATGATTACATTTTCTGTCATTGCTATTCTGTAATTCTTTATTTGATAGGAAAAGTAATATCCACTCTTTTCCTTCTTTTTTCCAGCGCCAACCCCTAAAGCTGAGTTATCTGCCCTTCCTGGTACCAGTGACATCATCATTCCCAGCACTCAAGTCAAGATCTCCGAAGTGGACACAACACGTTACATACACATACGACAAGGAGAGAGTTCGACACGCGTGTTCAGAGAAACATCTGTATGACGCATCAATCTCCTGTTGTTTCTCCTCACACCGTGAAGTGTACAAAGACATTTTCCACCCCAAGATGTGGAAGCCTCGCTCATGGGCAAGCAAAAATACATGTTGCAGATTCTTTCATTCAAATAACAGATGGACTGCACAAAAGAAATCCAACCTCAAAATCATTTGTGTGAAATGTTATCATCTTATCTTTGAGACGTGATGAAAGCAAAACTGAATGATGTTACATCATTTCTTTTATAGGAGGGGTAGCAAATTATATGACTTTATCATGTCATTAGTAAAGTTGATCTTTGCATTGTTTGATAGAGTCATCATAATTAACCCTCTCCCACTTAAATATGCCAAAATATACCAATCCGTGACCCCTATTCATTTCCCTATATATGCTGACATGCAACTTCCAAATAGATGTCGAAAAATTCTTCATTTAAAGTCACCTGCAAGATTTAGCATTGTTTCTGATGGAGACAAGATAGTGTGGCACTAAACAGTGATAGCTAGACATTGCTGGTTCAGTTATGCAATATTTTATTCTGAAATATTGAAAGTAATGAAATTTTTATGGTAATTAAGCGATGGACAATGTTCTAAGTAAATTTTTGAAACAACTGTGTTTTCAGTTAAGCGGGGTTCTCTCCCACAGTACAGGGAAATAAGGTCTGACTGACTGAGGTGGGATTAGTGGGGAGGGAACTAAGTTTGTGTACCAGAATAATCGATTGCATAGGGCACAAGTCACCCCTTCAGAATCTAATTGTCTCAAGTGCCAGTTTGGGCATATTCAAGTTATCAGAATTGATAGTCCTGATATTTCATACAGTTTTTCAACATTGTTTTATTGAACAGACAAAACAAGTCTGCGTTTGTAGTATTCAACATTTTTTTTTTTTTAATATTCTAAAAGTATTGGGCATTACAACTTTATAGCTGCATTTTGCTCAAAAGGTGCAGTGGCATTGGAGACAAATAGGCTGTCAAGGGGCAAAGATGTGATGCCACTAAGATAAAACACTTTTGCTCAGAAGAGCTTAAGGTATTTAATAAGCTGGCACACACAGTGTCGCTAGTAAGGATCCCTAGATGACAGAAAAAAGCATAAGCTTTATTTGATTGATGTGGAATGCTTTGGGAGTCTCAGAAAGTTTAGGAAGTGATGGTTATGTTGGTTGTCATAACACACTTGCCTGCCCAAATACTAACAGCTTCCCAGATGTTATAAACTGTGGTGTTGTCATTGAATTAACTATGTGCTGATGCCAGTCACAATAAGATGGGGGGATAACCGCAAGAAATTCTGAACTTTAAATTTTTAGTAAAGTTTATGGAACTTCGAAAAACTAAATTATGACATTTCAGTTACAATGGAATCTGCTTAATTGGACCCGAGTTATTTAGACATTTCGCTACAGCCAGCTTATGCTGTCAGAAAATTGGTCTTAGAATCTAGTATGTTTGAAGCCCACAAAGAGTTAAGCCATTATATTCACAGTGTAATGAGGAAAAAGGAGTTGAATCACATAAATTATGTAGGTCAGCCTGCAGTAGTGTTATTCTTTTATTGTGTTTTTGGTTGGGGCAGGAGTAGGTTAAAATTAAAGGGAATTTAGTAGAGATGATGAATATCCCAATAGCAAACAGATCCAGAATGCTTCAGTTTGGACATAGAATTTGGGGCCAGTGCAATGACTCTTGTGTGAATGAAAAATGGACATGACTTGCAGTGAAGACTAATTATGTAAAGAGTGTTGATCATTGGTCCGGTGGTGATGGCAGCTTTCTTCACTGAGATAATGTAACAAACACAGTGGCACACACTCCTCCCTTTGCTCCATCCCTGCGAAATTGCTCTTAATAGGTAGGTTAAACAAAACAAATGTGACCACTTCATTGTCACTGTTTACCCAATTCCTTTTAAAAACCATGTAGCTGTTATGAAAATTTCTTTCTGAATCCTCGAGTTCAAGCAGGTTTTGTTACAATTACATGAATACATTTTATAAGTAAAAAACTCCATTCTCTGGAATCATCTCAACTATGTAGGGTGTCCAGATTTTTCAGATTCTACTGTATTCTGTATCACTTTTTGAGGGGGAAGGGATTGCAAGGCTGATCACTATTCTTATACTCAGAGCATGCAGCAAAGTTTAACAATGGCACAGCACAAATGTTACATTTAACCTTCCAGACACTAAATGGTGGTTACTGCAGATATTTAATTCATCAGTATGGCTGTTTGTTGTTCACTGGTTCACAAATGATGGAATAGATGCTCACTGCTTGGATGTGTGTTGGAAATACGGTGTATATATTACAAGCATGTACATAGAAATATGTATTTGTATTACTGAATGTGTTATATATGTCAAATTTATTAAATGAATTTACCAGTGTAGTGGCCCAGTATTTTCTATGTTACTTATTGAAAATATTTAAATAGGCTAGCCATAGATTGCTTAATGGTCAAACGTCAAAGGAAGGTAGTGCATATGTTTATATTCACATGCGTAGATAAGAGATGGTGAAACATTTGCCATTATGGAATATTTTCAATAATTGTCTTGGATTGTTCTTTCTCAGATTATTAAAAAAACAATAAGAAGTTCTAAGTTCTACTTGATATTTGTCCACAGTTATGTTTTAAACTCCACATAAAATAAGATCTGCTGGAAAGCATCTGACTAAATTAATTTTCTCACAGTGGCATGAACAGTAAATATATGATTGTCTTTTTCTTGTACTTATAAACCCAAAACACAGCCACTTTTTGGCCTCACCATTACCTGCCAGATACAACTACTGGCCAGGAGTTTGGTGCCGGATATCTGAATTGTAGTTTCGGAGTCAAACATTATGCATATCTCCGAAAAACTCTTCTATGTTTTCTCTCACAATAACGATGCTATTTTAAACTATCAAATATGGATTTTAATTTCTTGTTCTTGTCTGGGTGTTTATAGAGGCACTTCCAAGAATACTTTTATAGTTCTCTCCTCCATTTCTGATATATTAACCATCAGTGAACTTGACTGATGTTTTAAGGGCAGACAAAAATTCTACCCTCAGAGTTCCTACTTCTGACAACAGGTAATTTTGATACCCAAATATATTACTGTCTGTCCACCATCATATATTTCACATTGTACATAAGCACTGACAACTTATTTTTGTTACCTTGTGCAATGATATATAAAGGATCACCACATTTCTTACTTTTTTCTCTCTCACAAAGTATTTTATCTATTTTGTGCACCTGTGATTTGTGTTAAATACACTTTTCTCGTGTGTCAGATTATGACCCATTTGTTTACAAAGCATGCACATGCTGGATCTGTTAGCATTCACTTTGCAAAACAATACTGAGAACATCTTTACAGACAAGTCGTACCCTCCAACACATTTGTTATAAAAATGCTTAATACTAAACCAATGATATTATGGAAGGTTCTGCAAAGTCAGTATTTTCTTATATACCTAATATGTTTATTACAGAATTACCTAAAGTTAATCTGAAAAATTTGTCTTACTATGGAGCACTTTTAGCCCTTCTCCCCATCCATCTTTACCCTATTGCTGCAACTAAACCATAGTTGCTCTCACTTGCAAATCATTTCTTGTACAAGCAACCCCTTTTGGTTACCTGCTTAACTCAAGGTAAGAGAAAGGCTTGTTCTTCATAATTATGCCACAGCAGCTTGATCCTCCATGGCACATGATCTTGGTTGCCATGCTATGCATTAAAACTGAGAAGGGCAAGCCATAATTTGCCCCATTATGGATAATGTGAAATATGCGTATTTTGGATCCTGTGAAATTCGTATGAAGCATGTTCAGGTGTATAGGATCATGTACATCTCTTTTTTAAGTAAAAAATAACATCAAAGGGATGAAACATTCATTAATTTTCTGGGAAAATTCCCTGTGTTTCATATGCGGTCAAGATAATGTGAAGGCAGTATGTTTTGAGGAAGTGGTAGCATGTCATGTTTTCTGACACAGAAATATGAAAAACTAGAATGCCATTAACACATGAAAAAAAATGTGGTGAAAATAAGTTTGTGATGCAAAGAATGACCTCGTACAAATCCAGCTGGTTATTTTGTTGTGGTTTATTACTGTGAACAGCACATGATGTAACCGATGGAGTAGACTTATCAAGACACCTCACTTTGCAGCAGCACCGCAGTGTTTAAAGGCTTTTGTAATGCAATCCTGCTTTCAGTGCAATGCAGCTGTAGAACGACTTAATGTCTTGTAGTGATTAATAGCCACTGAACTGGGCATCATGAAATTTACTTGCCTTATTTTTGGAAATCTCAAACAGTTTATCAAGTGTACGTGTACAGAAAATCATGCTACATTATGCTTTGAAGCAATTAATCATCTTCATCTAGCATTTTTTGGGGGGCATAATTTGGAACTCTGTGTCCAGAAAATTGGAATGATAAATGATATGCTTTACTTGGCTTTCCTGAAAAAGAGATTGCATGTTTTTCACTGCTCACTAACATAGTTTGCAGCTTGCAGTTCTCAGTAGATCAGAAGCAGTTATCAGTAATGCTTTGTAAACAAATGCAGGTGTCAGATCTTGGCAGAGTGATTCTTATATAAGTGATCATTTGGTCAAAACTGTTTGTTTTGTTGATGCTCTCTTGTTGTTGTTGTTATTGTTCAAGTGAAGAAAAAAAAAAAACAGGCAGGAAATTTTTTGCTCGCTAATAATGTGCAATAAGTTTCAGTGTGTATATGTGAAGAGAAAACTGAGGTACTGTAGATTGCTTTTTTTTAAAATCTTAAAGCAAAGCCACATCTTCACTTTTTATACCTTATTGATCATCATCACACCAAACTAATGTATAATGTTGGTTCTCACCCCATTTCTATCTACATTATCATATAATGCATTTTCACACTGATCACATACAAATCATATATGTGTAACGATGGAATTTCAAGCATTTTTACAATCAAATTAGGTTTGCAAGTTGAGGCTGTCTTAAAATGTTTAATATTTATATTTGATGTATTAAGTTCATGCCTTTCCTTTCAAAGTTTTAGTTTTTTCCTTTTAGGTGTATTAAATGAAGACATATCCCCTTCTTGCGATCTTAGATATATGTATAAAATACACTGAGATGTTACAATAGTTAAACATGCTTAAAGCAAGATCTAGTTATTGAGCAGAGAAGCCTTCATTATATACACCGTGTTTATGTAGTTACAGCAACACAAAATTTAAAAGATTATGTTAGAACCCAAGGATTATGGTTATCTGAGATATTCTTTCAAACCAGTGCAGTGTTTGCAGGCTAAAAAGCCACTGTCTAAGAACCTGATCCATCCTAGAACCTGCTTATTCCACAGAGAAGAATTTGTTTACTATAATTTTTATACATTTGAGCACAAATATCTTGAATACATGCAAGTTAAAGTCAGTGTTCCCTTGAGCAAAATTTTCAGACTCAGATTTACTTCTCTTTACTAGTTCATCATGTATTCCTTGAAATTCGGCAAAATTGAAGAAGATGAGATGGTCCTGAAGAATTAGAGTTATCTGTGCTACACTATCTCCGAACTTAATCTCATAAAGGTATATGTATCAAGGATCCCAGTTCTCTGCCTATTCACAGAGGAGTGCAAAGCTAATGAATAGTGAAAACTCTTTCATGACTATTGTGATGGCCTATGGAGTTTGTCACATAGGTGTATCTTTGTTTTTGGAACATGAAAATGCTTTCTTACAGGCGTGATGAAATTCATTGTACGGTCACAAACAGGTGAGAATTCTGGAAAAACCGCAAGACAAGATCAGGTTCTGGAAGGCAGTGTCATTTTCACATCTGTTGGAAAGAAGCTTGGTCTCGATTGGATAACAGCAACAAGGATTCTGAAAATATGAGAAATTTAGGTGCATTCATGGCAGTTTGTACAAGACCCACTTAACTGGTTCTAGTGTTTCTTGGTGGTTGGGTTTATAGACAAAGATTGCTGTGCAAAGTTGTATATCATATCTATATCCTAACCCTGCCTGTGAAGAAATTACTACAATGTAGAGACAGATTAATAAATAGATTAAAGGCTCGACTTTTTTATTTTTATTTAGTATATATTCCATTTGCTTTTATTAAATTATTACACTTAGGTGTAAAGTATATAAAAGCTTGAACAGGATAGCAGAAAAGAAGGAAATCTGTTCTTTAGCAAAAGTGTTTTCATTCAGCCCAGTAATACTCATTAAAACATTACTAGACAGTTTGCACTTTCATTCTGAGAATATGCAAGGTACCCAAGCAGTATAATACCCATTTGCTTATTTAGTGTATCTACTTTTCTGATTTATCATGTACAAAATGATAATTCAGTGCATGTATACGTGTCATTGGCACTAATTTTGTCTTAATATTCTGAAGATTTCACTGGGCTCTAGGTGCAATTGTAGTCATAGCTTGTCTCTGATGTCATTGGTTTGAAGATATCAATTAGTCTTGCACAGAAATATAGCATGTAGTGAAATGCCTGATTGTGCATAATTAAAATTCTGACACTAGATCATTTTATTTTGGGAAGGACAACATGAAGCATGAAGCAAAATGAATTAGGTTTACTGGGTCACAGTTTAGTAAGCCTCACTTAATTCCAATCTATGAAATTACACATTTATTATAGCATTTTTTAAAGAACACATGTTTGTTGTGAACGTTGAAACCCAGTAGATCATTTAATCACACTGTCTGCTTAATCTCAATCCTCTTCATGTCCCTGTGCAGTTGTAATTAAATTCGGTCAGCTGTATTCTCACAGGCTCCAGAGATGGTGAACTTCGTCCTGAAAAGGCCGGAGTTAGCCATTTTGTTCAGAGAAGTGTGCTGCTGTTGAAAGGTTTCATGTTGCAACTGTTCAGTAGGTAGCAGATTAATTGAGTTTGGTACTCAGATCAACTAAAGTCACCAGTAATGTCATATAGCAAATTCTGAGTCATTTGACTTTTGGTATAACTAGATGTACATGTGAAAAGAACACAGGTTGAAAATGGTTTGAATGTTACTCTTAAGAGCACTATCTAAATTATGATATTTGATGGCAGGATGGCTGTTCATCATTAATCTCCCCCTCCCTAGTGTGTGCAAAGTGTACTGTTTACAATTTTCAGTGTACTGCATTATTCTGAAATTGAATCTGCACAATTTCTGTCCCTTTTCTGAATCTCAATTTTGTCTTGCATAATTATATTATAGTCCCTCTCAGATTGTTATTAATTTTTATGATCAACTTTTTTCTGGGTGTAAATGATGTGGCACAATTGTTTTTTGTAACTTCACTACAACTGTAGCATAATTTTGCAGCAAATGTTGTTTGGTTTTTCTGTAGTTCTTTGTGTTTGCACATGAGTTGAGTGGTGCATTAATTGATGGCATCATCTGCACTGGACACTATTCCTTCCTTCCAGACACATCTCAGACCAAAGCATTGTCCTGCCTTCCAGCACATTTGAAATCAATCTTCCATTATGTTATCATGCTGTTGGCTTTCTAAGTAGCAGCAACAGCATAGACCTTATATTTTGTGATTAGCTTGTATCTTTTTTCCTTGCTTAGCCTCTATATAGGTGTTTCTTAGGAATGTCAGCGGGCTGAAAATCTGATGATTTATGTTTGAAGTGGACATCATATTGTCAGTGCTTTGGTGAAGTCACAGTAATTTATATATCTTAACTCATGTGTCTGGAGGCGACTCAGATCCAGCCTCCCATTGGCTGTGTGACCATTGTTATGAATAATGAGCGTTGATTATGTAGTCTGCCAGCCGATCAGCTGTCTCAGGGCTGCAAAATTCGACCACTGCCTCACAAGGCTGGTGCTGGCATGCAGATTTGTTCTGCCATAGCACCCAACTTAGTGGAGTGAAGATGAGAATTGGTTGTACCATAGAATCACAAGGGCTAAGTAATATTTTAGGTATATCAAGTTATAAAAGCTTATGCAGTGAAAAAAGTTCAGACAAAATCACAATGTAAGAACAGTTTTATCCTTTATGTATATAATTCATGTAATGTGCCTCATAAAAGCTCGGATTCAGCCTCAATTTTTTTACCATTTGCCCATAAAATCAGGGATTTATTATATAAATGATTTCACACTTGATTTCCGCAAGAAATAAAAAGTTTCTGTCTTCTGACCCTGTTCACCTTCAGAGTCTGACACGTGGGTTCCCAGTTTAACGATGCAAGTCTCATTTTGACTTGCTCCAAGCCATCTATGTTGAGTAAAAAATAATGAGGTTTGATCAGAGCACTGACAATATGGATGTTAACTTGCTATATATTGCTTCATTTATATCTGCCCATGTATCTTTGAAGCCTCAAGCACAAAATTGGATAGAGAATGGTGTTTCAGAACTTGACAGGTCTTTATTTTTTTAAATTAAGGATGCTAAGTGTATGTCTAGAACATATTGTCATGAAATCCAGAAAAAAACGCTATTTGTATGTATTAATGTATGTATGAGAAAGATGACACACCATGAATGGCTCTGAAAACCATTACATGGCTTCAAAGAAGAATCCTCTTAAACATATGCATCTGATCGGTCATTGAGAAAAAATGGCTTGAAATTTGGATTCTTTGAAGAATTAAATTTTGAAATGAGTGGATATGAATACCTAAAAGTGTCATACTTTCAGTAGTTTCAGTAGTTCCTGTTATTTTATGCATATTCAGCATGAAAATGTCAAGTTTTGGAAGACCAATTCTCTTTCGTGTAAGATCTCTCATTGATGACTACTATTATAAAGCCAGAACTAGAAGAATGTTAACCTTTTTATTAGGTCATGTTTTTATGCACTGATGGCAATTTCTTGTAACTCGTCCACTTGGTGCTGTCCCTTATCCTAAATCAAGCACTTAGAAGGTGAGAGTCCCTGTGAGGGCAAGAATGTACATGTGTGTCATATGTAGCAAAGGCATTACAAGGTCTTGAAAAGAGCATACAAACATAGCTCAATATTCCTTCTTATTTGCTTCCATGCTCCCTAACTTATTTAGTCATGCTTTGTTGCTGTGAGTTTTCTCATTCTTTTTATGTTGCTCTATTTAGTCTTCATTCATTTAACTACCAAGCTGTATGGATTTGTTTCTTAGAGATATTAACATTTTACAGGTTAACATAGAATTTAAAAATCCACAGAAGTACTAATCTTTATAAGTGACATTGCTGGCAGAGAACCCCTCTGTCTTTATGTGAACCACATTATTTTCTCTGGTGTGTCTATGGCAGTGGCAGCCGTGCTTGTTGGCTGCATGTTGCTATACGCTAATCCCTGAAGTTTGAGAGTACAAGGCTGATATCGATAACAGCACTTTGCAGCATCTGCAAAACAGCTATTAGTGCGTTTGTGGATTTTTCCATTCTGTTATGTAGACTGCATACATCAAAAAGATTCTAGCTTTGAGAAGAATATTGTTATGTTTCAAACATTACAACCTGATAAGTTTTTACTTCAAGCTTCCTTTTCTAACATGCTCGACATGCGTCAACATTTATTGTAAAAATGGGTGAGACCACATCATGCAAAGAATTTTTTCTTTTATTTCACTTTCCTCAAAACTCAGAGAAATGAAATAGAAATAACATGAATGCAGTGATGATAATATTAATATTGTAAAGCCAGAGTCCTACTGCTGCAGTCAGTGAATTCACAGCACATTTTATGCAACATTCTCTGGCACAGTAGTAAAGCCACAGTTCAGTTTAAAAACTACAGTAAATTAATATTAAAATTTGAAAAGCTGTGGGTCTGTATAGGTATCACTTAGTTCTAACTAAACTAAGGATAAAATAGAGAAAGAAGTTAAGTCAGGGAGGTACAAGTAATACAACTGATTGGGGAGGCAAACCAGAAATAAAGACTTGATACTAATTTCATGTCCCTTCACTGATTATCTTGCATACCTGAAAAAAAAAAATTCTTTCTGTGCACGTAATGAGTAATTTTGATAATTCCTCTCTCTCATCCAATCTCTAACTGCCATTATATTTTGAGAATATTTTGTAACATGTACACAGATATTTTTCTTTTTTGTTTCACTGATTTCTTTTATGTTTTTAAGAAGAATCGAAGTCCCTCTCATGCATTTTGCTCAGTCTCAGTGTGACTGGTGATGATTTCATGTAATATGACTCTCATTTTGATCTTTGTTCTCTCGCTTATATGAAGCCACATACTTTTTTATCCACCCTCATATCACCTTTGTTTGGTGCATCTAGAAGAATCATCCCACAATTCTATGGGGCGCCAGACATAGCATGTAAGCTTCACAGGATAAAATGTTTTTGTTGCTGATTCAGGGTAAAGATTTGAGATTGTTTTATTTTCTGTCCAAATATTGTGATTTTGCACAAGCATTTTAGAAATCAATAGATTATTTGCCATAACAAGTTTGGAACAGAAATATTGTAGCAAAATGCAAGGCAGGCAGACAGTTTAGGAGACTAGACTTATTATAATTAAAATATTTTGTATTGGAGTTACTTGCCTTGAGAGGAACTTCAGAATTGTCACATTTCACTTACATAGAGTTGTGCCAGTGCAGTGTAGGCTACCACTGTTGTGAAGGAAAAAATGCTCAAAACTATTTCAACTATTGCTTCATGTTTTAGAGATGTCTACAAGCTTACTGCGTTGTGACAGAACAGAAAATGGTTTTAATTTGAGATTGCTATAATTACACATGAAATCATTGATGCATGTCAGTTTATTTATGACAGGTCAGAGCCAATCAAGCTATGCCAGAACCTGTGTGTAATGTAATGTTACAGAATATTCATTCATAACAGTGATAACGTAAGACAGAAATAGGCACAGCAATTCCACAGGTAACGTTGCAATGGTAGCAACAATATAGCAACACAGTTAAGTTTGGTTTATGCAGTGCATCCCCATCGTCACAGTCATGTCTTGGGTAATATAAAACCATAATTAGTGCACCATTTTGCATTTTGGCATGCAGTCTTCTCAGTCAAGTCCAAAGAGAGCTGCAAAAGAGGTGCACACCATGGCATGTTCAGTGCAAACTGACTGACCAAAAAGAAAAACAAAATGGGATTTTTTTTTTTACCTGTTCACCTGGCGCACACCTAAGTGTGCAACTCCGGCTCTGCTTTCTTTTCATGGAAGATTGGCCACCAGAATGCAAAGGGGAGCCCTGGTTTTGATGATGTTTGACCCTAGCTACATGATTGAAGTGGCCCACATTTGGTATACACCTCACCAGAACAGCTGTGGCCTAATACAATCCCCTATTGGCATGTCTGATTCCAAAAGTCCTATCTGCTTGTCCTTCATAGGAAGAATTTATATACTACGTTTTTCCATTAACACACACTGAAGATCTTAGAGAGCAGTAAGCGCTACCATTACTATCAAGTTTAACAAGTTTATTGAAATGACCCCAGACCACAAATGTAGTACATGGATGAATACTACAATGTATGACAGGACAGCACATGATTCCTCTATACTTGATTGTTTCTGTGGGGCAGTAGATCGAAGTTTAATATATTTTTCGGCCTTGTTATGAATGAAAATTACCCAGGTCATGGCATAGCTCTGTATGTCTCTGTATCCATATAACAGGTCACAGCCACATTTCATCTCCAATCCAGGCACATAAGCCAAGTAAAATTACCTCATCTCTGGCAGTGTACAGTTGGACAGACCTCATGATTACCTGCTTTAGACAGCCATCTGGCTAGCACAAACAGTCTGTAGCACTGTGAGACATCCTGAGTAAATCACTACTTAAGATATATTACAGATCATCCTCTCAGAATTATCTTGTTCTATGTCACAACATAATTACTCTTGTTAATGATAAAAATCAAAAGGAGCAGATATGCTAGTACCTTCTTAAAAAAGGGTTGGTGCCTAGGTGAAAGCTGAACACTGGCTGTTCTTAACTACAATAGTAAATGAAAAAAAAACAACTCGGGACCAGTCTCTTAATTAAAGGAAAGGTCCCTACCAAAATTTCATGGTTTCTCTTCCAAAGTTAAAATATCCCGTCAAGTTTTGTGTACATTTTTTTTTCTAACATTTTGAGTAAGCCTTGTAAGAAACCAGTGAACAAACAAATTCACATGAAAATCAGAACCACCTTGGTAAAGGTTGTGTAAATTATATAGAACAGGATAATACTGAGGGAAAGAACTGTTGGTGACAGCTGTCTGTCTGCGTGACTACAGTCCGTCATTTGGGCTCTCCAGCCAAGATTAACTGGATCTTGATTGTCAGGATCTGCTTGCACAAATCATTTTGCTTTACATGATTTGCATTGATTAAATTTTTAAAAAAAATAATCAAGTTTTGTAGTTGGATTTTAGGTGGAAGAAGGAAGAGAAGTAATCTTTGAAGGAGAGGGGTGATCAAATTTTGCTTCAGTTTTTGTTCACATCAGTCTGCTTTGCATAATGATATTCTGTTCTGGCAGGTTGAAATAATGTTACTGATCTGTCTAGGAAATAGTGTTATTGTTTTCCCTGCAGACTCAAATAATATTAGTTCTGTTTAAGCAGATTCAGAAGTTTTGATGTTCTGTCTTAGCAGGCTCAAATACCGTTATTCTCTCACAACAGACTTAAACATAATAATGAGCATAATTGTAGTTTTGTGTATTTGTGTGCCACAATTTGCAGAATAGCCATATAAGTTTTACAGTGCTCCATCTTTTTTTTTTTTTTTCAAATTAATTACGAAAGCATAGGAGGAAGAATGCCATCCAGTGCTGTTCCTGGGGAGTTTTTGCTGGGACAAAAGTTCAGGAGCAAATAAAATCTGACTTTTTTTTTTCTGAGCTGATTTTGTCCCAGCTGAGAATTTGATCTTGTGTGCAGGAGCTTAGTGTGCATGAGTATGGATCTGTCTTGTGACATTATGCTCAGTAGTTCTGCAGCTGTCTAAAACCTTCTTCTCAATTTTACATTAAAAGGTAAATCTACAGTTACGTTCCATGCGCTTTCTGTAAAGTTTCAACAGTATTTTATTTGGGATGTAAACAGCAATGGCAGGACATTAGGGCTTTTTGTGAACGCTTTAAAAAGGTGATTCAGGTTCATCTGTCTGGAACTCTTTGCAGTGGTACTGTCTGTAGATTAAGTCTTCTGAGATAAATAAGTGCTTAAAGCCTGCAGTCTAGATCTAGTAAAAACTCTAGCAGGGGCGCAAAAACACCCTGTTATGTCTCTGAAAACACTTTTGGAATGACAGTCACAAAACCAGAAGTTAAAGGAGCAGTTGTAGATCTTTATGAGTGAGTAAAATTTTGAGTCAGTCATGTGCAAAAAAAAGATTTGGACTTGGAAGTCTGTCATAGGACTTCATGTGTTGTCAGCATTAATACATGGTTCAGATGTGGTCAAGATCTTACCAAGCGAACCAGTGTAACATGGCTGATAGAGATGTTTTGCTTGAGTTTGGCTTATATGGTACCCAGTGTTTGTCAGTGATTGACCTGTGGAACTTGTGATTTGTCTAGGTGCGAGGGTATGTAATATGGATGTGTGTGTTTGACCATAATATCACTGTACAGAGCTGTGACTAAACCTCCTTGACTGTCCCTCAGTATTTTATTATTGCGTTTGATTTTTCCTCAGTGATAACGTTTTGTCTTCAGATATTTTTGTTTATATCATGCAACAAATGTTAGTTGAAATAAAAGTGCATTTTTAGTTACTGGGTGTTTAAGTGTTCTTATTTTTAAACTGTTCCCTGACTTGTCTTCGCTTGCGTTGTATTCATTGAGGTATTGTGGTGGTGGACAAGAATGCCCGTCAGGTTGTCAGAGGATTAGTAAAACAAACTATGATTTAACTCCAGTCATCATTTTATCGGGCAATACCTCCGTTGATTATTAGTAAATCATATGTATATCTCCGTCTTGTCTCTGTATGTCCGTCCGTCCGTCCACCTGTCTGTCTGTCTGTCTGTCTGTCCGTCCGTCCGTCACACCCACTCATCTATCTATCTATCTATCTATCTATCTATCTATCTATCTATCTATCTATCTATATATACACACATAGTTCAGATTCTGTAAGACCCGCGCAGATACAGGACAGAGCATGCTAGTAACGTTACTAATTTAAATGGCCGTCACTGTGATCTGGGAAATGTTCAAAAGGTAATACGCATCATCGCTCCCTGTTCAAGGAACGTTTTATCAAAACTCAGTAAACGTATTTTCGTTGAAAAACCAAACAGCTGTGAGCATTTTCTTGTTTAATCCATTCAAAACGAACTAGAACTTGATATCTGCTTTGTAACTATTCAAAGAAATTAAGAACAAATTTGATAATCACTTTAATAGTTGAGAATAATTTGCTCATTAGCGATGGGATCTCGTGGCATCGTAAGAATTACATTAACTCTGCATGTTGAATGCCATTAAGGATGCATTCAGCACCGATATCATAATGTAATTCTTACGATGGTAAGAGATTCCATCGTTATTGCGCAAGCTCTTAAATATTTTCTTTTATTTCAAAACTGTAAAAAAAACGCTCTTCGAGCCGGGTACCCAGGGAGAGCTCCATTCTTAATTTCGAAAACAGGTCAATCGATGCTCAGTTCTGAACTAATTCTCTCTAGTAAAACGGAGTAAAAAAATGTTTTCTCTTTTGTCAGTCGCTTGTTAAAACAAATCTAAATACGTAAACATAAAAGGAAAAAAAGCTTGTCTTTCAGTCGCTTATTAAAATAAATCTAAATATGTAAACATTTTAAAACAATGTAAAATTAAATTGTCTTCTGTCAGTCGCCTGTTAAAACAAATCTAAACACGTAAACGTTAAAAAAGAAGGAAAATGTTGTCTTTCGTCAGTCGCTTGTTAAAACAAATCTAAATTAATGTGTAAACATTTTTAAAAAAGAAAAAAAATGTCTTTTGTCTGTCGCTTGTTACAATAAATCTAAATACGTAAACATAAGAAAAAAAGTAAAGTCCTGTCTTTTGTCAGTCGCGTGTTAAAACAAATCTAAATGTGTAAACATTAAAAAAAGAAGGAAAATATTGTCTTTTGTCTGAAGCTTGTTAAAACAAAGCTAAATACGTAAACGTAAGAAAAAAAGAAGGAAAATCGTATCTTTTGTCAGTCATTTGTTAAAACAAATCTAAATACGTAAACGTCAAAAAAAAAAAAGAGGTACAA
This sequence comes from Ellobium chinense, assembly GCA_033807755.1. Taxonomy (NCBI): domain Eukaryota; kingdom Metazoa; phylum Mollusca; class Gastropoda; order Ellobiida; family Ellobiidae; genus Ellobium; species Ellobium chinense. The sequence continues at coordinate 1,058,818 of JAWQUT010000042.1, forward strand.
AGCAAGCTTGAAGAAAAATAAGATACTATTTCTGTCTGTTTTTTGTTTATAGTCTAGCCGAGTAAATTAAAATTAAAAAAAAAGAGAAGGGAAAAAAAAAGGGATGAGCGAATATTCTAGTAACACTTGCATCACGAAATGTAGAGCTGAGATTTCAAAGAAACAAAGAAACAAAATAGAAACTCAAAAAGATTTGAGTACTGGAATATAAAATACATTTACTACATATATTGCGAAGGTGAGCGATGGACCTGATCATTATTTGCTTTTGCTGCAGTTGTCGTGTTGGTGATGATGCTGTTCCCGAGGTGCAAGATGTCTAATCTTATACGGAGCGTGTTGTGACAAGGGCCGTCTACCACTCTGTTCACAATTTCTTCGATACGGCTTGTTCTAGAGAAAGGAGAGGACAAAGTGGCCTAACACTTCTTCCCTAGTGTGTTCCTTGTGACGGTATCTGGGGAAAGAACACAACAGCCAGTAGTATTAATTATTCAAGATTCAAGATTCAAGATTTGTTTATTTGTAGGCCTTCCTGGCCATTTCCATACATCACAATCAATAAATCATCAATCATATATAGAAATATAAAACACTACACATTATGATGCCCTCAGCCCTCAACCGATGAGATCCATTTTGGCTTGATTCCAGTTATTGCTCTGTTAAAAGAATACCACTTTCACACACGTACACATATTATACCCTCATACAGACATTGGCACAGAATCTCTCACACACACACACACACACACACACACACACACACACACACACACACACACACACACACACACACACACACACACACACACACAACATGAACACTTCCCCGTAGGCAAATTTTGATGACGTCATCCGCTGGCGAAATTTGTTTCGTTTCCAACCGGGATTACCAATAGCTGTAAAGGGATGGTACATTTTTGTCGCAATTTTTTTTTTCTTGATTCAAAGATTCCAAATAGCAAAAATCGAAGGCCGTCATGCCGACAGATGTATCTTTTTGTACCCTCCCGCCAAATCTGAAGTCTATCGCTGTTGTAGTTTGTCCGGAAAGAGATACATTTGTTTCCAGATTGCCAGATATTTAATAGATTTCCCCGTTGACTGAACCTATAATGAGTATTATGAGTAAATCCACCGGGATAAGCTATTCTCTGAGTTTGAGTGGCGAGGGGGTTCGGACAAAGACGGCGAAACTTAATAAGTTTGTGTCTTTAATAATGGTTGAATTTCGTCGTATAAGAGCCAGATTCGCGTATCATGATTTTGGCGGGACTGTTTTTTTTTTTTACACCAATCGAAAGCTTATGTCAAGCTGCATGTGCCCGTCCCGGTGCCAAACAGTCTAGCGCCTAAATTTAGCTACAATAAACGAAAGAAAATTTCGCGTATATCAACACGTTGCTTTTAATCACACGTATGACGAAAGCACTTTAGATAGTTTTTTGTTCCTCCTGTAAACTTTACCAAAACCATGATATGCGAAACTGGCTCTTATTCGACGATTTTATGGCTTAGTCCTAACAAAATTACCATCCACCTTTTTCTTCCCACTCTCCCAACTTGAATTTCTTTTAGGCAGGACAAGGAGAATCGGTTTTCCATCAGTTCTAGGCTCGCTCTGAGGCTTTTTAATTCGGTTTAATTTCGCTTTTCTAAATTTTAGAACTGGGATAACGTTCGCTCATTAGTTAGTTTATATACTTTTAAATACATGAACAAAATGAAATGACTAACAGAAATCTATTGCATATATACTTACTTTGACTTAGGCAGGACAACAAAAGCCAAGAACCCAGGACACATAATCCAGTAAATGCATTCAGTGAAGAGAGAAAAATGTGAAATCAAATCGGCAAGTTTGCATAAGGAACAAAATGATGATATTTCAGAAAGCAAACATAAGATGTAAATGAATGTAGAACGCGTATGGAAAAATGAAGACTGCGTCTTGTTGGATACAGATGATAATTGCGAAAAGGAAGGAGCAAGATATCAGAATAAAGTCTGGTCTTTCTATTTCCCTGTTATTGATTTGCTGTAATACAGTACTCCCAAATTTCACTTGTTTGTGGTAATGATGTTCATGGGCACCAGCCAGGGTTATATGTACATAATCCTTACATTAATCAACACATTGCGGTAACCACGGGAACCCCCCCCCCCCCNCCAAGAACATTGGTAGTGTTCACAGTAGTTAATGCAATGGGCTAATTAATGCAAGGATTATGCATAGGGTCACTGGCTCCAATAGATGGAACACTGTCATATACCTCATGTTTCTGTTATGATTTGTTTCTTTGGAGATTCTGCGACTGTGCTGCAATCAAATGCAGAAGGCCTATGTGTAACCGGGTGGCAAGGCATATCGACGGCTGAGCGCAAGAAGTGACTATCTCCACTTTTGGTCAAATTGGAGTTTTCGACATAGGTTGGGTTATTTTTAGCCNGGGAATGTGAGCTCAGTCTGATAATTTTTTCAGATGTTTCATATTATTTTAAAGAAGTGTGTCGCCAGGGATTTTACAAAAATATTGTGAAGGATCAATATTGAGAAGAATGGCTGCAAAAATCTATTCTAGAAATGTCCTGTCCCTACCGGGAATCGAACCCAGAGTCTTTCAGCTTGCAACTCTGAACTTGTTACCACTACACTACAGGGGCGCTAACTTCACACAGCAGTTTAATTCTTAAAGGAACAGGGGAAGCTATTTGCTTCACAGCCTAAAAAATCCATAGTATTTTTTCATGACTGGTCGTCCGGTCAGCGCGGGAATAAGGCTTGACGTCTGAAAGCGAGAGGCAAGCTAGTAGTAGTCATTACCCGGTATGCAAAGAGAATTATCCACATGCAATAACTTTCATTGGCTATAAATATTATGCCTTTTTTTTTCATTTATCATTGAGAAAAGTCCTTTGTTAAACTGTGTGAACAACTGCCAGACTTTGATCCCGGTGCTGTAACCTTAGAAAAGATAGGATAAAAAAGGAATATCTGTCTGACCCTGTTTATTAATGTTTGCACTGCCTTTGTTTTGTTGTCTGCTGTGTAGTTTAATGAGCGCTTACATAAATCAATCAAAAGGCTTACAAGAGCAGATCAAAAAT
>JAWQUT010000042.1:1071141-1099433 GCA_033807755.1 Ellobium chinense
TGTATTGTTTAAACAGCTGTTCACCCGCACATCTTAGTATATCTAGACGATTTGATGACACTGTTATCTGATAAAGAAGATGTGAATGAAACTGTTATTACTATGCTGAATGACTTTTATCAGTTTGTTCATAGAAAATGCTAGTGTGCTGAGGTTTATGGACAGTCTTTTTTTTTTCTTCAAAATAAAGTCTAGAACAAGTTTTTAAAAAGTGTCAGAATCATACTTTTCACTCTTGAGAAATAGAGCAGAGTAACACAACAACAAGTGACGAAGCTCATTTATATACGCTGCTTATTTTAACTACGCAGCCCATTCAACTGATCTATTCCTTTTCCCATCCCTCAAAATATATACCTGCTTCCATCCTCTGCAAAAAAAAAAATTTAAACAACCCGTACTTCGTGGCTTCAAAAACAATAATTTCTGGTCACCTTTCCATGTGTTCTTGTCCCTCAGTTTGCTGTGGTCGGATAATCTGATTTTTACAGTAAAGTGCGGGCTAGGGATCAACAGTCCATTTATACAATGCGGGTTAATAGATAGCGTTGGATTAACTTTACATTTTTTCAGACAGATGGAAAGTAGACAGTTTTTAGATTTGAGTACCCACATAACATAAAAGGTGTTTAAAGGTTTGAGCTCACGTTATTGTTTCTCAGTCAAGGCTGTAAGAATTTAACTGATATTTCATGTGGTAAACGTAGATTATATTACTGCAGTAGCCATCACCGTAGTACGGCGCTGCTTCAGTCAGTTTCTTGCTAAGTTTTGCTAATGTGGATTTAGATCTTGGTTCTGTCTATCTCTTGAAAATTCTATCTAAGAAGAAAAAACGTTCACAGGAAGTGCTAGCAAAATCCTGAGTCTATATCAAGATACACTCGGTTAATGTTGATGGCAGGGCCATTCTATTATTATTCTTTAGTTCAAATTTGGTATGTGAGTCACAAATTCAGTGTATAAGATAATCCTTTTCTTGTTGTTTTTCATTGGCATTCTCTGTCTTTGAATATATATATATATATAAAATGGATGTCCTCATATCTGAATGCTGCATGCTTTTAAATTAGCGTCCATGAGCACGACGTCATCACTTTTGTGGTGTCTGCAGTCAAGTTGGCATTAAGAGATCAAATTCCTCAGATCGGGCAGGTTTTCAAAGGGGCTGGCGTCAAGAAAACTCACTTGGTGTTTTGGTGCTTTTACCGTACCATTTAAGCACAATAATTACCAATAGAGTTTAATGCGCGTAGATGTGGTTTGGTCGTTTGCTTCACACAAGTTCAAGTTCAAGTTCAAGTTTATTTAGGCCGAAGCCAATCACTTTACAATACATATCAACAGTTGAGAAAGTATGAAAATGAAGAAATAAAAAACAACAACAACAAAAACAAAACAAATTAAAAAAGAAATACTCATACCTGTGTACCTATCTGCCACAACTATCCCCGAAAATTTGCAGATACTTTGACTAGTAACTATGAAAGTGTCTATTCAATAAACATTGTGCGCCTTGATCCATTTCGGGCTTTTCACTTTGAATATGACGTGGTTGATTAATGCAGAACAAACTTATCTATCTTCTTAAGGAGTCACTCTTCAAAAAGTTGGTGTTTTTTTGACTCTGTGAGGAATTCCGAATAAGACTCACACCCTGGTGCTACTGTCTTGACATTAGGGTTGGTACTGTGGGTAAGGTTAAGGTTAGGGGTAGAGTAAGATTGTATTAGTGAGCATGAATTCAGGTTAGGGGTTTGAGTCTCATTTAGCATTCCTTCCCTGACTCTTTTTAGGTGGAATTTCAGAGTCTAGGCCTCATTGCGCTTGGGGGAAAGGAGTAGAGATGTGCATTCACCTTAAAGCTTAGAATCAATTAATTTCAGCTCGCCTTGTCTTCGTGTGTCAGTAATCAGATGTTCGGTGGGAATATAAACTTGGATCTGTAACTTAGGTTAGGGTTAGGGATTTGTGACAAAGATCATATGAGAGTCCCTTGATACAATATTTAGATCTAGTCTAGATCTAGTCAAGTCTAATACAGATCTGGGGACTCTCACTTTCATTTTTTTTCTTCTGCCCCTAACCCTGCATCTGGCGCACCTTGGGAGAATTCCTGAATTTTGCATGTAATCTTCGTCCCCGTCGTCTCTTCTTGTTTGCTGGCAACTCTGAGCTGAGCTCTAAACACTACATCTACGCTCATTCACAGGCCTCTGTACCCTGTTGTAAAATTTTACCAGGCCTGAGCTCTAAACACTACATCTACACTCATTCTCATGACTCTGTACCCTGTTGTAAATTTGTACCAGGCCTGAGCTCTAAACACTACATATACGCTCATTCTCAGGACTCTGTACCCTGTTGTAAATTTGTACCAGGCCTGAGCTCTAAACATTACATCTACACTCATTCTCAGGACTCTGTACCCTGTTGTAAATTTGTACCAGGCCTGAGCTCTAAACCCTACATCTACGCTCATTCTCAGGACTCTGTACCCTGTTGTAAATTTTTACCAGGCCTAAGATCAATACACTGTGGTTACCTCATACATGTTACTTACTGGTCCAATCTTTTTCTCTGCCATATATTAAATCAGCAATGTGACTTCATGATGGAAAGTTCAGTGACAGCCAGAAAAGCCTGATAGTAATACTGTACTTCCGATTGAGGTTCCCACCGTGACGTTGTGATTCTCTCTGACGCATGTCTAGTCTCTCCACCGGGAAATCCCGAACTTGTTAAAAATGTCATGATGGGTGCGTTTCTGTTTCTTTCATATTCGTCTTGCTAGTCTCAGACAGCCAATGAGTGGAGTCTAGACAATTTGTGGGTGGAGTTAGATGTGGCATTAGCATTGCTTCAGGTTACAGAAGCCTAATCCAATTTCCCTCTTTGAGCCAATAAACTGTTTTCTCTACTGTCACTTGCAAGAAATTCCACAATCTCTAGGTCTTCTTTAATTGTTTCCAGAATTCAATGAGTTTGTTAAAAATGATGTTCAAAATATAGATCTTGCAGTTCGTTTTCGAGCTGCGAACCGATACATCGAAAGGTGTAAACAAGCTAACCAGTTTCCTTAACGACAAGTGCTCCGCACAGAAGGCCACACCGAAACCGAAGCGAATGACCCAAACCTCAGGTTTAATTTACAAAATCAGGAGAGAATGTAAAATAATTCGCAGGTAGGTTCACAAATCTAGGGCCCATTCTCCACAATCTGTCCTTTGGACAGATTTTTTACTGTCTCCTTAAGGCATGTAACAGCATGTTATTTTCTGCCAAGTAGAAGTCTGTAACCTTAAGAGTTAGGCAATGTACAAGTTCCAATCAATGGGTTGCTAGACTTGCCTTGGCTTTTCGGATGTTTGGCTCTTTTTGTAAGCCCTTGGCTCCCACATTGACTGGCTCTTTGCTTCTTGTTGTCTCCAAAAGACTTCAAGTCAAAATTTTCCCATGCAAAAAGTGGTTGCATTTCTTTGTAGGTTTCCAGATATACGAGAGCTGTCCCATGGGAAACCGGAAAAGGGCTATATCTTGGAAACTATTTAAAATTTTGCAATTCTGTAAACGCACACTTGTAGATCAACCATTTCGGGAATGCCTCACGAAACACCATGAGCACCGTTCAATACAAACATATTTGACAGCTCAACAAAAATGGCCATCCCTTTGGAAAAGTGGTCAAAGGTAGAGGTGAGAAGTGTCATTCGTTTTCTTCACGCAAAAGGGCTGAAACCTAATGAAATCCACACAGAAATTAAAGCAGTTTATGGTGAGAAAGTCTGGGGTAAATTGTTCAAAGCCGGGCACACAGTTGTCGAAGCTCATAAGCAAGGGCCTTGTCCTTTTGTCAAGACAGAAGACAACGTCAACCGTGTCGAAGAGCTCATTCAAAGATTCAGACGGCTCAAAATTCGTGAAATATCGGAATCGTTAGACATTTCCAAATCGTCGTTCCATAGAATCGTTTTTGATGAGGTGGGCTACCGCAAGGTGTCTGCTCAATGGGTTCCAAAACAGCTGACTGATGATCACAAGACGCAAAGAGTTGATGTCTGCGAGACTTTGTTGACACGGTGCAGAAGAGTTGGTGAGGGTAATGAGAATGCGGCTGGTGACTTCCAAAGGTATGGCTGGGAAGTTTTACCCCACCCTGCTCACAATCCTGATCTAGCCCCCTCTGATTACCACCTTTTCGGACCCTTGTAGCGTTATCTGGCTGGACAGAGGTTCACGAACAACGAAGACTTCATTGAAGCTGTGCGGGACTGGTTGAAATCTCTTGACGTAACTTTTTTCAAGGAGGGTGTCTTCTCCCTGGTCTAGCGATGGGAAAAATGTATCAATCGTAATGGTGATTATATCGAAAAATAAAGCATAATTCAAGGTACTTTGTGTGAAAGTTAGGTCAAAATAAAGCTAAAACTGTTGATTTCGAGCTCTTTTCCGGTTTCCCGTGGGACAGCCCTCGTAGTTTAGCTCTTTTCTGGCTTTTTCTCATATGCGATTCGGCTCCGATTGAAAAAATAAGTCTGGCAACCTTGATCGGAAGCTTACACAATGGCAGTATTCATGTGGTTTCAAATTTGCCGTTGGTACAAATTAACTCTCTGTTACATGTTAGGGACCTTCCTTGTGTCGGGGAAAGATATGGCAAGAATCAACAGTGATCTGAATGCTAATGAATGAGGCAGAGATATATTAGTATAAGCAACGACAACTCGCAAGTCAGTGCATGTCTCCAATCGCTTCCGCATTACTCACAGCCATCTTGGCCTGCCTTATTGATAACAACATCCGCCCTACGAGGGGACGACCCCCTTTTGTCAAAATGACGTCATAGAAGGCCTCAAAAATGCAGCCCATGTGATGCATAGTCTGTCTTTAAATAAACGGGCACAGAAAAAGCACTACAACTTTTGTTTAAATCCTCAGTTTTCATGAAAAGTTTAACCAAACATTATTCATAAAATGTGTAAATTGTGAGTTGTGCTGGTCTTCTAATACCAACACCCACCACAAGTTTGTAAAACTGAGGTCTGATGCAAAAAAAATGCAAATGATTTAAAATAGACTATATTGCGCCTTTTATACAAGGTTAACAATCGAAATCAATCATAGATAATCGGAATTTCTACACAAAGTGCGAGCGCATCAATGTGAATGTGACTTACAGTAAACACGCTGTAGAAGTATCTCAGTGACCATAGGCTAAACATAAAGAATGCGGTCATCGCACCTGAATATTCCCTCAAGTTCCTGAGTCTGAGAATTATTTTCCCAATCACACTTTTCATAAATAGTGTCATGAGATGATTTCGATGAAATATAAGCATGCAAACAAAAGTTATGGCGAATTTGATGTGCCCATTTATTAAAAAATATACAATATCCGATTTTCCTTTTTAGACTCTTCAATTTAGTTTTGAACGTCTATCCGTCTATCCGTAATACGAGTTAGAATTAATACTTACCCATGTTTGGTATGGCAACATGTATTTTGTGTTGAACTAAGGAATAGGATGTCCATTTGCTCGCATTTTTTTTTTTTTTGCCAGGGGAGTGAGCTGGTAGTAATATTCTTGCAGGAAGATCCATAACCACGTCATCTGAGTTCAGCCATTACACCTTGCCATGCAGTAGGTCAGCAAAGTGTTGCTTGCGAGATTTGAGAGATTGATAGATATAGAATAGATCTAGGAAGATTTCAAAAGGCAAAAGAGCACTGCATGACAGTGTCTTAATTACAATATAATTGACGGGTACCCACATGATTTTTTTGTGGAATGGAAAGTATTTTAAACAGCCGATAAATCATGTGGCTTACAAAAGAATAACATTATGAACGCGTAACTAATTAAAATGCGGTTTGTGTGTGTGTGTGTGTGTGTGTGTGTGTGTGTGTGTGTGTGTGTGTGTGTGTGTGTGTGTGTGTGTGTGTGTGTGNCCCAAGGAGACAAGGGAGTTAATCGTTGCCATTGCTTTCGAATTCCTGATGACGGCCATGAAGGCGGGAGGGCCAGCATCATGGCGGCTGGATTAAAACCATAAAACACTGATCCTTTCAGCGGAAACTGGGCATGCAGTTGATCCGGTGAGAGTGCATTCTTGTTTCACCTCACGGACAAAATCGATTTGTTCAATTGTAAGATAATTTATTTGATTGCTCAGCTGCTGCTGTGAGATACCACCATGATTTCACACACATTCTCCCCCTTTCCCGCTCCGCATCTCGTCGTTGCGATTTGAGATCTTCATCCCAGCGTCATGTTTTTAAGGACATGATTTTCAGTTGCCAGGCAAGATGGCATAGAGTCCGCCTGGCGAAACCATTATGTAAGTTTGTGTGTAATGTGCAGGCATAATGTGTATGTTGGACAATGTTCTTATAATATGCCTGGCCAGAAACATGTTCCTTTCATGATCCTTAATTGCCCTGAACATGAAGCCATCTCCTATACACAGAGGGAAACTTCTAACCCGCTGGCCAAAATGTGGTTCTCCCACGGTATAAAACATGACCCCTAAGTTTCTATATAAGATAAGTTACTTTATATTCTTCAGTGTTAGGAGTTTTATGATGAATAATGCATAGAAATCTAGAGTGCAATATTCTTGGGAGTGTTTGCAATACCATACAGTCTATTGCTCCTAAACAGCTGTGTTATTCCACTGCAACCCGCAAATGAAAGGATACTTGAAAGAAGCATTATATTTTCATAACCACCGACCACAATACCACTACCAACACCATCACCACAACCACCATCACGACACAACCACCACCACTACCACCACCACCAGCATTAACACAGGCAATAAATAAACAGTGAAAACAAAATAACAGTAACAGTGGCACCGAGTTCGTATCATTTATCAGTACCTCAACTTCTCAGTCGTGTTAAATGATCAGAATTTTTTCGAAAAACTGCACTTTCCAAACACACAATAAGCTTAAAGTACTTAGATCTGGATCTAGGACTGTCACAATTCTACAAACTACCACGACGTACTAATGTCTCATAACGTGTGTCCACACCCGACTTTGTTCAATTACTTTGCGCTGTTCAGCCTATTAAGCCAATACTAAACTGAATTATATTCATCCGTCAGTATTTCAAATGCCGTCAAACTTGTCTTTCATAGAGCTCTGGGTGCCGATTCCAATATCATTTACTGAAATTATTATAGATCTAGGCATACTTGAGTTATAGGTTGCAGCAGTTTGTGTTGTATACGCCTTTGTCTAACACCGTTTGGCACCAGCAGGATAAAGTACATCTTTACACTTAAAGTAAATACAAGCACGGCCATGTATTATGGAGATTAAGGCGTATCTATTTACTTCGTATTGTTACATTAAATAAGGTTCAGCGCTCTTAAAGACGCCTTGATCTGAATTGCTGTTAGGTTCTTTGTAAAACTTTGACGCTTGAGTTAAATTCTGCATTAATTTCTCTATTTATTTGTGCCGTCGTCACAGATTGCAGCGATGTGTGCTACCTACTCTATTTATCTGGCTCCGCTAGATGTCAGTCACTCTCTGACAAATTTCATTCGCTAAGGTTTCTATTTTTTTATCTACAAGGGCGACGAGTAATTGATCTGAACAAATTGCATTTGAATGCGGGCTTAATATCACCTGTCCATTTAGCATATGAATAATAATTGATCTTTGACCGAGGTAATCGGTTAATCCATGGGGAATCGGGAGATATCGACATTCCTGTAACCTAACAACGCGACGTGAAGAACGATACACTGTGTGATTTAATCTATACTTCATAAGAAGTTGTCATAAAGTCATGTTTATTCTGGACCACTCGGCTTTCATACACCGCATACCCGCCCTTCTCTTTTCACCACAGTCCATTATATGCCACAAAACTTAGAAAGCCTTGTATCGTTTTTAATCGTCCCTAAACCCACGGCTGATCTAAATATAATCCATAAAGGGAAATTACCGACACTGATTCGGTGAAAGCAATCAGCAGGGGAGAGAATAATGCAACGCCCCGGCCACGGATTTGTGTGAAAATGGACGCGGTATCAATCAGAATCATTCACGCAGTGTTTACGATGTAGATTGCTTTTTGCCAGTGTGAAAAGGCGCGTATTGTGGAGGAGCAGCATTAGCGGCCAGGAGAAGCTACGTTCGGGTGCCTGGACGTGACGATGAAGTGATCATTATGTACACCAACGCGTTTCCCTCATTCACCGCGGGGCCCGACCCATTAACGTCTTGGTGGCATTCACAGAGTCATCGACCACCGGCAATTTTAAACGGGTGATGTCTCTCCAAAAAAGCAACACTGTCAGGTTATTCAAAAGCGGAAAGTGAAATTTATCGCCATGTGAAAGCTATAAACGCTCAATAAGATTTTCTCGCGCTTTCACGGACAAGTATTGGAACGAGACTGGCCATAAAATTGCTAACTGGCGTAAGGCCGCAGCTGGGACGGCTGTTAAACTCTGGAACAATCGCAGACAATGGCGCGACGATCTAGGAAGGACGGAGAAAGCTGATTTGATGTTGTTTGCTAACTTTCTTCTTTTTGCACGCCACCTCCTGTATCAAACTTTTATTCTCTCTCGTGGCCATGAGGAGTATAAGAGAGCGATTGACACTACAGACCGGGAGCTTGTTGTCGAGCGCACATTAGAAGCTGTCCTCTTGCAGGCATGTTGCCTCGTCCTTTACGGCTGCCACACACAGAGAATAAACAGCCATCAATGGCGCAGGGGCTCGTCTTTTCAAACAGCGGCCGCCATTAAGGATTCAATCTTGTCAAACGAGGCTATTCTCCGAGTGGTTACAAAGTGCTTGGTGATTGCCCAAATAAACCGGTCGACTTTTTATCACGGCCATTTACGGGCATATCTGAACCTCCTCCGTACCCATGTCAATGAGGTTGATTTCATGGTGTCCCCACCTGGCTGTTCAGCTTGGCTTAGCTGCGGTACTGGGGTGTGTCCAGACGAAAATTTCCGCACAGCAGTGGAAATTTGGCGTGTCGTCATCTACTGAAAAGATCATGGTGTCGCTAGCAGCGTCCCCCTGCTTGTAAACCCTTCACTTTTTCATTGAGAATAGATTATATGAAAGTATTAAGTGGACACGCTTCATGTCCATGTCAGATGGACCTGGCCATGCATCACCTGATGATGTCTTTTCGCTAGCTCTCGTTCCGTTTTCAGAAATAGAGAGTCAACAAGCAGAGTGAAGAAAGAAAATAGGAGAATGGGTTAAACTCGAACCCGAGATTTCCGAATAACTTGTGTCTATTGAGCATTAATTTTATTTCCCCTTAGTGTACATTGTGTGACATCTGTTTGTGTCGATTCCTCCACCGTGCGGAGTTTCTGTCTGATACTACGCCTGTTATTCTCTATCATGACAATGATGGGGGAAAAAAGCCGGTACAAACTTTTTCAGATGCTTAGAGACATCACAGCAGACTCAAAAATATATAGTTCCAGCACAGACCTCTTTACAATATTTCCACACGGATAAAAGTGTCAAAATATAACCCCACTCAGAATGATTTATGTGAATTTCATCTCAGTGAAAGTGAAACAATAATACACCAATGTCTGTATGCATAATCCTTGCTTTAATTCATGCATTGCAGTAATCACGAGAAACCTTCAAAACATACGTAATGTTCACCACAGTTAATGCTTACGCAAAGCTCAAATCAGCGCAACGATTATGCATACAGCCAGGATCACATGAGTAAGAACATTATGAGTCTCGCTTAAGGTCTTCTAAATAGCAGATGTCTACATGCTCATAGCTTTTCTTTCCTCCACTCATTGTTTTTGTTTGGTGTCTTTAAAGCCATCAAAACTGATGAAAAAGTGTGATCTGATCATCCTATTGGCTGAGTAAATATTTACTCTGAAACGTAGCAATAGGATTCTATCTTATTTTAAGAGACTACGAACGATTTAAATGCCACAAGTGTTAGTTCCTTTTCTGACAGAGAGGTGGGAAGGGTTGTTAGTTTTTGTTACATAGATGTATCTAATTGGATGTTGTGAAAGTTGCAGCTGTTAACATTAGATGAGGAGAGTGGGTGAGTAAGAAAGTGTATGAGATAGGGAGAGAGAAAGTTAGTGGGAGAGAGAGACAGACAGAGATCGTGAGACAGAGATAAAGAGAAAGAGACAGGGATGACAATAATTAAATGTCAGTGACAGTTGTGCATAAAATACGTTTCTTTTTTTCTTTTAATTCATTCTTTTGTACTGATGTGACGTTATATTGTATGTGATTGGCTTTCGCCTAGATAGATAAACTTGAAACTTGAAATTATATTCGTGTAGTCACTAAAACGTCTCCAACCTTTATCCAACTGAAGCCCAGATTCTATCGCCGATATCACAAAATGTCCAAAAATCATTTGTGAAAATAAATTGATATACTTTTAGACATTCCCGGGATCCCAGGCACTATACACACCAAGTTTCAAATCACTCTAATTATTATCTCGTACATAATTTAGAGAGGATCACGTCTGTGCTGTTCCGAAATAAACCGATCTCAGTGTTATCATCATGTGTAAAGTTAGAAAATATGTGTGCACATGGCTGAAAGTTTTAATAAAGACTCTGTGATAGGAGTGTTACTGAAGTTTGTAAAACACATTTCTATATATGCATCATGTAATTGTTCTTCGCACTGAAAAGATAGAGTAAATCAGATGAATAGGCAGACGAAAAAAAAAATAAGTTGGTACATTTCTTTTTCCATCTTCATTCTACGAAGCAAAAATGACTGACATCGAAGATAAAGGATGGTGACAGTAAATGTTTCTACTCTCTTCCAAGAACACATTACATTTTTCATTATTTATTTTATTCACCTGCATTGTCTGAGAAAGTCCGCTAAAAAAAAACAAAAAAAAAAAGGAACGGAAAAAACCAGTGCATGACTATTTCACGACGTCCAATATCTCTTTCTTAGTGTCACGGGACTTAAGATGAATAATGAAGGCACTGATCGTAAACCTACATCTTTTTGCATAAGAATGTATAGACCCCTGGGTGGTCAGCCTTCATGAAATGCCTCATGGAGATATCTTCAAGTGGAACAAAGATGGTCGTAGAAAATGCTCTTCAACAGGGCGTTTACAGCGAAGAATAAAAAAGCCACTGACATATAAGGAAAACAAATCCATCATGTTATTTATTTATTTCTTTGGAGCTCAAAAGTAATACATTTATAGTTCGGACAGTGGTCACATGTCTAACGAGATGATGACGTCACTGCTAGAGCTTTGGTCCAAACGAAACTCATGAGTACTTTGGACGTCACGAGGAAGAATAAAAAAGTCACTGATATACAAGGATAATAATTCCACTATGTTATTTGTTTCCTCATTCTAGAGGGAGCTGACAAGTAATATATACATTTGGTTCGGACAGTGGTCATAAATATGTCTTGCGAGATGATGACGTCACTGCTGGAGCTTCGTTTCAAACGAAACCCATGAGTACTTTCGATGTCGATCGTCAGTATTGAAAATATTTTTTTATTATTAATTATAATGCACAGAGTAACAGTCAATTAACATAACAGTATACATCCTGTATCTCCGGATATGCTGCTTTTCACAGGTACTCGATATTGCAACACTTGACATTTTGTTATCGAATCAATTCTTCAGACGCTGGTATCGACCCAGCACTAAGCAAATTCCCGAACTATGTGCCCATCGATGTCAGCTGAATTGGCTCGCGAAAATACTTATCCAATTCAGACCATTGAGTATTTTCAAGTGGTTTTCGTTACTTTATAAGTGTTTCAATAGTAAGAGAGCTGCTGGTGGGACAAGGCTCGCGTGTACCTGCCAGTGAGTCTTGGTGGTCCACCATGGACGAGACGGGACATAAAGAAACGACAGAAGTGACCACCCCAGAGTGGTGTTTACACATGTCATCACAGACTCATCCATCAGTGGCCGCCGCTGACATCAATAAACATGGATCTCTTAATTACTTCACCACAGTGTCAGAGGTCTTTGGTGACTTTTAAACAGTCTTTTATTGGCAGTTTTTATCCCTCCCCCCTTTTTTTTTTCTTTTGTGGTGGTCAGCTTGGTCACTGAACTCCACACCATATCAGATTAAGTCCTCCAAGTGTTTAGTCAGAGTGTTTGTCCGCCTTAACAATGGTAGCGACTGAAACCAATGCTTGCTCGGCTGATCGCAAGACAGAAGGCGTCACTGGTCTTCTTAAAGTGAAAGCGGCAGGATGTTAACAATACGATGTCATGAGATATAGATACTAGATACATTTGTATATACTCTTAAAATTTCCCCAACAAACTCTTTCGGAGAATAGCTTCTATCCACATTAGAAAGCATAAAACTAGGAATGGGGCCATATTTCTGCGATCTTGACTTCTAATGGCTACAGTAAAATCCCTCACTCACCTGATCTCTAAGTACATATTTAGTCCAAGGTGATAACAAATGATATAATTTTTAATGTTGCTAAAAGCTGTATTCGGGGCGTTTAGGCGGGTTCTCCAATCGCATGACGCATATAATAAAAAGAATAAATTATAAGTAAAATTCCTCGGTTGAACATTTGGATATTATTTTTTATGCTTTTTTTTTCAAATATTTAAATAATCGAATGTTGCAATTACATCATGTATACAGGCCATTAAATTTAATGAAAACAAAATGATCATGCTTACTCATTGATATTTTTCAAACCTGTCGCCTTCCTAACTATTTAGCCTACTTAGCTAGAAGGCCCATTAGCACTGGAATGATAAAATGTGAGGAACTTTTAAGCGTTAGATCCAGTAAGACCTTCATTCTCTCCCTACCCGCCTATCCTCCTACAGCAGTCCAACAACAGGAAAACCGCTTCATACAGCGACACCAATCTCATTTCCGACATAATGACAGACACTTTGTCCACTTGTGTTGTGATGAGAGTAGTGAAGAATAGATACAAGCGGCTCCCAACTCCTCTAGAATCAGTGAGGTCAACGCCATGATCGCGGGCTTCCTAAACTACCCGTCCCTAAAGGGTGAGGCTGGGCAACTCGATTTCAATGATCGAGCTGAGCCGATCTTTTCGTTAGGCTCGATTAATCGACTCGACTTTTGAGGATTGAGCTCAGGATCGAGCCATGCTTCTGATCTTTTTGATTCACTTATCCGACTTAACAAAGAGTTGACCGTGCTAAACGCTATATCGTTGTCAAGAAAACTTCATTGTCGTGGTCTTTTTATATACAGGTAGCATGTCGAAACTGTTAAATTGTTAGATCTAAAGGCAGAGATGTGCTGGAAGAACTGTGTGCAGAATTTCAGCTTTGGTGTCAGTGAGGATAATTTTATTGTTGATGCAAAAAAAAAAGAGGGGGTAAAAAATATCTCGGGAGCTCTAAAAAAGAAAAAAAAACAAGAAACAACTGTATCCTCATTACGGAGTTGTTGTTTTTTTTCTTTGCGTGAACAATACTCTAGTGCGGCCTCAGCTTAAGCCCCTTCCTTAAGGTCACTGTGTGTTGCGGTTATGTAGAAAGTACGGGTTAAAACAAGCATGAGCTTAAAAAGGTCGATTTAAAATCGATCTTTGCGATCCGAGCTATGAAAACTTGAGCCGATCCAACCTTCTGAAATGAGGGATCGGCCCAGCACTACCAAAAGGCCAAGGATCGCCGTCTCAGAAAGACATCGTAGCACACCTTTTCTTCAACAGACAACAAAGACTAAAACTCCATGCATCAAAAGGAAGGTGAGAAATGAGAGCAGTTTTACTTAGTAGGCAGCAAAGCGTTGATGAATTAGGGATCAACTTCAAACGGTCTTCCAGCACAGTTGAAACGTGATACCCAGCAGGGGGGCATTAGCTATCCGACACTGGTGCTAAAAGGATCCGACACATGGTTGATTCCGATGACAATTTGTTTACGCTCAGTTTGTAATATCGGTTTTAACACTTGATGTGTTCTGAATTACTTACCAGGTAAAAGATATATCGTTCATGAACTCCCAACGGTCCGCCGCCTCGGGAGATGTTTTTATTTCACTCGATCCTGCACATCATTTTCATGAGTTTCGTCAGTTTTATAGATAAATTATTAAGTGTTAAAACGGAAATTATTTCATACATTACATTGTTGCCTATAAAGTACTCTCCACTTAAGGTCAAATGTTGCAGTCAGTTTTATGGACAAGCAACTGGGTCTTACAATGTCGGGTAGTTTTTAATGATGTTATACTAGTGTATGAAGTTGTCGTCCTGCGAGTCCTCCTAGTGCAGTTTTATAAACCGTTAGCGGATAGCTTGCAATGTAAAGTATTCATATCAACATATTTTTGGGACCTTATTTGTACCACATCAGAAAAGAGACATGAATTTGCCATGTCTAAGCCCGAGAATGGGGAATATCACCTTCATGCGCATTAATGCACTTCAGCGCACCATTTACATGAACGTAGCGACCATATGACGCATAGTGTTCTTATTTACTAACTTCCGGTACAACGGCGTCTTCGTTTCTTGTGTTGTGTTGTTGTCTGTCCATCTTTCTCCCCACTGTCTGCATTTGGCCCTGTCCAGAACGGCGTCTCGGGAGACTTCCGCAAGTTCCGCAGACCTCTGGCATCTCTCCACCCTGCAGAACTGAAACCGATGTACCAAAGTATCATATAATTTCGCACCTACCATCATGGCTTCTGCACCAAACCGAGGGCATGACGGTTTTAGCGTTTCTTCCAAAGAAGAAGAAGTTCTGAGTCAAATCGCTGTGGAAGGTTTGGTCAAGTATGGGCTACCTGTTGTGGCAACGTGCGTGGCAGGGACTTTTCTGATGCGGAGACGAGCTGCCAAATTGCTCGCCACTACCCCTGAGCAATGGGCACTGGCTGGTCTCCACTATTTCGGCGCCATGACCCTGGGTATGGACTTAGCCATGAGATTATACCAACCAGTTTTGGAGAAGAAAATCTTGGAACGACTCCCCGACAGTCAGCTGGCGAAATTTATCCGAGAGAAACAAAAGTAGACTAACATCTCTCAAATACCTCACACTGATTTTCCTGTAACCAGAACTAGATCTCAACTATTCAATGGCTGTAATTCCTGTACTGTGAATCTGATCCGCGCAAGTCAACTGAATAAAGCTCAATGACAAGAACTGCATGTATGCAGCCATCTACAGCTCATGCGTTGCATTAAGGAGATAATAACATTATTATGCCTGATGTCAAGCTGTGCTGATGTGTGCATGACGTAATGTCCTTCTAGAGAATGTGGTTTAGTATCTTTCTCTGAAATCTTGCTGCATCCAAAACAGAAGTGCTGAAGTTCATTTGTGTTGCCATTCTCCAGCAAACCAACTGATCTACTTAGCTGAAGAGAGACTGTACTCTGAGGAATAAAACTGAATTTCAGTTCTCGCCTTCTAAGAAGATCTAAACATTGCAATGTTCATAAACTCTTGACTGTGAAACCCTAATGGAGACAAGTGAAGGTGCTATCCACTGAATGGGGAGGTCTGACCAATTCTACTATGCCACTGCATGAAATCTGTCTTCGGTATACGTCACTGTCGTAGTTCTTGGGACTCTCAAGTTGTCACACGCGAATATTGCTTTGTTGTTTCCTCGAAAACTCAATAAGACGACGCCATTTTACGAACCAAAGTTTGGTTGTTTATATTTTCAGTGTTGAAAGGATCTTCCATTTTATCTTCTTTTGGGTTTTTGGTTGTTGTTGTTTTGTTTTTTTTGACATTTAAATGTACTATGTCAGAGAGATCTATGCGGCGCTTTCGGGTATGGGCCGTTTTGGACATGTGCCTAAGTAATGCACTATTCTGCACTTTGCCTGCAACCTTCCACGTCAAATCCAAAAAGTGCTGCTTCAGAGTTGCACGCCAAGGCATCTTTAAAGCAAACTGATCTGAAATCGTGTTTGTTTGTTTGTTTTTTTTAATGTTATTCAGTTTGCCACGAACATAATTTTTTTCATATGGCGTGCAATTTTGATGCAGCTCTTTTTGCACATGACATCGGAGAATGCACGCCACAGTACAAACTATTGGTGATGTATTACTATTATCCTAGCCACACGATCATGGGATACACTGCATACACCTCATATGGATGACTTTATAATATTGTCTATCTGCTCAGTAAGCACGTGACAAGCCCTAGTGTTGTGAAATATTTCCTTCCGTTCTTTTTCTGCGTTTTGTTTTTGTTGTAGTTGTTGTTGCTGCTGCTGCTGCTGCTGCTGCTGCCGTTGCTGCTGCTGTTGTTGTTGTTGTTGTTGTTGTTGATATTGTTGCTGCTGCTGCTGCTGTTGTTGTTGCTGCTTCTGCTGCTGCTGCTGCTGCTGTTGTTGTTGTTGTTGTTGTTGTTGTTGTTGTTGTCATCGTCGTCGTTGTTGTTGTTGCCGTTGTTCATTATGTGTGTACAAATTCACAATTATTTCGCTGTACTCAAGATATTTTTAACAGAAATTCTGTACACGGCGGACTTCATTAAATGGCTTATAGTAATTCTGGACGTGACTTACGATCTCAAAAAAATATTGGAACGAAACTATAATAATATCACCTAGATCTAAGCCTAGATCTCTTCATGCTCAAGATGAGCTGTAAAATCGGAATTTGAAGTTTAAATGGAAAGATTATGTTAGTGAAAATTTTCCCCTGTGAATTTGCACTGACATAGTGAACAGAAAGTGAACACAGGAAATGACCATTCTGACTCAACCGGCCAGGAGAAATAATCTCATATTTGCCATGATATCCACCAAGTGAGGCTCGAAATCGACAGCGTGAATCCCCTGGTAATGTTTTTCTAGTCATTGGGACCAAGCATTGTGATAGAAAAATAGAGCTGCGTAGTAGGTAAAAAGTAAGCGTCGACTGACCTGTTTTATCCATGTGTAAAGCTTTTTTTTTTCATTCAGCTTTTCCGAAAGGTTAGTTACCTGTGAGCCAGTGATTGACAGATGATCTTGTTATTTACCTAAAAAATCTTAGTATTCTTAGGACTTTTATCTCAGTTAATGTGCAAAAATGAATTCTGAATATCATTTAAATTCAGATGAGAAATCACAATAATCTTCGGTCATAATGAAGCAATAGTATATTGTCTACTCTCTAATCTCTTTTGGTAGGTATATGATGGGTGAAAATTTCAAATTGATTACACACATTAAAGACTCACAATTTCATAATCTTCTCAACAAAACTAAGAAAATAAAACTTTGGGAAGTAGTTGTAATATGCCAAGTTTCCTGTTAATTAGACCACATATTTATTTTTCTAAATCTGGGTCAGTAGGTATAAAAAAAATACACCAGATAATTATCATGCTTGACGTTGCAGAGCATCAGCCCAGCACAAAATTCATGACTGAGACTGAGATATTGAACTTATTGCTGTGGTGTTGGTACAGATGGTAGAATTGTTGCAACTGCTTAATTTGTTACTTGTTATTGTTGTTGGTAGTGTTGTTGTTGTTGTTGTTGTTGTTGGTGTTGTTTTTTCTTCTTCTTCTTCTTCTTCTTCTTCTTCTTCTTCTTCTTCTTCTTCTTCTCCTTCTTCTTATTGTTGTTGTTGGTGGTGGTGGTGGTGATGGAGATGGACAAGGTGTCGTTGTTGCTTGTTGTTGTTGTTGTTGTTGTTGTTGTTGTTGTTGTTGTTGTTGTTGTTGTTGCTGAAGATGATGATGATGATGATTATGATGATGATGATGATATAAATCCTCTACATTTTGAAGAGACACATATAGATCATGACTAGAACACATAGTCTAAGACCATCATGATCAAGCTGATGAAACGTAATTATATTACGCAAAACATCCTTGGCAGGGACTGGGAATCCGTATCCAGAGACCAATGTTCCAAAGTCGTGATTTGGTTCCACGTCGTAACACGTAAAGAATTGATGAATTTCTGATCTGGAATCAATGGCCACGTCAGGCAAGTAATGGTTTCGTAAGCGTATCTAATAACATGTCGCCCAGAGAGGGTCAGTCGGCTCATGATTGCAAAATGAAACGACCCGACTAATGTCCGCCCGCTCGGACTTATCTCCACAGCCCATCGTCTCAACCCTCGCCACAATGGCGCGGATTTGGCCGCTTTTCTCAGCTTGTTTTGCATATTCTCCTCGGATGGCCGCGATAAGGCTGCGTGAGCTATGAAAACTCACAGAAAGTTAATAACCAGTGCATTAAAATGCGTCTGATTTTTCCACATGAGCACAGCAGTGAGATCATCGGTAAAGCCCTGTCGGCGCGACGCCATCGTTTTTAGATTGGAGTCCGGCTTAAAGACATAATACCGGACAAATTGCTTCAGGGAGGACGCTGGGAAGACTTTATGCATGGCATTATGGGTGAGAATCGGAAGAGATGTCAACATTGTCGATTCATAGCACTGGCCCCGAACACATTGGACTTTCTGCAAGGTCTTCCAGCTCATTGTTGGTAGAGATAGCCACATGGCGACGGTTGTAGAAGTATCAAAAGCCTACTGCGACTCGTGATACTTTGTATCCGATTATAGTTAAAATCAAGGATATGGACATATTGGAACCGATTATAGTTGAAATCAAGGATATCGTAAATTGGAACTTTTTACGACCCACGATAATATCAGCTACTGAATATTCAGGAATCAAAAGTAATCATCTGAAATCCTCTTTAGCTAAACTAGTGACCTCATTTCCCAAATGTACAGGAAAATAAGGTTTGATGTCCGTGCTTTATTCCTTTCGCTATTACTGATAGTTTTGATAGTCAAAGGGCAATTTTAAGAATGATTATTTATGTATGGGTTTTGCGTCTTGACAGAGGTCAAAGCGGCTAGATCTGTTGGTAAACTATTCTCATCTGGCAACATCTTTCGTGACTGACTCTTTTTATGAAAAGATACGCCCCACTGCAAAAATTGCAGACCAAGAAGATGGTGCCGGTTTCATCTGTTCTGTCTTTCTTGGCGTGGGATCAGAAGACCTGTGGTTAAGTCCTGCAGTTGGAAGCTCATAAATCCTCTGTGGACTATACTTTTCTAGGCTGTTCTATCATCAACAAGTGTTGTGATCAATCGTGCAGTTAGTCATAAAGCTTTTGCAGATGTTGATGTATTTTGATTTTGCCCCTTTCCCCACCTCCCCAAAACCTTTCTGATCCCATTGCTACTTCATTATACCACAGTTGTTTGAGATGCCACAATCTTCCATTCACTTAACATGACCCGGTCATCTCAGCCGTTTCTTGTACAAGATGGACATGGTACTACAATTTAGAGTAAGACTATTATTGATGCCGTAACGGCTATTGCAGTGGAAGCATTACGTTTGCCGAAATTTACGTCATTAGACTTTACATTTCCCGAAAAACGTTTCTCAAGTGCCAAAGTTTCATTTCCCGAAATTTTATTTACGATTCCCGAAAAGGCAGACCGGTTTATTAAGGTGTTTACACCTCACTTATTTTCTTCCCTCGTGTTCGTTCTACATGTAGACTACAGTTATGTTTACAGTGAAACAAACAATTGGCAAAAGTTACTGTTCTGCCCGTGCAAATCAATGCGATTCTGCAATCCAAGCGCGCAAAAGATAGCGAAGCTTTCCTGAAGGAACTACAACAATCATATATGATGAAAAAAAAAATTCCACTCCAGATGTATGTGCATTAAAATGGCCATGCGCCACCAGCCTGCCCACTTGTAAATAGACTAATTTCTTAACTGCGACTTTTAACAATAAGAAATCAACACATTACAATTAATATCCAAATCGACTTCCTTCCACCTCCTCGTGCATGTGTTCCGTAATGTAAACCTGCTAAAAATTGTCACATGCATTTGGCTAAGAGAAGGAGAGACTTTTCGGGAAATGTATACTACTTTTTCGGGAATCGTATGGCTGGATTATGACAGGATTAAATAAATTTCGGGAAATGTATTGTAACCATTGCAGTGCTCATAAACTTTAAAGTTTTTCTCCCATAAATATGAACAGAAAAACAGACTCCCAGGAACTCATTTCAACCATTTTCTGGGAACCATAACTTAACTTTTGTTGGTTCGGGACAAGGGACGTCACATCTTATATTTTTCGGTAGACTCTTGCAAATCTTTAACCAAAAACCCTGAGAATGATGACACGATAGAGCTCTCCGAAAAAAAAATATGGATCTCTCTCTATGGAACATATTTCATTCTAAAACTCCAATGCACTGCACAGGATTGACCTACTGTTAATGAGAAAACTATGGACCGTATGCCTGTCTGTAAGTCAAAGTGTCGTGAAAAGAACTTTTGTAGATCTAGACTTGAAAATTTCAGAATATCGGCTTAGGAGGTAAATATACACCATTATTTCAGACTGGATTTACTAGCAGAGGACTTTGGTTTGAATCAGACTCTTTACGTCGTTATATCTATAATACGTTAACAAAAAGCAGTCTAGTTCTCATGTTCCTGTTCGACTCAGGTATCACTCTGTCCGACAGCTGGTTTTGTTTTTTTTTTCAAAGAGAGAAGAGAAGGCTAAGTCAGACGCTGCGCTGAGGCTATCGTGTATGGCATTGTAGTGGATTTTAATCATGTATTTGAATAATATTGTATGTGCTGTGTACTTTTGATGAAGGCTGCCAAGCAACATGAATAAAATGAAAACATTTAAATTAAGGCTTGGATTTACAGCCATACAACCTCAAGAAGATGACTGAGGATAAAATTTCTGTATCTTTTTAGAAAGCTTTCTTGTTGGCTGGAGTCATCAGCAGCCCGTTTAGCACCTGCAACTTAACGTCTACAAAGTACTTTACCCAGTTGTCAGTGAACAGTCAACCTATTCTCGCCTATCCCTCAATGCATAAAGTTCACTGATCTGTAAGTAAAAGTGCTCGGTTCATTAAAATAATTTTTTGATCCCCAACGTCATTAAGTTCACACCCGAACAAATTATGTTGATATGCTCGGACCACCCTATAAAGCTTAAGAACACGCCTGATTCACTAAGCCTTTTTCACTACGTCTTATTCACTACGTCTTTAGAAGCATGAGACCTGTCACCCCTCGATTAATTGTGCGAAACAAAACTTTTGGCAGAACATATTAATGACCCAGCATAGTTTCACCATAATTATCGCGCTCGACACCCAGATTTGCTTTGAAAGTGTATGTCATAGGGTGGAGGGGAAAAGTTGTCAAAAGGATCACGGAATATTTTGTCGTTTAATAAACACAACAAGTATAGAATCATACAGAGCTGTTTTCAAGTTGGCTTGCCTTGAAAAGAGCAATTGGCAAAGTTGTCTTTTGTAAAAGTGAATCTCAATAGGATTATGAATATCGTGTGTTAAGACCCTGAATACACTTGTTCTCTGTGGTAGTCCGTGTCTAAAGGCCCTAGCTGTGCAGGTGTGAAGTAGGCGGTAGGAGGCGGTGATAAAGAAAAGACCAATCTCTGAAAAGTGCACAAAGTCAAAAGGACATTGAGAAATTCGTTGGCGCTCACGTTCATTCAGAGTTTCTTAAAATAAGTAACAAAGACACGGTCGCCTCGCGAGCAGTTAAATACGCTTAATGGCTTTTAATTTGACACGCTTTATCATTGTATTGCCGTTCCAAACGGTCGGCATAATGGGAAATCCTTCAGACCGACTCTCGCGAGAAGCGGAGGCCGTCAAAAGGCGGCCGAGGCTTGACGAGGGATCTCCTGCTCAAAGTCAATCTCTTGAGGGCTTGCTGGGAGAGGCGTATGAAAAACATTTTCAGCTCTATTTGAAGCGATTAGACCTGATTATCGCCAGACTGTGCTCGATTCGACCCTTGCTCCCCCCAGAGCCATCATCCGAGGACAGCTTGACAGCTATCTTCAGCCAGCGGGCGGCCCCATCTCGGCCTTCATTCTCATGGTGTGTCCGGCTGTCGCTGTCTTGACTACCTCCACCGCGGGAATTTATGCATCTAGCAACAACCCACAACACCCCCAAACAAAACGATTCACACACACGCACACAAAAAAAGAGAAGTTTTTTGATACCCTTTTCTTGCTTGGAGTATTGTTGTTACTATTTTCAGCTGTTGACATCGAGAAAGATTCCACGCTCGGGATTTGTCAAGCCTTGGGAAGTACAATGCCTAAACTAAGAATTGTATCATTGGCATATCCCTTAGATACATCCCCTCCGTGGAACGTTAAACTGGATATCGGCTCTTGCGGCTTCATAATCAACAGATTTCTTTTTAACACTTTGCTGTTGATTACAGAGACCTTTGCCCCTTTGAGCCAATAAATTGTTTTCTCTACGATCACCTACAAGAAATTCCACAATCTGTAAGTCTGCTTTAATACTTTGCAAAGGGCTACTAGAAAATGATGTTCAAAATGTAGGCCTTTCATTTCATTCTCGGGCTGCGAACCGATACATTGAAAGGCGTAAACAAGCTAACACATTTCCTTAACGACGAGTGCACAGAAGGCCACACCGAAACCGAATTAATGACCCAAACTTCAGGTTTAGTTTACAAACTCAGGAGAGAATGAAAACGAAATTCGCAGGCAGGTTCACAAATCTAGGACTCATTTTGCGTACTCTGTCCAAAGTACAGATTTAGTACTGTCCTCCTGAAGCATATGATCAAACTCTATTATCATCCAATTAATCAGGCGTGCTGTTTTGCGACGTACCTCAGTTCAAGAAGTTATCCCGGAGACATGAGGAGGTCTCTGTGTTGGTGTACGGGAACACCAAATGGCAGCACGTCAGTAATATTCCCAGGTTATGTCAAAGACTAAAAAAAAAAAAAATTTGAATCCTATAATAATCTCCATGTGCCTGCAACAACAAAAACTATATCAGTTTCATACCATATACTCGAATTATGCACTTTTTCTTTTTGTTTTGGTCGCAGAGTGGTGGACGCTAGCTAGAAGTTAGTCATAGTCTCCAGTACCATTGGACTATGTGTTTTAAAGTCTGAAAAACATATGTTGTAGACGTTAGCTTACATGAAACAGAACACAGGGGTCATATTTCACCAGCAAGAAAATCATAATTACCTGTTCCACGAAGTAAAAAGTAGATCGTATGAAAATCGAAGGACTTTTGTATTGTAATGTTCTTACATAGCCCCTGTATTTTAAAAGGTAAGCCCAGGGTGTACATCGTTTTAAAGAATGAAATTCTTATACAATGCCGGAGATTAGACTCAGCTAGAATGACTTTACATATTTTGTTAAAATAGAGGTCTGGGTTGATGCAGGGCTTCGAAATGGTGATCCCCTGTGCTGTGTAGAATCCAGCAACTTAAATTTCTCTAAACCTCACCGCTCAAAACTGTTTTAGAGTCAGTCAGCGATAAGACATGAAACTAAAGCACTAAAATGACGGGACAAAATAACAGTGACTTTGAGAAAAACTTTAAATTTGCCTCACAGACCTGCTCTACCGCTACATTCGCCTAGAAATGTAGGTCACAACCATTGTGCTATATTTCAGTGATGTCAAAGATGAATAAGTATTTATCTATGGGTTCTTTAATAATGTTGCCTTCTTGCATTGCATCGCTCTATTTGAAGCAATATCATACCGATAGATTTTTGATTGGAATGCAACATTTAAGAGAACAAAAACAGATGCTTCATAACTGATGAGTAGATCTTCTGGAAGCAACTCTCTTCAACACAGATCTATGTATTTCCAACGTATCGCTTTTAGCGTATAATAGCCGCAGCTTATAAGATTCAAGAAGTCTATATTCCGAAGTGCCCACCGAGACGTCACCAAGTAATGAAGTGAAGAGTTTGAAGAGGCAGTAGATCTAGTTTTGGCAACATTAGCCACACCAACCAAATGTCTTTGGGTCACACACGAAGCTATCCCGAACATTTGGTTGCCCGTTTAGCATTGGCAATATCCGTCAGGGCGTCAAGAGCGCGTGAATCTCCTCCAGAAAACCGTTTGTGATCGAGCATCCTAGAGGTTACAAGGGTGCCGTGGATGGAAGATTGTTTGTACACTGATTGATAAAACAGCAAAAATCAATCCAGGCACCGGCTGGCAGCCATAAACGCTGATCATATTTGTTTACGGCCTGCCTGGCCCTGGAGGAAGGGATTTTGCAGATGACTGAAACGCTTTCTAGGCCGTTGCCTTCTTGGCTTCACGCTTGGCAAACCCAAACGATGGCAATACGCGAGCAATTGATTACATCTTTGTTCCTAGCCGGTACCAGTCCGAATGGGTGCAAAAAGGCGCGAAAAGCAAATATGATTAGCCCAGCGTCTGATCAGTGGATATATTTACAGTTGGGCTGGCGTGGAGAGTGCGTGGAAGGATTTTAATTTCCTTGATGAAGCGGCATCGAGAGTATCAAAGTTTGTATGCCTTTAATTCATCAGACTCCAGCCGACGTTATGGCCATTTAACTGTGTGATGAATGATTTGACACGCCGTTTGCATAGTCGTTTGCAGACGACATCCGGGGTCAGGGCGCGCGTGCGTCATGACGGGACGCATGCGGCTAGATTCCAAGGATTCTGGGATAGGTCTTCAACAATGACGTCCCGATATTGAGATCAGCACGCTCAACGTCAGAGTTACACAATGTCCTCATCGTGACGTTAGTCTCAGCCGGTAGCGACTGGAGAATCGAGACTGTAATGCGTGGTACAATAGGGGTTGTCAGCCTTTAGTACCATCGACCCCGTCATGTAGCACTGCAAAAAGTCCAGCAAAACAAAACGAAAGCAATACAGAAACCCCTGAAATGCGGGTAAATCGATGACTTCGAGTAACCTTATTGCCTTTCACTAAAAGTAAAATGCCATCCCACAGAACAGATTTATTATTCCGTAAGCCATCCTTTGTTCAGATGTTCACCGCTTGAGCTTAAGTACACTGAAGTTGTTGATGTTTTGGATGGCTTAAGATTAAATCTCATAGATCGTCTTCATGATATGCTGCAAAGTCACTTCTGCTCTGATGGCGGAGCTGTTAATAATGGACATAAAAAAATCTGCAAGTCCACAGTGCGGCCCCAGTTTTGCACACTGTTTATATATCAGTGTCAGCTGCATGCTCTACAGAGATGCACTAAATTACAACAGACAACTTTCGCAATCGCAGCTACCATAATGCTTGTTTTCACCATGTTCATGCAAATGATGATTGGTAGATTATACTAACTTCTCTTCATTAAACGCCACACTGTACAACAGCTAGATGAAGTCGGTTGGTCATCACCATGTTAAACCGTTGTGTAAACTTTGACTCTGGATATCGTCATGGAACAGTCTCTATAAAAACCCGTGACTTTCATCGCTCGCTTTTACTGACGACTTCATACCTGGATGACAAACATATTTCAGCCCTAAAAATCATCAGAAGTCATTTTTATGCCCCGGGAGCGATCATATTATATGACAGAATGCGCAAAACAAACATCGCAATTACCACTGAATAATAATGACAAAAGTGCGTTCCGATGTTTGCAGTTGCATACTGCTCAAAATAAATACGACGTAATAAAATAGCGATCTTATTTCAACTAGAACACAGTAGGTTAACATGGTTACTCTAGGAGAGGAAAGATTTAAGTCAGGATGAATGTTTTGAGACAGAATCGCTCTTTTCAAAATGAGTATTCCAGGACAGAAAAAAACAACTGGTTCTAATACTCCAAAAGTTCACAAAATCTTCTACACTCAGAATGATTACACTCTCAAAAATCTTGCCAGTCTTTGTAAGACCATCTTGTATTCTTGACGTTTAAAGCAAATTATTGCGTAATATTTCCTGTTTTATTTCTGAATGTTATAGCCAGTGTTATCACCACACAAATTTGAAAATATTGTTGTGTCGGGTTTTGTCTTTTATGTTTATTTTTCTTCATTTAGTGTACATAATATATGCATTTATATCATTTGGTATGCCTATGTATTTACCATGCATATCGATGTTTGATTTAATATAATATGTTGATGATTTTTAGGGCTGAAATATGTTTAATAATATGTTACCATGTAACCAATATGTTACCTTGTGGGTTCAGGTAAATAAACTGATCTGAATTGAATTGCAGGTGTAGATGAACTGGTATATCTTGTGGGCTATATTCCGTATGATCAGTTCAACGTGGGTGCTGGGTTTCAAAGTACAGACACAAAAAAAATGAAGACAGGAACAGATGTGCTAACAACCAAACACCGTTACAGAAAGAAATAAAGAGCATGCATGGGTGTGTGTCACAGCAGGTATGATGACTTCCTTCAGAAAATTATGGTAGCCAATAGCAAAGTTCAAGAAGGCCCAGCCTGATGATCCATAACAAGTCCCAGAAGTACCCGACTTAAGAGCGATCTCGAAGCAGTAACATCCTTCTCACTTAACCTTCTCACAGTTGACATCATCAGTGAAAAATTACTCCCTAATCACGACTGAATTTTGGAAAGACTCACTTTTTTTCTATAGACTCTCCCAATCACATTCTATTGGGAAATAATCGTGTTGACTTCCATCCGAGTGGAACAGGCGCAAGACTTTGTTTTCCTGACACCATCCATCAAGAACAAATCGCATTACTCTCAATAAGTCTCTATTTGTGTTCACGCCAGCTGAGACGGTTCCTCTAACTTTCCTCACAATCAAAAGACACGCAATTCTTTGATTTTTCCATTTGCCATAAACAGGATTAGCGTTAGAAGGATAATGACGCCCAGTTTATGAGCTTGAATGTTTGCCGCCTCTTTCGTCTTGAGCAATCCATTATGCCCTATTGAGAAACAGGGAATGCTCTTTAAAAGTCAAATTAAGCCGGACACAAAATTGGATTCTGCAATTTGGTTCCTCTAATGAAAAGCACCTCTCGTTTCCTGGCGCGAGTCACTCGTTCATTCCTATTTTAAAAACGTTCTCGGTGAAAGGGTGCCAGGGATCTCACACGACGGCGAGCGATATTCTCTGCTCATTTCTCTGAGGCGATCAGCAGCGCTTTAATGCCGTCGGATATCAGTGAATTCAGCCTATCGATTTTATAATTTTCTTCTCTATTATACAAATTACTTAATTACCGGAGGCCGAGCGAGCTCGAGCCTGCGATGATTTATTCTGTTCTGCTGCCGTTGGCTCGTTTTCTTGGTTTCTTATCCGGCAGCCGATATTACTCGCGGGCCATAATGACCGACGATCGAAACCGTCCTGGAATACCCTTGCTTATTTGGAGGGGGAATATTGCCTACGATCTGGCTGGAATGGAGTTGGGCTTCATCAAAACTACTGCCGCTGCCGGATTTGAGCGATGGATGCGAATACTAATGCCAACGTCCATTTAGAAACCAGAGAAATTCCAGTGGTAGTAGAAAAAAAGAGACGAGGAATGGGGCGTCTGGACTTACACAGCAAACGGCCGTAGTGGCCAGATTTATTGCAATGTTCGGCTTTTGCGCGATTCGGTGTTGATGACAACGGAGCTGGAGTCCATTTGGGCAGATTGCAGTCTGAAATATGGGCTTGAGGCTCCAGCCAGTTTCGGGACAACGGGGGTCGAGACATGGGAGAGCATCCGCTGACCTCGAAACATCACAGTTTTCACTTTCTCTGAAAGGAGATTACGTCTTGGTGGAGAGAGCGAAATGAAAAGGCAAAAGGCGGAGATATTGAGTACGTCTGTCAACTACATAAAGGAGACCATCACTCTGCAAATACTACTGTCTGCTGCTTTACACGAGAACTTGGGGTCAGGAGGACGCCTCTATTGAAACATGAACTCCAACCTATGTACAAGTGTCTGTCAAAGAGACGCGAGTTTGTCTCCCGTAGTTTATCTAGTTTAACGTCCATATTGGCTGATGACGCTGTTAAAAGTATTGATGAAAAGAAACGAAACTGAGAAACAAAACAAAATAAAACGAAGCAAAAAATTTTATGAAAAATTTCCTTACTTAGTACGATGATCTTATCGATTTATCTGAGCATCCAGAGTTAAATAAGTAATCTTACTCTGCTGTCAATGCTCGTCCTTTCCATTTAAGACCTGATGACAGACCTTTAAAGCAACACATCGTCAGTCCTTAGCTCAAACCTCATTCCTTGTTTAAACCTTTCCCGTGGAGAAGCAAGTGGCACAGATGGCGGAGTCACAGTAATAACCAATCATCTCCATGTTACCAATGTAATTATAATTTTTCCTGCCGGTGTGACATCACAAAGTGTCCCCCCTGAAACGTGCCCCTCCCCACCGGTCACTTGGTGATATCACAAACTGTCTTCCCCCCCCC
>JAWQUT010000042.1:1110124-1149307 GCA_033807755.1 Ellobium chinense
AATTTCAGACCCGAATTAGTTGAACAGTTAGTTGAACAGATTCTTAAAGAAATATTTTCTACATCATTGTCGAATTCTAGTGATCAACACCCGTAAACTGATAGCTACTACCGATGTGTGGTCTTGCGTGCTGGAGTGAGGATGAAATAAAGTAACGATAACCAGCATGGCGTGGGTTTATTTACAAGGTGGATGATAACAGTGGGTTACAGATGCAAGCGGTACGTATAACTTGTACCAACTAACTTGTGCTTAATCTCGGTGGTGTGTCAGCTTCTCGATTTTGTTTTCGAAATTTGCCGGACTTTCTGGGTTCGACCCCTGCCGCTAATTATCGGCAAAAGCCTTTGGGAGAGTCCCATGATATCGCCTTTAAACCAGATGTAACCGGGTGGCAGGCAATTGTAGCATGGTATTCTTTCTCTTATATTTACGGGGGAGGAAGGTGAGCTTAGTCTGATAATTTTTCAGATGTTACATATTATTTTAAGGAAGTGTGTCACCAGGGATTTGAGAAGAAGGACCGAAAACACGTACGCTAGAAAATTTCTGTCCTTGCCGGGGATCGAACCGGAGTCTCTCAGCTTGCAAGTCTGAACGTGTTACCACTACACTACAGGGACGCTTACTTCACAGCAATTTAATCCTTAAATACCTACTGCCTGAATCGGTCCCTACTTTCACGTGCGAGCCTAGTGTTCACCCGCTACCCTAACATACTTCCTGACTGCTCACACAGACATAAATCTGAATCTTTACTTGAAGCATTTTTAGACGGTCTGATACTGACACCACGTACATTAGACTGTTAGACTTCCTTCATGTGCAATATTATAGACACTAACACCCAGAGCTAAGTGTAGGGTAAACAGCAGGATTAGAAAAGAGAAAGCAACATGACAGGGTTCCTGAATACTGCTAATGTCTAGGAACTTCCCATGTTTGCTGTTTCTTCGTTAATCCTACATCTATCTTGTATCGTATTCTAAAGTTGCCGGAGTGGGGTCAGCAGGTGTGCAAAGCTGTCCCGTGTGCTAAGGAGGGTAAGTTCACCAAAAAACCAGAGCAAATCAAGTTCAGTTTATTAAGGGGGAAAAACCCTGAGATCAAGCGTAATTCACTTCTATGAAAATTAAATAGTTTTCAGATCAGATTAGTTCCTCTTGGTTTTTGAAATTGCCATTCAGTTCTGATTTTCGAGGCGGATGTGAACTGAATAGAAATCTATGTAAATAATTAAAGTTAAAATTAAACACCCAAAATAGCTACAGTTCAGATCCAGAAAAGTTCGTCCACAATAGCTATTAGGCTCAGATGAAATTCACGTGAACTGAATTTAAGTTCACGAACTGCGTTCTTATGAACTCAGTTCTGCCCAACCTTGCCATGTGTAACAACGCAGCCCTCGATTCATCTTGGTTGTTGATGTCCAAACCCAACATTCACTCTCAGGCCATCTTGCATCTTTAACCCTCTGCCTTTCTTTCCCTTCTCTTTCTTTCACTCCTTCCAACAGTTATAGGGTGCACCAGCCTGGATACAAGACCTACAAATAAGTTATTCCTCCGAACAACTACAACAGAAACAATTATAGGAACACCATCGGTGAAGTCAATAGCAGCAGCAACAACAACAATAACATCATCAAAAACAACAACAACAACAACAACAACAAAAACAATAACAAAGAAACGCCTGTCGAGATTTGAAGACCTTTTTGGAAAGCTGTGTCGATTCCAATAAGTCGCACTTCCTCAAAAGAAAGAACCAATCCTGCAGACTTAGACCTGGGGGAAAACCCAAGTCCTCTAAGATAAGAACTTTCGCGAAGACACGTAGGGAATTTAAAGATTAATTTTATTGGCGCCCACTCAGGAATTAATTACAACTTCACAGTAGTGAGCTTTCCTTTTGTTATTGAATGAATTTGGAAGAAGGCAGATAAACGACTAATAATATGTTATGCAGTTCAGTTCCGCTTTAAAGCAACTCATTGGGAAAACTAAAGTTGTGAATAAAAGAACTTGCCATTATCCAATGACTTTATAGAAAATAAATATACAGTATACCAATTTGTCAACTGGAAAAAGTTGCTAGATAGCGAAGTTACTATTACTGTACCCAGATTGCGATTAAGCTGGTTGTGTTCTATCCGACACTTCGTGGGGAACACAAGATACCACGTGTGAAGAAAGGAGAGCAGCACAATTTCAAGACGGAGGGTGGACGCCATCAATGTACCCACGCGCATACAAGACAAAGACTAGAAGTTAGACCATCTCCCTTAGCTCAGAACTACTGACTAAATGTAAAAACAAAAAAGTATTACATGTATACAGCAATCAGTTGACAATAATGTTTGCTCAAAACTTTGCATGTCTAAGCTGGGTGCGTGCTCCAGTAAATCCTAGGTTTAAGAAGGGATAGGTGCGCCAGCATATCATTTAAATTGTTCTCATTATGCAGTGTCATGACTTATCTTCATTTTCGAGAGAATGAAGGCTACCTATGTTTCAAAGAGAAAAGAAGATACACCCTTAATTATTTAAAGCGTTTGTTTTTCCTTTTCGCATACAATATTTTTTTTTCTGACCTGTCAGAAAAAGATTTCACCCAAGAAATGGCGTTTCTGATTAGTTCAGTTCTGGCCAAAGTCTGAGTTACGTTGCTTTATGTTCACACAATTATGTTAAAAGCACTGGCTAAAACAAAGAAGATAGATTATGGGGTAATCTCCTTATCAAATCATTTCTTATGATAAATCAAGGGTGCACCAACGGTATGTAAAGAATGTGTCGCCAAAATCATACATGCGTCTTAGGCCGTCCACTGCTACGTGAACACTTAGAAAGTAATATGACTTTAACAAGAAGGCTTAGGAGAAAAAAAAAGGGGGATGTGCAAAGGGTAGAGAGCGATAGCGCGAGAAAGAGTGAGTGATTGTGTGTGTGTGTGTGTGTGTGTGTGTGTGTGTGTGTGTGTGTGTGTGTGTGCGCGCGCGCGCGCGAAAGAGAGAGAGAGAGAGAGAGAGAGAGAGAGAGAGAGACAGACAGTAAAGCGAGTGAAAGGTGATGTATCTATTTTCTTTTTTCGTCACTGAAGAGGGCAAAGAGTCCAAGTATGTTCAAACAAGGCAATTTGGAGGAGATTTCCCCCTATGAAGATTAGCAACGGAGGTATTTTGAAGAGGTGAGTTGTAAAACAAGATCAGTGCCCCATAAGCCCAAGTGACACCACACTTGTTAAACACAAGGACATGTCGGAAGTCATTCAAGACCCTGGGATCAAATCAAGAGGCAATTTAAGTCGCGATGCACGTAATAAGGGTGTACTTATGTTTTAGATTTCTCCTTACTTTTCCTTTTCGTCTTTTTCTTCTTTTTCTCCTTCTTTTTTTTTCCTTCTAATCTCACTTTCCTCTGAAATATCATTTCCATACTGAACAAATAAATATATATAAATAAATATAAATATCCTTATGATATATATATATTATAAATGACATATGATTTACATATATCTTTAATATGACTATATATATATATATGTCCTTCTATTTTGATGTGGAAATACGGTCTTGTAATTAAAAAAAAAACAACTCCAACATATTTATCATTAGTAAAAGTATTGTAAGAATGGTTTGTGTAATAGCTCTGTTGTGTTATGCAGCGTGCTAAATGTAGTTGAAATCGCCAAAAGCTGACGACCTTTGACTCAAGGTCAAAAGGTCAGCTTGGTTTCTATTCTCAGCATAATCATGTTGTAAACACCTTTGGGAAGTACTTTCGTCCATTTTTCTTTCACTTTTCCCACCCTCAAAATGGACATTATAGGCGATGACAATTAGGTATTTTCAGCTCCATCACGTGACCTAGGAATTCTTGCTCACACGTTGGTTTGTTTACATGCTCTGCTCATGCATGATTGCTCGTCATTTATCAAAATATTCTAGCAATCCCTAGATCACGTGGCGTAACTGAAAATACCTCAGTATGTTTTGAATGTTAGAGACCACAAGCTGTAGAAAGACAGCGACATTGTTACCTAACGTGATTTTCTCTGTTGGCTAAATAAGATTTCCCATCCCTCGTTGACTTATCAAGATGCCCCAATCCAAAATACTTTCCACACATATTGTTCAACTCTTATTCTAAATTTAGACATAGAAATATGCCCCAAGATCAATTAGATTTTGGGAACTTTTGGCAGCCAATAAGACTACCCAAGACTTTAGGTCTTTTCACATAGTAAACAGGATAACCTTACCGTCTTGACAACAACCACACAGGTTACACTAATGTGGCAAAACCTCACCTAGTCTGAGTCTATAGAAGTAGCTGTTTTGGAGTGAGAATACGTTGAAGTATGAGTCTTGGTTGGGTGTGAGGAGGCTAGGCGAATGCCTTTACATGGGAAGAACGGGCCAGGTCTTGGGGAGACTTACCAGTGTTTTCCCACCACCCACCATTCCCCAGCCCCCTTTCCCCGTCACCTCCTCTCTCTTCCCGCCCCCCCTCCCCAGGTATACACCCTTCAAGATGTTACCTGATCACCTTTCACACTCTTATTCTATTCTCAGCTTTCTGACCTGTGTTCACACCCTCCTTTCTATTTTTTACCCTTTATACTGTTCTTGATTGCACTGTCCCTTTATTTGTTTGATTTGATACTGAAGAAGATCCGCATAGGATCGAAAATTCTTTTAAACTTAATTTCTTCGTTTCAATTTGGATTGTTGCGTCACTACACTGTTGGCAAGTGCTTGCTTTTCAAATAGTCTGAGTCTATAAGAGTATATATTTACATCTATCTAAGCCTTTGAAATTCAAATCCTATCCTTTCCACTCTTTCCCCAAAGCTATTTTTCTGTTCTTATAGGGACTATACTTGATCTTAGATCTTTTTTTTCTTTTTCCCATAGTGAACTGAACTTGATCTGAACTGACTTTTTTGGTAACCTTGGTCCCTACGAAAGACGGGCTAAGATGACGCCATGTCTATCCCTCATCTCGACAGTTAGTGGTTGAATGGGTCAGTTTGGTCAAACTACGAATTAGTGTCACCTGGAACACCATAACAGGTTGGAGGAGTTTTCCAGGTCCTACTCCATTTTATCTCAGCGGTTTTACTCGGGAAGAGGTTGATTAAAAGTGACAGAAATAAGGAAGGAAAGAAGGAACGAAGGAACGAACGAACGAACGAACGAACGAACGAACGAACGAACGAACAAACAAATGAACGAACGAACGAACGAATGAACAAACAAACAAACGAACGAATGAATGAATGAACGAACGAACGAAAAAAAGAAAGAAAGAAAGAAAGAACGAACGAACAAACAAACGAACAAAAGAAAGAAAGAAAGAAAGAAAGAAAGAAAGAAAGAAAGAAAGAAAGAACAAACAAACGAACAAAAGAAAGAAAGAAAGAAAGAAAGAAAGAAAGAAAGAAAGAAAGAAAGAAAGGTAACAATACCAGAGCCACGAAAAATTCCTAGAACTGCGCTATCCAATTGTTACTTGGAGGACCTACAAATCGCCATGGACAACCGGCTCAGATATATTTTCTTGATGTGTATCAAAGGGGAATTTGTTCATACATGATGTGTATCAAAGGGGAATTTGTTTTGTTTGTAGATGAATTTTCTTTACCACAACCTTATTGCAGTAAGATCAAGGGTGACGTCACTCTACAGTTTGCCTACAGTATTAAACATCTCTTTGTAATAAATAAGATCTGTGGGCTATATGGTAAGGTTGTTTTTTGGTGGTTTTTTTTTTATTTTGACATGTCACAAGAGCTCTTTTAAAACTAATGATTCCCTAGTAGATAGCTAGCTCTGGTTAACGTGAAACCAGATTGTCTTGAAAAAAAACAAACAATAGATCTACCATAATCCTTTTTTTAAAAAACGGTTATCTTTATTATATATAGAAGAAAAAGTATGCCCTTTCTGAAACTCCCAGATAATATCTGTGACTTCTGCTTTTCTCTGCTCTGGCGATACTCTACAGTACTGTACCACTTGTGGTGCGCAACAGGTTTTGCGTGATCGCATCAATTTCCAAGACGAATCTGCCAGCCAGCTACGGGCTGAGATTCCCACAGACTCTGCAGGACGACGGGACGCTTGCTAGACCAAACAGCGCCATTTCCAGCGGCGCCGAATTGGTGTGTTGTTCCAAACTGCGGTCGCAGTTGTACGGTCGACGAGGAGTCATCATTACTTTCCCACATGTAATTGTGGATCTAGGGTGACACGCCACGGCAAAACAACACCAATGTTGAATGCTGCACCCTCTTTCAACATGGTAATGCAATAGATTAGTGGCAAGGCGCGTAACCCGGTGATTCTGTAAGCCAACGAGGCCCCTTCGAGTATCAGGATCAGCGACACGACTTCCGTCAGCAGCTTGGACGCACAAAGTGTCATAATCCGAACTTGACCGATTCTACAGTGATCTCTGCGATCTTAATTTCAGCTTCTGCCATCTGGGTAAAACCAATGTTCTAAACAACATAAGATCAAAAGAATATCAGGGGTTTCAATCTTGAATGTATTCCAATGAGTGCTCTTTTCTGGTACGAGCGCAGTTATGTAAGAATCCTTAGCTGTAAATATGAAGATAATTCTTTAACCCTTTCCCTCCCATTACATTTTATTGCACAAGCCACCTAAACGGAGATAACTCCACAACTATCACCACAAAATTTTGCTACAACCATCGTAAATCTACTGATTTATTTTCAGCTTTTCTCCAGTAAATGGAAAAAGGAACATTAGTTTATTAACTACTGTTGCATGTAAAATTTTGGAACCAAACGCCAGTGGAAACGAAACAAGCATGCCATTTAAAGAGCCATTCAAAATCGGGTGCATCTTTAGAGAATCGTTACAGAACACGCTCGGCTCATCAGCAAAAAATAGGCTAGTTTAAGAATCGTTCATATTTGAGCTCTTTCAGCTTTATTCCTGAGCACTGGGCCCAAACATTTAAGCTCACGTCCCTCCTCTTTCATCCATTCATCTACGATTAACGTGTAAGTAGATTAAAACCAAATTCCATTGACTTCGAAGAGAGATGGATATGAATATATCTCTTATTTCCGCACATCATATTTCTCTAGACTATCTCCTTTTGTATTACCAATCTTCCTGATTGTGACAACTTTCTATGTCAACGTAATTCGTACAAAAACTGCATTTTTATAGCTTTTTATGAGACCAATATAGAGCCCTCGTCAAGAATGATGAGGTATCTCAAAGCAAACCAAAAAACCCTCGCCATTGTCTCAACATCGCCAGCGGATCAGCATAACCGCATCACCGAAAAAGTAAAAAAAAAAAGTCTCCTGCCATTTGGATGGCTCATCCGGACCGGTTAACGGAGCCCTATAGCGTATGATCGTCAGAGAATCACAATAAACTTGTACACATAGCATGGCTTCCAGATTGAGCCGGAGTGAGTTCTCCCTGTGATCTATGTAAAATGTCAGGGTATCGTTGTTAGCACAATGCTCTCCGATCTCGCGGGCCGGTCTGAGAGCTGACCTTTCTATTGGCGCGGACTGATTCCGGGTACCCTTGTTTACGCTGTACCATTTAGTTGGAATATCAATGCGTGCTTCCGTTTTCGTAGCGCAAGAAGAAATGTGCTTGGCATTTTGTGTGTTTATTGCTGAGTGAATTGGGAATAGAGGAAGAATTGGGAATATGAGGGTGATTGCTTACAAATTCCCCAAACACCTTTCCATTTATTGGAAAACAGCAATCGTTAGGTTCACTGTTTTGCTAAACTATCTAGGTGCCAAGAGGAGTGCGTCAGACAGGAATGAGTCGCTGATATCCACCAGCTGCCCATAGATAATATTGTCTTCAAATGTGTTGGGCCTCAAGACAAGGAAATTGAGTATTTTGGAGACCTATTGTTCCTATGACCGTAAAACTGCACCAGCCAAAGCTAGAGACACGTCAGCGGCGGCACCATCTGTGGGAAGGGTTCATATGCCTAAGAAAAAAAAAATAACATGAAAGGCAGAAAGAACGAGAAAGCTCTCTTAATCACCATTGCAACTAAACAGCGATACAGACATTTACACACAAAGAAACAACAACCATGAGAATATGCATCACAAAAGCCACAAAGAAAAAAAATGTAATTATCATGAATACATTTTACAGCTACTAGGTATTGACAACATCAAAAGCAGCTGATGTTGACAAACCGTATTAGAACATGTTAGCACTCAGTGCTTAAGAACAGATCTCATGAAGACAAAAGTTCAGCGTTTCTGTAGTTACTTAAAGATTCATCAACTTCTGTGTTGCTTACAAAAGGACATCTCTGTTTGCTTTTCTTTCTTTCTTTCTTTCTTTCTTTCTTTCTTTCTTTCTTTCTTTCTTTCTTTTTCTTTCTTTCTTTCTTTCTTTCTTTCTTTCTGTCTGTCTTTCTTTCTTTCTTTCTTTCTCACTCTCACCCACACTCTCTCTTTCTCTCCATCTCTCTCTTCCTCGATCCTTTGATCCCCCGCAACCGCACTCGCGCTTCCCACTCTCTATTTCACTCTCCCCCAAAATGTCCATACATATTTTTTTTTTCCACATTCTACCTCAGATCATTCATGAATGTCCTTTTCTTGCATCTCTTTCTTCATTCGTCCTGTCTCCTCCATCATCATCCCATCCTCACTTCTATCGACCTCTTGATATGATTATCCGGTACCCAACACACCCCCTCTCTCCATTACAACCTCATCTGGTCTCCGCCTTCACATCAGATTATGAGCCGATATCGAAATCGTGCATTATCACGGTCTTGTTTCACAAATACAAAACTTGCAAAATGCGGCGTTTCACACCCGCTTTGGTGATAAATTCCTATTCTGCCTCTACCATTTTCTCCGCCCTGTCTAAGGAAGATGACACACGAGGAGGGACACACGGGTCCGAAGGACATTTATCATCCGCCGAGAGAGCGTGAGATTCTTCCGCGTGAGTGCTTTTACAACGACCACGGATATTAGAATCCTTCCGCGAGTCGTTTTCCTCAATATTGGGATGGTTTCCTCCGCGCTTGAATCGGCCCTCTGTGGGCACGAACCGAAGGAAGATATAATAAAGGCAAAATGAATACATGGCTTTACGCCCGTACAAGTTTCTTTTATAGCTTCTTCACGAGCCAGCTTGAAACGTTTTTGATTTATCTCCTATAAAGACGTTCGGAAAGGGAGCCATCAATATCCGGCTCAAATAAGATGATGATATTGTTTAGCCCCTCCTAAACCTCGGCTTTGCGATACATAAAATAAGAAATCTATCAATATCCTGATATTGGGGATATGTCTATGAATATGAATAGACACAATATGGCCGTGTGGATGGAAACCACGCATGTTTTCTTAGCCCCACATGTCTATGTTTCCCTTGTTTCCTGTATTGCATTCGTCTGTTTTGTGACATGAAGGCCAAAAAGAGTTTCCGGAAGTGTGAACGCCGCCATGTCTCCCTCGTGGCCTTTTAGGGAAAACAACAAAGTTCCCCCCTCCCTTTTTTTCCCCCTTTATCAGTTGATATCCTGGCTGATCAGTTTCCAGACTATTGCTATGGTGATGGAGTTTACAGACCTTTACAAATGTGCAAAATAGAGAATGAAAAAATCTCACACAACTGATATCAGTTAGGTATTTTAGAAGACATTGTCCGTGAGATGATACGTATGGGTAACGTATTTCCCTTTGATCGCGTAAAGTAATAGAGGGCAGGAAATCTGCACACAGAATGCACAAGTTTTGACAATAGTCAAAGGTTACTGTCATATTCTTTGTCTGATGAAAACAGATTTATTGCATTTTCTGCTCGCTTCGAAGTTTCTGGAACAAAAAAAAAAACAGTGTGCTGTGGAGGACGTAAAGTATAATTCAGAAAAACAACCAATCCAGCCAAAGAGACTAAAGTATAATCAAGCAAGCCAGCCTAAAAGCAAGCAAGAAAGCAAGCAAGCAAGCAATCAGTCAAACAGCCTGAATAACATTCTCAACACAGAAAAAGAAATCGTCTGTAAAGTTGTTGTTTTTTTTTGTACGGTCTCCACAAAATAAGACCGATTAGAAAGACAAATATTGCATACGAATACAGTGTACATGATATACTAAACCTTCCTGTTCAGCTTGAAATCGTTTTATCGAAGAATTTTTCTTTTCCGTGGCACTGACTGTTAATTTCTCCCTTCACTGCCTGCATTTCCTTATAACTGGCAGAAAGATAATATCATTATAGAAGTGAACTATATTATATTATATTATATTATATTATATTATATTATATTATATTATATTATATTATATTATATTATATTATATTATTTCATCTCTCAGAATGTAAGCTTATGACATAAATGACGGGATAAAATACTTTTATCCATCTACAAGGGGAATTTGTTCTGGTTTACAGTGACTATATTACTACAGACATACATTACAGGAACATAATGAAACACGTACACACACACACACACACACACACACACACACACACACACACACACACACACATATATACACTCACTTTGCACATGCTGAATGCATGAATAACAATGATGCTACCGCAATATCCAAATGATCATACTGCAAGTAGATTAGATTTACAGGAAGAGTTGTGCTACACTCTTATTGAATGGGGCACAAATGAATTTCCGGGCGAGATCTCTGGGATGTCTGTTTCGCTGTGAAGTGTTTGGGTGGTTAAAAAGACACAACGATAACATATTTTTTGTTTTTGGTAACTGCTTCAGAATGGATATAAAGTTAGGATCTTTGTGAAAATAATTTGCATGTCAATTTACCACAGTCCATGACATAATTATGTAACAAGTTTCCCGAGAGAGTACTTCATATCAAATTACTGAGAACTCTCTGATCTTTTATTTTAGACTGAAATGGAGATGCTTAAGGTATGAAGATGCCATTGTTTTTTCACTGTTGGCTGTATAAGGTTTTATACCTCTCATTAACTTATCCAGAGGTCCCATGCCAAAATACTTTCCAGACATGTTTAGCTCTTCCTCCAAATTCTTACACAAAGAAAAATGCCCTTAAACCAATTAGATTTTGAGAACTGAGGCAGTGAAGCAGGCTACCTAATATTTCAGGCTTTTCCACTCAGTAAACAGGGTAACCTTACCCACCTAGCAACAATCATAAAGTTTATACTTGAATGGCTAAACCTCACCTTTTCTGAGTCTGCAAGTGTCTTTGCACCTATCTGAGCTTTTACAATTCACATCCAACCCTTTTCCCCCTTCCTCGTGGCCAGTTTTCTGATTTTATAGGGACTAATTGAAATAACATGTTTTTATGCCAGGTGCTATTGGCATCTTCATACCTGAAAACTGCGCCCTCCGATTGGTAACGTGGGAAAGAAAGCCCCGCCCATAAATGGCCGTGAATACTGCCTTGACTCAACAGCTTTCAATTTCAAATAGTGTACGCTTTTATATCAGTTTTCTTTAGGTGCACCCGTTTTGGGCACACACCTTCGTTTTCGTACCCGATTTGGGTACTCTCTAGCTCTAATTTGACCCGTTTTGGGCACACTATTTTTCTATTAATTTTCCATATTCAAACACTTTCTGCGGGAGGAAAATCGAAACTATAATCGAAACTATAATCATAAATATTGTCGATATAATATCAGCCGAATACGATTATGTATGTGCCCAAAACGGGGTGCACAAAACGGGTGTCTCCAATTGCAAGTGAAAAAAATGTGTGCCCAAAATGGGTGCTCCCTTTTGTTTACCTTAACATTTCAAAGGAGAGTAAACCAGCTCTCTGCAAAGTTTCTATTCAGTATGAAATCCATTACTCGTGGGAAAAGAAAAACAAATAAACTCGCTGATGTGAAGCGTGAGATTTGATTCAAATAAGTGAAGAGTCTCATTAAGCCTCCACTTTCCTTCTTGGGCTTTTAAAACTTTAATGTGCGCAAAATACATAGCATTTTCTCTACTTTGAGAGAGTACTTTGCTTTTAGGCTGGCTCGCTGGCTTGCTGGCTTGCTGGCTTGCTGGCTTACTGGCTTGCTGGCTTGCTGGCTTGCTGGCTTGCTGTCTTGCTGGCTTGCTGGCTTGCTTGCTAGCTTGTTTGATTATACTTTATGCTTTTTGGCTGGATGGGTTGTTTTTCTGGATTATATTTTAAGTAGTCCACAGCACACAATTTTTGTTTCAGGGACGTTCTGCTTGTTGCAGGTGTAGCTGTTGATGTTGTTATGGTTGTTATCCACAGATCTGGTGAAATAAGTAAACAACCAATACAAAAGTCATAGCGCATAAAATAATAAAAATGATAACAATGATAATGATAATAATAATTATAATTTTATTTGGAGCTCTACCTTTTTTACATCAGGACTGCCAGAGAGTTGTGGCACCGACGTCACATCCAATAGAAACCAGAGTTAAACTTTACAAAATATGTGCGACCACAGGAGAACATCATCTACTATAAGAGTTTGTTTAAAAGATTCTAACATTACTTACATTTCTTTAAAATGTCTTTACAATACCAGCCAGTCTCTTCCAAAATTTATCAATCATGGTGCATAAAAAAAAAACCCAACTGTCTTCTTTATAAATGACATAAGCATGAACTCCTTAAACACTTTTGTTTTAATGATTAATCAGTTATTTCTTTATCATAGAGTACAGTTTTAAATGAAAATGAACGCAAATTTAATTCACCACACTTTTTTAACCCTTTAAGTCCCAGGAGCAGAAGTACAATGCCTTGATAAATAAATTTCATTTTTATGTGCATTCTTGTATTAAGTAAACGGACTTCACTGAACACAAAATCAAAGAAATCTAACTGTTATGTATATTTCTTTAAGGAATAGGCACCCCCACATGTCTACGGCACATAAAATAACAAGAATGTACACTCCACGCTCGTATGCCATATATGGATGGTACTGTGGGATTTAGAGGGTTAAGGAAGAAAACAATTATCTTACAAGCGCAAGAAACTTGCAGTTTCAATTTACTGTTCTGTTACTGAGGCAAAGAACAAAAGAAACAATAAACAGGTTTTTGCCCCGTGTTTTCTTACAAGATGGTCTCACTTCCAACCGAAGAGAAAATAGCAAACAAAAAGAAAAGGTGGGTCGAATGTTGCCCTGGGTA
Source organism: Ellobium chinense (assembly GCA_033807755.1). Classification (NCBI taxonomy): domain Eukaryota; kingdom Metazoa; phylum Mollusca; class Gastropoda; order Ellobiida; family Ellobiidae; genus Ellobium; species Ellobium chinense. The sequence continues at coordinate 1,123,306 of JAWQUT010000042.1, forward strand.
ATTTATCATCTTGAGGGTTTCTCTATCCTCCTAATATGATTCTACTTCTTATTTTGGTCAATGGCTTTTCAGCAAGTCTAGCCCTGGCCAGGACAGGCAGGGATGATGGGCCGAAATTGGAGAATTATCTGCCCCAAATTGCTGCTAATGCGACCGCCGTGCCGCCAGACAATGGCGGCCTAATACGATTGTGGTGGCGGGCCTTTGTAAGCCCTCATCAATTACTTTTTATCATTGTGAAGCAGGCTGACTCCGTCATTAATACGGCCCTGAGAGAGATGTTATCAGGCAGGGAGACAGGGACACACTGCTCGGATGCGGGGCGAAAATGGCACGTGTGTTTTGAGAGTATTAACTACTTCAGGTGAGAATATGCAAATGAAGTCTCCCGCTGGAGGACTGTGCAGCAACCAGGTGAAATCTTTATTGCATAGGCTAAAAGCTTGACAGAGGTTGGGGAACAATGTGCAACCGAGGAGAAAATGATTGCAATCAATGATGCGTAAACATGTACGATCATCTATTTTATTTCAATCAAGCGAAACGGTCCTGGTGTTTCATCAAACCCATAAATTTGCAGCGTTCTGTAACGAATAGGCAGAGTGACAGACCTAGCTGTGGTAGGGCATATAGATCTTGAATTAGGTTGTGGTTAAGTATGCGTGGTTTATGAAGGCGAGTGTTTGCAAGCAATTGTGTGTTAGGTGTATGTGTGGTTGAAGTATAAAACTTGCTTGAGTGATTCNCTACACTCTTATTGAATGGGGCACAAATGAATTTCCGGGCGAGATCTCTGGGATGTCTGTTTCGCTGTGAAGTGTTTGGGTGGTTAAAAAGACACAACGATAACATATTTTTTGTTTTTGGTAACTGCTTCAGAATGGATATAAAGTTAGGATCTTTGTGAAAATAATTTGCATGTCAATTTACCACAGTCCATGACATAATTATGTAACAAGTTTCCCGAGAGAGTACTTCATATCAAATTACTGAGAACTCTCTGATCTTTTATTTTAGACTGAAATGGAGATGCTTAAGGTATGAAGATGCCATTGTTTTTTCACTGTTGGCTGTATAAGGTTTTATACCTCTCATTAACTTATCCAGAGGTCCCATGCCAAAATACTTTCCAGACATGTTTAGCTCTTCCTCCAAATTCTTACACAAAGAAAAATGCCCTTAAACCAATTAGATTTTGAGAACTGAGGCAGTGAAGCAGGCTACCTAATATTTCAGGCCTTTTCACCCAGTAAACAGGGTAACCTTACCCACCTAGCAACAACCATAAAGTTTATACTTGAGTGGCTAAACCTCACCTTTTCTGAGTCTACAAGTGTCTTTGCACCTATCTAAGCTTTTACAATTCACATCTAACCCTTTCCCCTTCCTCATGGCCAGTTTTCTGATTTTATAGGGACTAATTGAAATTACATGTTTTTATGCCAGGTGTTATTGGCATCTTCATACCTGAAAACTGCGCCCTCCGATTGGTAACGTGGGAAAGCAAGCCCCGCCCACAAATGGCCGTGAATACTGCTTTGACTCAACAGGATAATAATATGCTTTCAATTTCAAATAGCGTACGCTTTTATATCAATTTTCTTTAGGTGCACCCGTTTTGGGCACACACCTTCGTTTTCGTACCCGTTTTGGGCACTCTCTAGCTCTAATTTGACCCGTTTTGGGAACACTACTTTTCTATTAATTTTCCATGCTCAAACACTTTCTGCTGGGAGGGAATCGAAACCATAATCATAAATATTGTCGATATAATATCAGCCGAATACGATTATGTATGTACCTAAAACGGGGTGCCCAAAACGGGTGTGTTCAATTTCAAGTGAAAAAAAAATGTGTGCCCAAAATGGGTGCTCCCTTTTCTTTACCGTAACGTTTCAAAGGACAGTAAAGCAGCTCTCTGCAAAGTTTCTATTCAGTATGAAATCCATTTCTCGTGGTAAAAGAAAAACAAATAAACTCGCTCATGTGAAGCGTGAGATTTAATTCAAATAAGTGAAGTGTCTCATTAAGCCTCCACTTTCCTTCTTGGGCTTTTAAAACTTTAATGTGCACAAATTACATAACATTTTCTCTACTTTGAGAGAGTACGTTGCTTTTAGGCTGGCTCGCTGGCTTGCTGGCTTGCTTGCTGGCTTGCTGGCTTGGTGGCTTACTGGCTTGCTCGCTTGCTGGCTTGCTGGCTTGCTGGCTTACTGGCTTGCTGGCTTGCTGGCTTACTGGCTTGTTTGATTATACTTTATGCTTTTTGGCTGAATGGGTTGTTTTTCTGGATTATATTTTAAGTCCTCCACAGCACACTATTTTTTGTTTTAGGGACTTTCTGCTTGTTGCAGGTGTAGCTGTTGATGTTGTTATGGTTGTTTTCCAGAGATATGGTGAAATAAGTAAACAACCAATACAAAAGTCATAACGCATGAAATAATAAAAATTATAACAATGATGATAATAATAATTATTATTATAATAATTTTATTTGGAGCTCTACCTTTTTTACATCAGAACTGCCAGAGAGCCGTGGCACCGACGTCACATCCAATAGAAACCAGAGTTAAACTTTACAAAATATGTGCGACCATTATGAGAACATCATCTCCTATAAGAGTTTGTTTAAACGATTCTAACATTACTTACATTTCTTTAAAATGTCTTTACAATACCAGCCAGTCTCTTCCAAAATTTATCAATCATGGTGCATAAAAAAAAAACCCAACTGTCTTCTTTATAAATGACATAAGCATGAACTCCTTAAACACTTTTGTTTTAATGATTAATCAGTTATTTCTTTATCATAGAGTACAGTTTTAAATGAAAATGAACGCAAATTTAATTCACCACACTTTTTTAACCCTTTAAGTCCCAGGAGCAGAAGTACAATGTCTTGATAAATAAATTTCATTTTTATGTGCATTCTTGTATTTAGTAAACGGACTTCACTGAACACAAAATCAAAGAAATCTAAGTGTTATGTATATTTCTTTAAGGAATAAGCATCCCCACATGACTACGGCACATAACATAACAAGAATGTATATTCCACCCTCTTATGCCATATATGCCACTGTGGGATTTAGAGGGTTAAGGAAGAAAACAATTATCTTACAAGCGCAAGAAACTTGCAGTTTCAATTTACTGTTCTGTTACTGAGGCAAAGAACAAAAGAAACAATAAACAGGTTTTTGCCCCGTGTTTTCTTACAAGATGGTCTCACTTCCAACCGAAGAGAAAATAGCAAACAAAAAGAAAAGGTGGGTCGAATGTTGCCCTGGGTAATTTATCATCTTGAGGGTTTCTCTATCCTCCTAATATGATTCTACTTCTTATTTTGGTCAATGGCTTTTCAGCAAGTCTAGCCCTGGCCAGGACAGGCAGGGATGATGGGCCGAAATTGGAGAATTATCTGCCCCAAATTGCTGCTAATGCGACCGCCGTGCCGCCAGACAATGGCGGCCTAATACGATTGTGGTGGCGGGCCTTTGTAAGCCCTCATCAATTACTTTTTATCATTGTGAAGCAGGCTGACTCCGTCATTAATACGGCCCTGAGAGAGATGTTATCAGGCAGGGAGACAGGGACACACTGCTCGGATGCGGGGCGAAAATGGCACGTGTGTTTTGAGAGTATTAACTACTTCAGGTGAGAATATGCAAATGAAGTCTCCCGCTGGAGGACTGTGCAGCAACCAGGTAAAATCTTTATTGCATAGGCTAAAAGCTTGACAGAGGTTGGGGAACAATGTGCAACCGAGGAGAAAATGATTGCAATCAATGATGCGTAAACATGTACGATCATCTATTTTATTTCAATCAAGCGAAACGGTCCTGGTGTTTCATCAAACCCATAAATTTGCAGCGTTCTGTAACAAATAGGCAGAGTGACAGACCTAGCTGTGGTAGGGCATATAGATCTTGAATAAGGTTGTGGTTAAGTATGCGTGGTTTATGAAGGCGAGTGTTTGCAAGCAATTGTGTGTTAGGTGTATGTGTGGTTGAAGTATAAAACTTGCTTGAGTGATTCCTTTAATGTAGAGTGCAGTATATCAGATTAAAACTCGTCATGCGTGGTGCGCACCACGCATAACGAGTTTTAATCTGATATACTGTATTCTTTACCTCAGTAAAGTGGGCTGCATTATTAGCAATATTCTTTATAAGAATAATGATGATATTCAAATATCTCCCTCATGTCCGACCACGCATTATCACATAATTATTACCTCAGCAGGCCAGATTACTCAAGGGTTTTATCAACTTCCTGCGTGCATAAAATACCGCTGCTATCAGGCGCTGAGCAGTGCTTTTCTGAAAATTTCTTTCATTGCTTGTGGCCAGAGACTCCGACAACTGAGCCCCAATGATAAGACAACTGAGCACCACGGACAAGATGACTGAGCAACATTTTCTTAATGACTGCACTCACCCTAAAAGCTGAAAGTCGTATTCCGCACAGCACTCATCGAGGGTTCCTTCAGGCAGTTTCGGTTTTGGGTCTACATAGTCAAAAACAGGTAACGTACATAACTTAGTGTGCAGTCAGAGTCTTCACTCCTCCCACCCTCTCCCCTCCCCCTGCTTCTAAAGATCAATGTTTGTAAAACACGTTGCGACATGGGACACACACACACGCATTCACACACACACACACACACACACACACACACACACACACACACACACCACAAATAATCACAGTGAACAAAGACAGACACTTGCACATACAATATTAGCAACCAATTACCAATTCTAGTCAACATTTACAAAACAAAGAAAAAAAAGGTTTACAGATTTTTTTTCTGAACTGTTGCTCAGTCCTAGGGCCTCAGTTGCTGCAGTCCTACGGGCCTCAGTTGTTACAGTCCTATGGGCCTCAGTTGTTACAGTCTTACGGGCCTCAGTTGGTACACTCCTATGGGCTTTAGTTGTTACAGTCCTATGGGCTTCATTTGTTACAGTCCTATGGGCCTCAGTTGTTACAGTCATACGGGGCCCAGTTGTTAAAGTCCAGCTGGGGTTCAATTGTCTTGCGGCCTATGGCCAGGCTGGGCTCTTTCTTACGATGAAGTTAAAGAATCTAGTTTACCTGGCGCTCTTTCATAACGCGTTGGTAACAAAGTGGCGCACAAACATGACCCGCCGCAATTTTAGGCAATACTTATTTACAAAAACAAAAAAAAAAAAACAAACTCCCTGCCCTCTAACCTCCATCCACCACTATTAATCTACAAATCTACACCAACCCTGCTATGCCTTCTAGGCAGCAATCTTCTCCCCTTCTCCCCCTCCCCTCAAACCCCATTCTATAAAATAACTGCTCTTCCGACCCTTTGAAAAGTACCGCCGGACAGATTTATGCTATATGATTACTCTTGCCAAATTCCAAGTCTCCCCAAGAAATAGAAATCCCTTGACTGTTCTAACAAGTAGCTCTAGATTCTAGTCATTGGGTGAAAATACCAATCGCGTTCAATTATGCTCTTGTAGGCATTTGGAATTTCCCAGCTCCTTAGGTTTCAACAAGAGACAATCTCGATTGCAAAGGCCCGAGTGGCTGTTTTATCAAATCATGTCCACAAGATTCGATTGGTCTTATCACGAAAACTTTCCCCCCGCAACTTTAAACGATCACCGAAGGCCTTTGTACGCGGCCGGCGGGGCTGATCGGGACATGCCAACTGTTGGCGGCCGGATTACGGCCACACTTACCCTATCTATGGTTTTTGTGTTTGATATGGGATAAAAATCCCAACAATCAAGACGCTGAGATTGGGCCATTCTCTCTTCTCGTTTTCCCAGTCACGCGCGCCTTTTATTGGAAATTGCCATAGAGATATTTCAGAGTTTGGCTCTGCCTGAAAGAGGGAAGCTATACTTCTCAAGACCCTGGGATCATCGATGTCCTTCTCCACTCGCAGCACGAGAGCTATTTATGGTTATTTATACGCTCTTATTGCTCGCTGATCTTACAGTAAATCCGCGTGGATTGCTTAAAAAGCTGTCAGGGCAGGTTAGATATGGATCTAGTGTATACAGAAGGTTTATAACTTAATCCGCCACCGATCGTCTTAAGGTGAATATTGCTGTCGCGCAATCAATTAAACTGCAAGTACGTCTATCCTGAAATGAAGCGCTCAAGCGAGTGATAGCTGTGAAAAGGGCCGTTTGCAGAGATTTTCTAGTGCCGTTATTGTTATCCAGGGGAAGGCAATTCAACACTCGCTTGCTGTCAGGGTCGTGACCATGGCATAAATTACAGGGGGTCACACATTTTGTCAAAACTACCGATTTGTATTAATGGTACCCGACCAGTACTTTAAATATTCAAGGGAATTTTGAAAAGCTTGGTTAGCTTTCGCGTCATTTCACAAGTGCTGCTACTTCTGGCAGCCTTTGAATAATCAGTTTGGGGCTTAAAGACACTTAATATGGGAACGATTTTACAGCTGCCACTTTGGAATCCCTGTGCGTAGGATGGGGAAGGTCTTTAGTGTTGGTAGAGAAAAGAAAAAGAATAGGAGGAAAAAAGCAAGAATGGCATGAGAATAAGTGAAAACTATGTATCATTTAGAAGATGAAGACGGAGAAACATAGTCGTTTTATTCTGTTTGTATGACCCGAAAATTCATGAGAACCCTATATTTTAAATAGCATTTCTATCAACACAATGGATGCTGTAAACCATTACAGGTGTCTTGATCATAGATCATTGGGGATGTATTTGTAGGTCCAAGCAGTTCTTTATGGGCTCCTAGAGCTAGCCTAAAAATGGTTTAGACCCCGCTGGGTTTAGAATCCAGTGCACCGCATTAAAACAAATTATACACAGAGTACTATAGTTATAGCTGGCCTCACAATAAGAGAAATTATCCCATATTTTTGTTTCATATCTATATTGAGTACTTGAGCAGAGGAGGTCACTGTTATTGTTATTGTTGATCTCTTTCGTATTGTTTTAGTTTAATTTTGCATTTTATGTTAGATATGCTTGCCTCATGTGGACTTCTCCCATTATCAAGCTATTTTTAGCTGACTTGCAGTGCTGAAAACTCTTGAAAATTTATTTATATCCCATGGATTGCGTAGAGTATCTTAATCATATATAAATTTTGAAGTGTAAAGGATATGCAAACTTGGTCGCAAGGAAGGTTTTCAAATATTGTCTAAAATTCATTTTATCCTTTCCGCGTGTTTTGTAAACACATTTGGCTCGTGTAAGAGTTTTCACTCAAAGTTGAATGGGAGAAACAGAATCTTAGTCTTGCCTAAATGAATCCACAGACTTCTCCAAAGCGTTGACCTTTAACATTTTCTTGCGTACGCCCGAAAATATAACGGGTCTCGCCATTAGAGAAATCGGTGATTCCCGTACGGGCGATATATTCTTCTTCTTTCTGTCTTACATCATCGTTAAGTCACAATGAAACAAAATATCTCAGAATTTAAGTGCACAAAAAAAACATTACAATGTTTTCCACTCAACAGTACTGCTCGTGCAAGACGGAAAAATAATATGGGTTTGCTGAATACATCCTGTGTTGCCACATAAATGAAATCAGCAAGTTGGTATAATTATATTATTGGCTATCCTATTATTGATGCAGAACGTGTCTAACTAAGCTGTAGTGTGTTGGTGCATCTCTCACACGACTCTGCCTGTATGGAATTGCCATGTTGTCATTAACAGTCATCAAACTGTCTCGGATCGGAAGGAGAAACAGAACATAGGCTGCTCAAGAAAAGACGCGATCCATGTCGATCATGGCTTAAAACTGAGCTTGTCGTACACTAATGACCTTATTAGACACATACACACATACATATACACACACAGACACACAGACACACAGACACAGACACACACAAACACACACATAAACGCGCGCACACGCACACACACACACACATAATAATATGTGTGTGTGTGTGTGTGTGTGTGTGTGTGTGTGTGTGTGTGTGTGTGTGTGTATTATTTATTTATATGGGTTTTTATGGGGTTTTTTTGGTGAAAGGTATTACTGAAAAGAATACTCTACAGCATAACAGCGTCATGTGTGTCATAATTATATAACACAGATCAGAAATTTTAATTGATCAAACAAGTGTTGCCGGATCTGATCTTTCATTTGATTCCCCAGGCCCACATTAACTCTGAAACGGAGCACGCATTGAAATTAACCACAGCCGGTCATCTTCGTAGAGTTAAACTTGCTTTTGAGTATGACGTCACCTTGGTGACGTCACACTCAAACGTTCATGCTCATACGTTCATCCATGTGACCTTAAAAGAGTGATTTCCTTGGTGATTGGTGTTTTTTTTTTTACCAAGTGAATCCCACAGCTTTAACCAGTGAATAGCTTACTAACTTGGAAAGTTATAATGAATTCTTGGAGAAAATTATAACAAAGCAAAATATATATCAGAAATGCCAGATACAAACAGCACTATTCTTAATCTTATGGGACAGAATAATTTTGTAGTACTGCAGCAAATCAATATTATTTACTTCTGAGATGACTTCACGGTGCATTAGAATTAATTGCTCAATTGCATGCATGGTCGCGATGATACTCTATAGAACCGACTACTTTCTCTCTGTAATCACCAAACGACCGTCATAATAAGATGGCTGCAAGACGATTTTTGACTGTAGAGATGGAGACAAATTCTAGTTGTCCAGAAATATTTGAACCTCATATTGGAAAAGTATGTGCTCAGGGATGCGAGACTGACTGAGAAAAAAAAATATTATCAGGATCTGCTCTTGGCTTAAACAACCAAAAAATGGAAGGACTATCCCTTACAATGAGCTATTTTTGCTGCAAGTTCTTAAAAGTGCCAGTTCGTTTTCAGCTGGTTTGTCCGTCTATCTGTTTGCCTGTTTGGTTGTGTACTTATGCCTTATCTAATTATCCTCATGTATTATTTATTCATCTTGTTGATGCGAATTTGCCTATACACGAATTTATAGTCTACTTATTAGCAAGGGGAAGCCATTAGCAATATGTGTATGAAGGAGTGACGGAGTGCTCTGTACTTTTTTTTTTTTTCGTTTTTTTTTTTTTCACAAAATGTTTAATGACTGTGTCCCTTTGCAACTCTCTATTTCCGAGGACAGATGTTGAGCCATATAAGCAATTGGGCTGCTTAACGACTGTAACCTTCACGCTCCCCCTGATATGACAAATTCCATTTTCCAACTGTGTAATGAAGGGGAGCCCTCCCGCTCCACTGTCTGTTCAAATTAAGGATTTGACAGGTTTCTAGCTACAAACACATGCGGTAAGGTGGGCACCCATCCGTTTATCCATCCATCCAGTCCGACAAGCAAAATATCAATAGCAACATTAATCGGGGACCTCAAGCCAACAGGCAAGGCGTTCGTGCGATGTCCCGATTCTAACCCTCCAGCAAACCGCAGCCCAATGGCGGCGGATAAACCCGCGGCTCCGCCTGACAGCTGATCTGGGCGGGCAGCCAATGGAAGGGCGGGAAAAAGCGCGAGCGCTCGGCCCCCCTGGTGGCAACAAACACGAGATCAATGATGGCGGACGGAAATGGGCGGTAAACCCTAACTTTCCACTTTGTTGGTTCGGCCCACCGATTTACGAGAGGTCTGATTGTTTTGTTGGGGAGATTCGGAGATTTGTTGATAGTGGAGTTAGAAGCTATCATTGACAGTGTGTGATACGCCGCTCAGCCGACGCATTATTATTGCTCTCATTACCCGCGCGTGCTTTTCTCTATAAAGAACTCTGATCATGGCATTTTATTACACAACTCAGTCTGAACGCGCTTAAGCACTCCATTTGTTTCCTATAAGCCAACGACTTCTTCGTGGGGACATAATACTGCCTTGCTTGTGTGGACAAGTCTTACGCTTTTCTGAAATTGTGGATTTTAGTTTCTTTTGCCAAGATTTAGTCTTCAAGAACTCATCTTTTGAATTTCACTTTTGTTCATAATGAGCTTGACAATATCTTTGGTGACTGGATATCAGCTTTGATGGCTTTTCAAGCTCTGGATGTCATCGACAGAATAAATATTTGATATTGTTCTCAGAAATATGTAAATGTAACGCCAAACTGTAAATTCAATATCTGTATTTAAAGTGCAATATACTTGAAAATACTTTATGAAATTATATTAATGTACAGTAATAAACGGTTTGTAATGTGAAGTCGTCACTGAAAGCTCACTGTGCTAAACAAACAAATACTATCTATGGTGTGGTGTTGCGTTTTAAACATATCTCACCGTACCTCTTCGTGCAACTGTCACTGCTTGACTTTGGGAAGTGTTTCCCAGTGTTTAGTATCAAATAAACATCGCTGACACCCGTTAGAGCCAAGTGGAAAGCTTTATATATATTGAACTTCCTTCAAGTGTGGACTATAAATTTTGCACCGGTGTACGAGCCAAGAGCTCCGACAGCCCACCACACTGACGAACCCTCTCGAATCCTACGCAGACTTTCCTGCCTGGTTCCCTGGGCACCTCACCTCGCCCGTGTCGTCGACGTCGTCATCATCGTCGTCGACAACATCCCCAGAGGCAACAGTAGCGGAAATGTTGGACTACTGCAGCAACGTCGGCAACGACAGTGCCCAGAATGGCTACAACAGCCACGGGCACCACCATCACCCACACCACAGCCCCGGGGCAGGGGCTACCGCTGGGTCCGGTGCAGGGACAGGTGGTCCGCCTTCCATGGCGTCTATTCTGAACATGAATCACCAGGGTGGCATTGAGACCTCCCGGCAACAGAGCGCCTTCGTGCTCAGTTCGCCGCCCCTTGCAGCACTGCACAATCTGACAGAGATGAAATTCCCATCAACGTCGGCATCGTCTTTCCTGTCCCAGGACTACCCACCAGACACTCTCAAACAGATGCAGGCCGCCATGTCTCATGCACTGTCCACCCCTCACGGCATCAACGACATCCTGAACAGGCCTCACGCCGCTCTGGGCTTGCCCAGGCTTAACTCCAGTATGTATTTCGGTCATCAGACCCGTTTCCACAAGCTGGCAGAACTTCCAGGAAGACCACCCATCTACTGGCCCGGTGTACTACCACAACCCTGGAGACCGTCAGGTGAGCGCTTTCCAAGTAAGTAAACACAAACAAACATATCTAGAGCAAAGGCAACTCCTTGCGACAGGGGTCTGCTTGCGATAGGGGGTCACTCATTAATTTTGGCTTTCTTGCAGTCTAATACCGATCTTGATGAGAAAAACAACAACAAAACAACAGTTGTCAACTTCCTTATGCATATGCAAAATCAGCTTCAATGACCTGTCTTTACTCTTTCTCTCTCTCTCTATATATATATAGAGAGAGACTATATATATAGTCTTTATACGTGCTAAACAAGATTATTATACTTAGTTTAGTTAAAGGCCCGTCAACTGCACATCAGTACAGATATGCAAACGTAATAGGAAATAAATAAGATAAAATTCACAGAAAGTGCGAGATTCTAGAAATACCTGGAACAATTCAAATTAGAATGTACAAATATGAAAAAGGATATTTCCAGAGTAAAGAGATATTTATACTTTACTACGAACTTTTGAATGTTTCTATTTTGCATGATAAAGAAAGCAATAGCTTTCGCAAAATAGAAACATTTTAAACCAAAAAAAAAAAAATGCCTCTGTATAATATATATAATATACATACAGATTAATATTGTATAGAGTACTTTCAGGTTCCAATTGAATTTGAGGCTTTATCAAACCTTGGATTACTCTTTGTATCGTCACAATATTGATTCAAGTTGATGATCAATTAAGACGGATATCAAAACTGTAAATTGTGTTGACAAGTGTGTCTTATCTCAGCAACATGATTCATACTTAGTTAATTTTACGTTATCTTTTGCCGTAAAACAAGAGATTGTAATCGTCACTGTGTTAGTTTTTCTATTTGCACTCAATTCATTTTAGAACTTGCGTATTAACGATGAAATCTCCTACCATTGTAATAATTGCATTTACTCTGCTGGTTGACCGATATTAAGGGTGTATTCAGCACCAATGCACTAATATAATTCTTATGATTAAAATATATCCCGTCATTTATGCACAAGTTCTCAATTATTAAATGACCCCATATACTTATTACTGATATCCTGACATGTTGCTTAGAATAATCCTAAAATTTCTTAAACGTAATTTTAATTTAATATGGACGACTAATTTTTTTTTCCTTCGATAATATATAATTTAGAAAGAAAAGCCCCAAATTTTCAGAGCTTACTGAGGAAAAGAAAAAAAAAACATGAACATTATCAAAGCGACTCCGTATGCAATTAGAACCAAATGAACTTTGATTTAAAGAAACAAAAACCAAAAAAATAAAAGTTATGAGGAAGCGAAAGAAAGAAAAAAAAACGCCAGGTGTTCAAAATTAAAGTACAACACGTAAAGTGGTGGAACGAAAAAAGACACGTGTGCCGTGCTTACCAGCCGAAATTCATGAGGTGTAACAACTGTTCATTAAGTGCCACACTTGTCGATTTTTGTTCTAGTGCAGAGTTGTTCATTTGTTCAATGGTTCCAACCCGCCACTTACCGTTATCTTAGTTACACCTCCCACGATATAATCCTCCTGGCTGTTTGGCGCGGTTCGTTTTTTCTTTATCTTTACTTTACTCACAGTGATAAGGCATGCCTCTCCTGTGCATTCCCTGATGGTTAGTTTCGCCGCCACTTTAGAAATTATTTTCTAAGCATAATCTTATGATTAACTAACGTAAATCTGACAAGAATATTATTATTATTATTATTATTAGCATCAATAATAACAATGGCCGTAGGTGCGAAATACGCAAGTCATTCAAGATTAATGAGGCAGGCATGTCATAGAGGCGCAGGTGGGAACAGAAACTGTTTCATCGTTCTTTGGGTGGTAAACAGCCAACGTTTCTTTTAATCTTCTTTATGAGAAAACTGCGATCAACTCCGCTCTAAAGTAACTCCGAAGGAGCACGGAGAAAGTTTCATTTAAGCAGAAGCGAAATTAGACAGTGCTTTTTCTTGTCGGCTGGTAAAATAGTGAAAAGATTTCGAGTTAGTGAAAAGTGCTATTATGTGGAGTCGCCTGTCCCAGCCTCTTCCCACCCCGCCCTACCTCAAACTCGAATGAAATGCTTGCTTCTCTGATGTAATATGATATCATTGTAATCTCTCTCTCTCCCTCTCCCTCTCTCTCTCTCTCTCTCCTACCCCATGCCCCCAACACACACACACAAGTTCCCCCATGCCCCTTGTCCCTTTTCTTTTAATTTCTCTTGAGTTTTCTTATTCTCTTGCTTCCTTAATTCACCCTCGACATTCATAATTTTCACACGACTTAAAGAACGTGGCACTCAAGAGATATTTTCTAACAAGATAATATATAATATAGTCTCAGCCCAGAGATTATCAATTTTGAATAAATGTTCCACAAATTAAATTTTAAAAGTGAATAAACACAGGAAATTTATAATTTGTTTCATATTAAAGACAAAAAAAGTAATACATGAATATTATATAATACACATGTCAAAAGAAATTATCGGAGACGATATAGGGACCAAAGAAAAATGAGTACCGATATTTTGATGTAACATGAACAAACTGATTTAGTCTTTATCTTTCTATAAAACTGCCATGTCTGAATAACATAATGATTTCTTTAATCATTGATTGTTGAATAGAGAATTCCAGATATACTTTTAAATTCTCCCTTTATATATAATTTCAGAACTACTGCTCTTATTTACATGCCAGCGTAATTCTGTCTTCTCACGGAAAAACGATCGTTAATAGCGAAATTAGATATTTGAATTCATCTATTGGTATCTTTGTTTAGAGCTTAATGTTTTCTGTCTTTCCATCTCAGTTATATTGTCACAGTTTGTTGTTGTTGTTGTTGTTGTTGTTGTTGTTGTTGTTGTTGGTTGTTGTTGTTGTTGTTGTTGTTGTTGTTGTTGTTGTTGTTGTTGTTCAAGTAGTTTCCGGGACAGCCAACCAAACGCGGTGTTAGTTTATCAATGAAGTGACTTTTTAATTTTTCTCTTTTTTTTTTTGGAAAATTGTGATTTTGATGCTTCCTTTCTTTTGCCCGTATGACAGCAGGTTAACAGTGATAATGTCCATGATCATAATGATAACTTTTCATCGTGACATGAAAAGACAACCCTGGCGCCAAAGTGACATGTATGTTTGCACTATGGGACAGCAACCGTTTTAGAGTGCTTGTTATAAAAATATGCTGAAAGTTTACAAATACTATTCCAATAAGCCCCTCCTTCCTCTGCTTTATATTATAAACAAGCTTTTTTTTTAAATGTCTGTAATATGTTTTAACAAGATCTATTGATCCTAGGGCGGCACCATGAAAAGTCTACTTTAAGTTTTTTTATATACGATTAAAACCTGCAAGACATAGTATCGGCGCTCGGGAATAAAGCGAGAAAGTTATCGCATACATGCACTATACACCTCTCTCTGAGCAACCCTCGATATTCATTTATTGTGTTTGAATGTATCCGCTTTTGGGTGATGTCAACAATATTAAACAAACTAAACAGACTATCCATTAATCATTCGTTAAGTTCACCGAATCCTGAAATGTTCCGGTTACAACTTATTTATAATGACAATCTTATCATTTTACTAACATGTACACGAACGCATTATCTGTATATTATGCTTATGTAAAAGTTCTTAAACTTTCAGCGAACTTAACATTCAAAAAAATCCGAGCCATTCTGAGGCATGGCTTAGAATGAATTAAACTCAGATTTACAACTGTAATTATTTTGAAACGCGACCTAGGTCAACTGAAGTCAAGAGCACACGTAAGTGCAACTAAAGGCTTATTTCGTCGCTTTAATGCAATACCCCGATAAACGCCACCCTGACCGAAGCTGCGGTTTGAAACGTTTGGACTTCTGACGTACATAATGTGTGAAAAGTTTAGACTCTAGCTTCAACAGGTCTGTGGTGCGGCGGTAATACGATTTTCTAGAGACATAACTGCGAAATATTTATTTATGCTATATGCCGATAATTGCACATATCGGAATATTGCACCATTTGCGATTGTTCAGGCATCTCACAAAGTATCACTTTTCGGGAAAATGCTCAATGCCATAACCCGCCTTTATCTTTATCTGTGTGTTCACTTGAGAGAGCTAATGCTCTGACCCGTATGAGACTTGATTTACCTAATAATATCAGCTACAAAACCGAAAACACCTTAATTTTTTGGTACTATAGAAGATAATATAAGAAGTTCTAAATCAACAGATCTCATCCTACTGTGCGTTATACTGAAATCACCAGACTGGTTAATTTCCGAGGAATCGCTTTGGTGGGTGCGCTTTTAAAGAAATGGAAAAAAAAATCGCTCCTGCTGTATAATGTCGATTTTAAAGTTTATCGACGTATATTGTATAGCGCATGCTGGTGAAAATCTGAAAATCATAATAAAATGTGGTTTATATTAAGAATGTATTTAGATTTGAAAAGATTAATTCACGATGTATCTTACGACGGACACACACACACACACACACACACACACACACACACACACACACACACACACACACAGAGAGAGAGAGAGAGAGAGAGAGAGAAAGAGAGAGAGAGAGAAAGCAGTGATTTTTCCAATTTACTAAAGAGATACCATAATTATGTTATCCCCAGATCAGGGCCATGTGTTGAACACAATGATGTGTCGATTATCTTCCACTCACATGACAAAAACTAGTCATACTGCTCTTCACAACTCCACCGAGGTGTGATAATAAAAATGCAATTATATTAAGCAGAAAGTGCACTTAAGCGGAACTGTTTGCCATAATCTTATAACTTTGGTCTGAGATTTGTTATGATTAATCAGAAGGTTCGACTAAGCGGATTACGGTTGAGCGGAGTCTATTGTAAAACATTGTAGTAGCAAATGGAGCGAAGGATCGCCTTTTCCGATTGATTTCTTGAGTTTGTATAGTATTCAATTTTCTCTTTGGTTATTTAACACGATCTTGCACAGTTATTCTTCAGATTTCCTTTTTTAATGTAAACTATTGGTTTTTTTCAAGCACCAACGTAACCAAAGGATCAGATAATTATATTGACGGAAACGTAAAGCTGTTTAAGAGCAAAGGGTGTTTATAAAATTTTCGAGCTTTGAATAATTGAGAAAAGATGTAAACAAGCTTACTGTTACTCAAGCGACAAGACATACAAGACCACACCCACAATGGCTGACTTCCTTTCACAGTGAGTTAGGTGTAGTACAAGGTGGAAACGGAGCACTTAGTAACAGAAGTGGGGAGTGAGCAGACGCAAACAGATGCTCACGCAAAGCAGGATAAAGGGGAAAGTCTTCAAGAAGACATATGCAGAGAGAAAATGGAAGAAGGAAAGAAAATGATGTGGTCGGAATCGAACCCGCGACCTCTGCGTCGGCACCCATTCTCACTTCTCGTAGTGAGTTGTGATTAGGAGAATAAAGTGTATAATAAGAATAATAATTTTGTGATAATTCCTGCCAGATCGACTATCATATCTTAAGTCCCGAAAATTTGCACTACTTCAGTATGAAATATCCCTGATTACTTCTCAGGTTCTGTGAGATAAAAATAATTTCTCTGATTGACTCAGTGATTAACTGCGTTCCCTGTTGCTCAATATCAGTGACTTACATGGAACTGACAACACGTGATGACGATGATAATTTTGATAATTATTATATTTAATAATAATAGTGAACGTTCCTTTCTCTATGCTGATTCCATTATATTATTATAACGGTTTTCTTTTTTTTTTTTTAACTCTTTGCTGTTTAAACCTTATGGACTAATGAAGGAATTAAGACCCCCCCCCCCCNCCCCCCTTCCCCACCAAGGAAAAAACAACATGTTTTGGGCTTAGACTGAAATTACTGAATTCTTTACTATGTTTCACTATGCAGTTTCCGGTATGGAGCTGGTGAAGACCGTGTACATGACAATGATGATGACAATCATGACAGCAAGATGAGAAGAAAGCTAGCGATGAAGATGATGTTGGTAGCAGGGTCGTGACGTCCTGGAAGATTAAGCCATAAAAGATAAATAATATTGACAATGATAAATGCCTGTGATCAGTGTCAACACTCAGTTAGATTTTATTACTGGCATACAAAAGTGGAGACCAAATTATGAATCAGTGAACGGAAAAAGAGACGATAATAGTGGTGATGATAACGACGATGATTAAAGGGATGATAATGGCGATGACGATGCTGATCAGCTCCATCCAATGTAATCTTGTTGATGACAACAATTTACCAGCTTTATGTCACTTGTTGCCAATATTTCCGCAACACCAGGAAAGTTACATGATTTGAAAACCAATTTCGATACAAAATGATGCTATCCAACTTAATAGTCGGCAGAGGCGTATCCGCTGGTAAAACTGCCTTACCCAAGTGCCCCTCCCTCAGTCACTCCCTTGTGTGCCTTTTCTTGATTTATGTTCTCTGTGTGAGTATCCACCTTCTTAATAATCACTCACCCCTCTCATGAACCCTCTCCTCCCTCCACAACAAACCTCCTCTTGACACGCCTCTGATAGTCGAGGTTTCAGTGCATATCATAGTAGGGCAGATAATATTGATACCAGGATTTAATAAAATCCCACACTGACACGAAAATTGCCACCCGTTATTAGAATCGTAATTATTGAGGCATAGAACATTGAATTTCTTCCCATTGTCATACGGACTTCATAGGATCGACAGATCAATGGCATTGTTTTAAGACAAAAGAAAACAGCTTTGCGTGTATCTGGGCTTTTTTTTCCCTTGGGGGGAGAGGGGGGAGGGGGATGGATGAGTAAGTTGGATACATTGCAGTGAGGGCTGCGCAGTGCGCATGCGCTTGCACAATTCTCAGCCACGCCCATTTTTGAAACGTTTATCACTGAGCCTCACAGTCATGTAATCTGTGTTCTTCATCCAATTTCTTGTTTTCTTCTTCTTTTTCTCTATACAGATTTTGTTTGTGTGTGTGTGTGTGTGTGTGTGTGTGTGTGTGTGTGTGTGTGTGTGTGTGTGTGTGTGTGTGTGTGTGTGTGTGTTTGTGTGTGTGTTTGTTTGTTTGTTTGTTACTTTTTTTATCTCTGCCTTTCTTTTTTCATCATAAAGTTCTCGTTATAATATTTCGGTTTTGTGATTTTTCTATTATACTCCTCCCTCATCTTCTTGTTCTCTTTTTCTTCTCTATTCCTTCTTCTCACCCTTTCTGAATACACATTGCTTACGGCGAACATAAGTGAAGAAAAAGAATGATGGAATGAGGGAAGGAAAAGAAAGAAAGAAAGAAAGAAAGAAAGAAAAAAAAAGAAAGAAAGAAAGAAAGGGGACGTTTCAAGAAAGCATATTATGGACTGCTATTAAACGGAACTGATTTTAAATGAAATGTGGAAAGACACATATTTATAACTAACTACGTATTTATCACGCGGAAGATTAAAAAGAAGGGGCAATCATATCTTTCGCTAAATAACATGGCAACCGCTTTGACTATAGACTATAGCAAAACTCGATCACATACACAAAGCAGTCTTTGTGAATGACAACCCCACTAAACCACATCCACAAGCCTTTGTTCCATCTTACCAGTCAATTCGCGTAGTTTACCTTTAATTATAGCTTGCAGAAAAGAAAATTGTTTTGGAGACAGTTTCTTTCAGACCAGGAAATGGCAAGAATGACACTAACCTGCAACAAAGTGATGACACGACCAGGGTGCCAGGAAAGACTGTGCCATAACATACGACAAAGGATAAGAAAAATATCTGTGAGCTGTTCTTAGCGGCAAATTTTCCTTCCCGTGATGACTTTAGCTCAGATTAGATCTCCTAGTAAGTGATTACGATAGTAGTTAGAGCAATGAAAAAATGCAGCAAACATACTAGCGGGAAGAAGCAGAGGAAGGCAAGGAGAGCAAGACAAAGGTTAAAAAAAAAAGGTAAACAAAAAAAGTCGTGTAGACTTCCAGTATGATCCCAGTCACTACTTGACAGTAATTTCATTAGAATTATCGTTGCTGAATGTCGAATATGAGACCGTCTGTAAGTTCACATCAGTTGGCTCGTTCAGCAGATATTATATTATAGATCATTGGTCTGAATATATACACTTAAGTTTTTAAGACGTATTATTCTGAAGACCACACGTGACACAATAAAATACACACAATTGCTCAATCATCTAGTCTAGACTATGACAAAAAGTAATTTCTTGGTGTTTTTTTTCAGGAGTCATATTGTTTTCATATGACGGGGACAGCGATGTAACCTTTATATTATTTTACTTTATCTTATCTCGCATTTTGTAAGTTTATATTGTGGAGAAATTCGTTCCATTTTAAGTCAACAATATAGCCTGGTTAAAAATCTTACATGTGAAACTTGTAAATAATCATACGCCTCGCCGGTTTGGTTTAACGGTATTTAATATGCCTCAAAGCAGTTTGGACACTAATCTCACATCTACAGCGAACGTACTCGTAACTTCTGTGCTGAGTTTCGTATTCGCTTTGTTACAGTCTTTGACGTGATTGTAGGCAACAGAGTTTCCTCCACGACTTGTTTCATAGTTTTGCTGCCATGCCGTTCCTCCAAAAACGATTCTCCTTATCGTTAATGACTGTTGGCCTGTAGGTTTGACCAAGCCCATTAGTTTTTTGGTTTTTTGTTTTTTTTCCATAAGTTGCATCTGACTGATCTGCTGTCAGTCAGTCAGTCAGTCAGTCAGTCAGTCAGTCAGTCAGTCAGTCAGCCAGCCAATCAATCAGACAGGCGAACAGGCAGTCAGTCAGTCAGTCAGTCAGTCAGTCAGTCAATCTAATAAGATGTTCTTCTTGTACTTTTTGAGTGGTACGTCCGTCCCGGGTCGGTCAGCAGTTATAATGTGTGTGTCCATAAACGTCTAAACGAAATGCTGCAATTATGTGATTTGGTGAGTGTGTCCGTAAACATCTATACTAAATGCAGCCATTATAATATAATTTTATTGTGCATGTCTATAGACTTCTAGACAAATGCAGCAATTATGTAATCTCAGTGTCCATAAACATCTAGACGGAATGCAGCAATTACATGATTTCAGTGTATGTGTCCATGGATGTCTAGACGAAATGCATTATTTACGTAAGTGTAGTGTATGTATGTCCATAAACATCTAGACGAAGCGCAGCAATTATGTAAGTTCAGTGTGCGTGTCTATAGACTTTTAGACAAAATGCGGTAATTATGTAACGTCAATAAGTGTATATGTGGTAATATCTTTATTTATTTGTATGGTAAGTCTGTTTGCCTGTAATTACAATATAACAAGATATACTTCTTTGAATACTGTATAATAACAAACAAGAGGAACTTTCTTTCCTTATTTTCTTTCTTTCTTTCTTTCTTTCTTTCTTTCTTTCTTTCTTTCTTTCTCTCTCTCTCTCTCTCTCTCTCTCTCTCTCTCTCTCTCTCTCTCTCTCTCTTTCTTTTACAACTCACCTAGCTGTAGACTATGCCCTAATCGCAACACCATCGTATTATTATAAAATGAACCGCATTTAGGAGGAGGATCTTATTAAACGTCAATATATCGTTCGACTTTCACATCCACTTATGTAAAGAATCTGAAAGATTTAAATGGACAATACGATTAAGTGGATTGTGATTAAACGAAGACATTCGTAATTTGATTAAAAAAAAGAAAAAAGTTATTGCAGCCTAACATAACGTCATCTCTCGTCTTCTGCGGATGAGTACATCCTGCACGTGTCCGCCGCTCACACACTGGTGAGTGACCACAATATTGATTCCCTATAATATACACTGAGGGCGGGGCGGTAGGGGATGGGATGAAGAAACTGAAGGCACATAAATAACATGGCCAGTGTTTACTATTATAGCCGCTTTATAGCGAGATGGAGGGGCAGCGTAGCAGTTTCATTGCCTATAATACTCCTCTTCATTTCACACGATGGCAAGGCGAGGAGGATTAGCAATAACTACAGGCTCATTATACAAGATTAATTCATACATTTCAAAACGGGATGGCCATGGCTACAGATCGTTTATTTCCGGAGTGTTCAATAAAAACACGCAAACTGTATTGGATTGCTTCGCAAAAGGAACGAAACAAAACAAAAAAAAAGAAGGAAAAAAAAGAAATATTCTCCTTTCCCATCTCCAGTGCAGGTTGCGACAATGGATTCGATGATATTATTTCACAGGATGCTGGATTAATAGAAGGCGGCAAATACAGTTCACAGCTCGGCCAGAAGCAGCCTCATGGTGTTAGGCTGGCACAGAAAAAGAAATCTGAATAGAATCAATAGCTCTGTTTCTCTGTGTGATTTCTCTCTAGTTTTTGTTTTTGTTTTTGTTTTTTTAAGCTGCTGTCTCAATTCTGCGGAAATCATTATTTTCTAAAGATTGCATCTTTTGCCTTTTTATAGTGGAGGGAATGTGGGGAAGAGGGAGAAGAGGTTGGAAAGACAGAATGAGAGAAAGAGAGAAACAAAGAGAGGGGAGGGGAGGACACAGGATGCTAGCAATTATATTACAGTATTTTTTTTTTTAAGTTGGAGTATCGTGATACATGAGTGACTGTAAGCAAAACTACGAGTTCATTGGTTCGTTTATACTATCTTGCCCTGTCCATTTTCCGATATCTAGAGGACATTTTCTTTTGATTTGGAAATTTTAGAGGACGGAAGCAAACGGATATTTCGTTTCTTCGGGATCATCTGGAATCTACAGCCAGCCTGTAATCTCTATGGCACCACAACTTCCCGTCCATGCAGCGGCCAAACAACAACAACAACAATAATAACATCAACTGTTTTAAAAAAGTGATATAAAGGATCGGAGAAGCAGTCTGACATTGTACATGAATGTATACTTAAGCTGCTCTCAACGTACAAGAAAAAGGAAGAGAAATCAGATCCTGGCCTATGTTGTCGAAAAATTATCCATAAATTCCTTAAAACGTTTGGTTTTCTTGTGCACATTAATTCTATGTCAGGTTTTAGAGGCGATAGTAATGTTAGTTTTCTGTAATTTGTGCAAATTCAAAGTAACAATCAAATCTGTTACCTGTATAACTATATGAATATTATTATGACCGATCTTCTAAGGTTCTGCCCGTAACCTACGTCATGTCCTACACTCCATGAAAACTGGGTGTAATATTTGTATAACCCTGAAGTTCAGTTGTTTGCTTTCGTATGAATGTCTTTGGAGGGTCATAATAAGTATTCACTTAGAGAATATTTATATTTTGGCTGTGATAATTGTTTTTTGTTTTGTTTAGCTATCGGTCAACACAGTCAGTTCGTGCTAATGAACAAAACTCCGTTCACCTACTATAGTGTTTATACCATTTTGGGGCGATAATTAAAGGCACGCCATGACTTTTGTTTTCTTTAATCCTGGAAAAATATTTTTTTTAAACAAAAAAGACAAGAAAAAAATTTGCAGAGATATTCAAGCAAAATTTGTGTGAGTTTCCCCAGTAAATGTTATTTGATTTCCTGTTGTAAAATTTTGACAGCCACCAAGTATAACATTATCGCAGATTGAGTCGTCAAGCAATACATAGTCCATTCTTAAACAAACAAACAAACTCCGATAAGTCTAGGACCTCACGCTCAGGCACTCTGATGAGCTTTGCTTAAATATTCAAAGGCGTATCGCTAAGATTGCTGCAATGGATTGATGTTGCTGATTGCTGAGGCCTCACCAACCTATTTTGGAAGGGGATTCCCAATATTCTTGTATATTTAGATAATGTAATACAGCGTTTAGATAAGTGGAATGTGTCTAAAGGAGCACTATACACGTTTTTGAAAATTGTGATAATTCACAGATCGAATTTCGTCGCCTCTGGAATTGTTCTGTTTTAATCAAGCTTTTAAAATTGCAAGGATTTTAGCCCGGGCTTATATATGTCTGTAAATGACAGGTTTGACTGATGGTTTTTCAGACCTCAGTAATTAATGCTTATTTTTTTTTCTTAATTCAAATTAACTCTCTGATAAAGACCTATTACTTTTAACGTGTTCTTCCGTTCATGATTTTATGTTAATGTACGTACAAATTATAGTGGTTTGGTAGCTCTGTTCATTGTAAGCCTGCTACTGTTTAATATTAAATTACCAGCATTTTGTGTTAGAAGAAAATATTGTAAAGTTTCTAAGTTTCTTGGATCGCTCTCGGTATCTGTTTTCTAAAACTGGCAATGCCATTTATTCGAAATCGTTGACTAGAAATCAGGCAGTCTGTTTTGTTTGTTTGTTTGTTGTTTGTTTGTTTGTTTGTTTGTTTTATTAGTTAGTTAATTTGTTTGTCTGTTTGTTTATTGCTTGTTCGTCTCTTTGCTTGTTTGTTTGTGTATTTGTTTGTGAAAATTATGTAGAGTGTATGGACTAATTTAATAACTTGTTTATTTTTATTTTATTTGTGATTTTGAGTCCCACCCTATCATTTTTATAATTTTTTAAAGTTTAGTATTATCCAAAAAAATTTTGTCATGATGTGCGCTCTAGTATCTTCGATTTACTAATAAGACCTTTAGAAACTTGTCTCCAGTCCAAGAGTGTGTATCTTCTCAGTTATTCTATATTCTTTTGTTCGCTAAAAATGTCCGTTGTTTCGCGTAAGTTAGTCATTTCCATCACAAACTTTGTGAACATCGGCAGTTTCCATTCAGTGTTCAGTAATACATGGATGAGAGAGAAAGAAAGAGTAAGGGTGAGGATGAGGGAGAGAGAAACATTAAACTTAACAAATTTTTAAAAAATCACTGTCTAATAGATCTCGGGCCTTTCTTAAGACCTATGGATTAAAGCAAATATTAAGTACCATTTTGTGCACAGGAAAATTTCTGAAAGGTTACGGTTTATACCTTTATCGTTCAGAATTCAGAAAAATCTCTTTCCATCATCATCATCATCATCATTATTGTAACTTAAAGAAAATTTTAAAACACTACTTCAATCCTATATTATTAACTTTTGATGAGAATTTAATAGTGCTTAACTGTAAAACATTCTAAACGTTTCAACATTATCATCATCATCATCATCATCATCATTAAAACTAAATATGATTCTGCCCAATGACACAAAACTTTCTGAAAAATGTATAATGAATTTATTAACAAAATGGTCAACGTTTCGTGTTAGACACTTTTTCAAGACTGACAATGCAAGTTAAAGACATCCAAAGAAAGGCAAGTGAATACATATCGGAGAGCCAGAAATAGAAATAAAAATAGAGCAACTGAAAGGGATTAAGGTATGTTCATTGAGTTATCATCATCATCATAATCATCTTTATTATTATCCTCATCATAATTCTAATATTTCATGGAATGATTGTTGTCCATTTTAAATCACGATCATTATCAGAATTGTAACAAAACAAAAACAAACAAACAAAAAAAACTGTTCTAATAAAAGAAGCTACTACTGTACATACGTAAGATTTTAGAGAACATTCAAATCAACAGAAATTCCAGGATTTCAATGCAGCAGCTTCAACTTCAAGGAGTGACCAGTCATCCTCCTCGCTGAAGAATCATGAGTGTAAGAAATGGCTTTAGCACTCTAAGATCTAAGACTAAGGCCGAGTTTTATTATCAGAAGGAAGGCGCCGTTGTTATCAGCGTATCCAACTTCAGCGATGGCGACAATAGGACCAGGTTTCACAAGTGTATCTATGAGAAGTCTGTGTTGCAGCCAAACATGACATGCATTTCACTCAATGAAACAGAAAAAAAAACTGCAAAGTAAAACTAAAGGAAAAAGAATCACAAATAAACGTTACATCAGCTCTACCCAGACAGTGGATAATTATTTAGGAATGAAGCACATAACTATTATTTTCGGCACAACAAGGTGTTGAACTCCATACTGATCGTTATCAGTTACTATGTGCTAATTCGGTAATGAACAGTCTATGGTTAGTAACAAAACGCGGGGTGTCTCCAGTGTTTAGGCAAAACAGAAAAAAATCTTGAAAATAAATCATTGAGTAGAAGGACTATCCCCGCAGGAATGTTATCGTAGCGAGGTCAATAGTCGGTCTGTCACCTAATATTATAGGGTAAAGACATTTTGTTCAACACGTCTTTTGCTTAGATTAGGAGGTAGTTTTTATTATGGGAAACTACTGAGGCAATCTGAAATATTCAAAAAGTTGTCAACGGAAAATTAGCAGAAGAATTAAAGAGCAGTTCCCAGATTTTTTTAAAAAAAAATATGTTAAAATTGTTTTCTCGAGAAAACTGAACTATGCACCCATACACATGTACATTGTAGATTATGTTGTCTCGCCGACTTTCAGGATTTTTGGAGGGGAAAAAAAATTCAGACTGAAAAACCATTGGCAGTGTAGTCCAAAACGGATGTTCCTACCATTCCCCTGGGCCTTTAAACAAAGGAAAAAAAACTTTCGATTGGCGCAATTTCAATCTTATCACTCTTCTCGTCATAAAACATAAATTTCGTCTTGTACATTACGAGTTTAACTTATCTTTATTTGAATTTGATTTTTTTTTAAAATCCGAATAAGATGCCGATTCATACTTGTAATTCAGATTAAAATCCAGGTCTTCCATGGTCTACCTATTCAACCGTTATATGGAGATAAAATGTAATCAATGATGAGAATTAATTTAGAAGTGAATTTGATTATATATGCCTACTATGTCTTGCTGCAGTTAGTCAAAAGGAGGCTTACATTGCAGAACTAGAAACCATCATATCAGGTTCAGACAGTGGTCTGGGTCTTCTGATCTTGAATTCTGATCTTGAGAGANTCAAAAACATGAATGGGGTTCATGAGCATCCACCTCTTCAATGTCATTCAACGGTAAGAAAAAGTTAAGACCTTATTCTGAATTAGCTGACACAAAAATTGAATTGATAAATGTGTGTGT
>JAWQUT010000042.1:1149316-1191168 GCA_033807755.1 Ellobium chinense
GGGAGGGGGGTGATTTTCTGATCAGTGGTAAACCGTCTCCATATTATCATCATTATCAATATCGTTATCACAACCATCATCATAATTATCATCGCCATAATCATCGTCAATGTCATCATTATCAACACCATCATTAACAGTAACAAGAAACTTAGACAGCACTGATAACAACAACAAACCAACTGCATCGACATGGATGCATAATTGTAGATAGTGTTTCATGCACTTAAGATATAAAGGAAACTGTATGAATTGAAAGCAGGTCGGCTCGGCATGGAACTTATCATACCAGATGACTTGGATTCTGTTTCAGAATTCCTGCTAATATATTGTCCAACCTCCCATCAAACAAATACTTTATATGCCATCTTTGATAATCCTCCTCTTTCTATATTTGATATGAATTATCGTTAGCCCTCGTGTAACTTGTTATCAATCAATGTGGCTTCGGTAATAATTTCAGTGATAATTTCTCCCTTACTTCCACATAGGAAATGGAAATTGGACTTTCATTTACCCTGTAAGGAAATTGTTCTATAATGCCATACAATAATTCAGATTCATCTCATTCGTCACATATAGACTAGATAACCTAGACTACATACTAATTGTATTCTGTAATTCCTCTTTGATAAACCTCTTTTCTGACTTCTTCACCGACGCTTGCGAAGTGTCCTCAGCAAACAGCTACCTTTCCACAGCTACGGGCTGAGCTCGGGAGAATCACTTAACACAAGGAGTTTGTAGAGCATTTTGCCCAATTTGTTAATAGCTTCCTAATGACGATGACGAGATAAAGACTTGCGCGGCTCAATCATTATCGCTACCACCGTGCAAACATCTCCCACAGTGAAGTTCTCACTTGCGGGAGGCGGGGGGTCGTTACCGGGGGTCTGCTGCTCCCATCTCCCCGCTGGGGGGCTGTCGCTCCTGATGGGGATCATGTGTGGGGATCGGAAAACCAGGAGCGGCCCTCCATACAGCCCCAGCGGTGGAGAACATGAAAATCAATGGAGAGATGGCTTTCCCAGGCCCGCGTATAGAGTAGCCCTAATGGGCGGGGCGCTTCGGGTTCGAAACGGCTTCGTAATGATGAGTGCCAGAAACATGGTTTCTTGCTCCACAAAGCTTTCCTCCAGACCAGCCCAGGGCTGAAAAAATAGACTAGTGAGGAGGAGAAAAGTAAGCGATGTTTGCATTTGGTAATAAATAAAAATTTTCTAGCGCTTATTTTACAGCTCGTTGTGAGCGGAAGCACATGTGTTTTCTTTGCGCTTCTCTTAACTCTCCCGGTAACCAGTGTGTGGATTTGCGGATTTTAGCATCGTTTTTGAAATGATGCATGTTTGCCAGCCAAGTTAAAGAGTGCATTCTCTCAATGGTCCGCGCCAAAGGAGATGAAACTACAGTGTAATAATTCTGTTGAAAATAATAAAGGTCCTGCAGAATATATTGAACCCACTTAACCGCAACTCTTCTGGAGCACAGAAAAAGATACGACTAAAAGAAGTTGCAGTGAATTATCTAGTGACTTTTATGTAAAAATATAGTATGGCAGGATTGTGGAATATGTTGGGATTAAGTGGAAGATGTAATTATTCACATTGCGACTGAGCGGAGTAGACTATAATTGCCACGAAAATTGGTGTTTAGCACAATCTCAAAAGAGACGACAAGATCATCATTTATATTAAACTGAGCAACTTTCCATAATAATCGCCATCATAGTTGAATCTAGCTATACATCCCAAATTTCTTTGCTTCTTGATAGATTTTCATTCATGTCTCTTTCCCCTGAAAACTGCCTCGTTTTCACGTTTCTGTACCTTCCATCACATAATATAAACACATCAAAGTAAAAGCCACTTCATTCTACTGCTCTTTTGATTAATTATCTAACTAACCTACGCATCTCATTAGCACCTCTGTCACTCACTGCCTCCTACCACTAAACGTCGTAATTTCCGGTTCTCAGTTGTGGCTTCCTGGAATTTCTCACAGTGGGGAATACCCCAGGGGTGGTCACTCCTTGCACGATCGCCTTCGTTGGTAGATGTTAATAAATAACTATGCCGATAGATCTAGATTAATGGCTGTCAATGGCAAGCACGTGATCATCTAATTGGTATACACAGACAACAAATAAACTGCGAGAAACATTTGTGATTATGCAATGTGATTATGTGAGCAGTACACTCAGAGAGGCGCCTGATGAGCTGATTATATTTCCTTGATATCTAAGAGGTCGAAATGATTTATTTTGCTTCTCGTGATTTCTCAGACCAGCTCTTATTTTGTCGCATTTATTTTCCTCTTCTGCCTGTCCTTTCCTCCCCCTCCTCCATTGTTTTTTTTTTTAACCATTGGCTTTTCTTCTTCCACATTCTCATCTCCCCCCATCTTTCATTTTTTTCTATTCTTTTCTCCTTAACGTGGACTCCTTCGTCTCATTCGTCCACTTGTTTTACAATCTCTTCTGTTTTCTGGTTGTTTTTTTTCTTTTCTTTCTCTTTCTCTCCTCCTCCTTCTCCTTTGATTCATACTACAACATAATCATAAGTACTGCTAATACTAGTTACTGTTACTACTACCACTGAAAATTACTGCTCCCAGTGGTGCACTATTATCGCTACATTACTATTATTACTTTTACTGCATTTACTATATCGATCAATGTTAAAAACTTCGCATTAGAAACGATGCCTATATTTAAGGAAATTGAAAAAAGCTATATTAAAGAAATTTTACACGCGTTTACTTAAACATATAATTATATAAGGAGCAGATAGAGCAAACGCTTAATTCTTAATTTAAGGACGTAGTTTATTGAATTTACAACTTACCACCATATTAAGAAAGATTCGGAAGGAGATAAAATAGTAGAACGTTTCTAATGCCGATCGGTATATTTCTTGTACAAATATTTGTCTTTCTAATGCTATACAAGTAACAATAATATTTATTGTGCTTTGACATTATATCTCCATCAACTACATCATTTGATAAAGATTGGAAATTAGATTGCAAAAATATCACTGACAGTTTAAATATATCAAATAATATTAAGTAATAGTGTGTAAAATGCTTTGTGAATGTATATTTCTCTGTTATGCGGATAGAATTAAGGGATGGGTGTGTGTATGCGTGCGTTTGTGCATGTGTATGTGTGTGTCTGTGTGTGTCTGTGTGTGTGTGTGTGTGTGTGTGTGTGTGTGTGTGTATGCGTGCGTTTGTGCATGTGTATGTGTGTGTATGTGTGTGTATGTGTGGGTGTGTGTGGGTGTGGGTGTGTGTGTGTGT
Source organism: Ellobium chinense (assembly GCA_033807755.1). NCBI lineage: Eukaryota > Metazoa > Mollusca > Gastropoda > Ellobiida > Ellobiidae > Ellobium > Ellobium chinense. Next base: position 1,152,617 of record JAWQUT010000042.1, read on the forward strand.
GTGTATGCGTGCGTTTGTGCATGTGTGTGTGTGTGTGTGTGTGTGTGTGTGTGTGTGTGTGTGTGTGTTTGTGTGTATGTGATAGCTAGTATACCATATCTCTAAGTAATAACATTTATCTTATGAATCTCTGTTTATCTCTGTACTATAGCTGTGCTGCACTTGTTCAAAGTAAATTTACATAAGGATTAAAAAAAAGTTTATCTTATCTTATCTTATCTTATCTTAAACAAAAAAGTTCCACAACAATGGAATATTTCGGCATAGAGCTTTCTTCAATTATAAGTTCATCCTCACCATTATTTTTACCATTCTTCCTCCAAATGGTATGTGGGATAGTTCGATTAAACCTGCTTCCGGATTAAGAGATTTCATTTTGAAATTTGTTAAACTATCACACATGTTGTTGTTGTTGTTGTTGTTGTTGTTGTTGTTGTTGTTGTTGTGGACTTTTAATTCGTTACTCAAACACAACAGTTCTAAAAGGTTGTCACCATACTGTCATCATTCTTTAAAAAGCAACAGAGGTCATTCTGAGCCGCTGTAATGAAAGATTAGACGAAGACTGACAGTGGATGTGACATACGATGATTATCACAAACCGCAAGGGTGAACTCTTATCGACTACTTTGTCACGGCAAGGGAAGCAACCTTCTTCTCAGCTATTTCAAAACAACAACCAGATTTAGTTAGGTATTGAAGCAAAAATAAATGTGCAATGACTAATTAAATTAAAATCTGTATTACAGTCTCTGAAAGGCTATAAAAGCTAACGTTTTTATTCTTATCTTCTAATTTATTTAACCTTAATATACTTTAGCGTTGTTGTCGTATTAGGAGAAAGACTATCATCGCCACGCAATATGCACTGAAAAGTAGATGTATCAAATTTCATAGCGGTAGATGGTATCCTTATGAAATACATAAAGTGTCACATAAAACCGACCCCTTGGCTTTAACCCGCATTGATACTAAGGCCTTATGACTTGTGAGTTGTTCACAAAGTTTGTTAATCCTAAAGCCTGTCAGTATCATGGTTAAGTGTCGTGGGTCCGACTCACCAGTGGACCCTTTGCACTCCAATGTCCTTGGGAAAAATATATAACGCCCAATCCTCACTCCATTCAGATCAGTGCCTGGCTTTAGAGCTGCAGAGATAGGGCGCTGCACTGCGGCGACCAGCAAGCTATGGCATTATAAAACAATTTCCATATGTGGTAATACAGAGCCCTATTTTCAATTTCTTCTTCTCTTGTCATTTTCTTTTTCATTCTCCATTTTGTTGTTGTTCTTCTTCTTTTTCTCATTTTATTCTTCTCTTTGTTTAAATTTTTGTTTTGTTTTTTTTCATTTTGATCATAATATAATAATCATAATTATCCATCTTTTTTTGTGTGTGTGTCTGTAGGTTCCTGCCAGCGGTACGGGTCTCAGCCAACCACGGTTGTTGTGGACAAGGACGGGAAGAAGAAACACACCAGGCCCACCTTCTCAGGGCAACAGATCTTCGCCCTTGAAAAGACGTTTGAACAGACGAAATACCTGGCTGGGCCGGAACGTGCAAGACTCGCCTATGCTCTAGGCATGTCGGAATCTCAAGTTAAAGTGAGTACAACGGGCGCATCCAAGGGGAGGGGCAGAATGAGTGGTCATAGTAGTTGTTGTTGAGGTTGGGGAGGGAAGGAACGGGGCTAAAACAAATGTATTGATGACTTCTGCGAGGATATGCAGTTTGAGGGCAATAGGGATTCACAAGGGGGCATAAAGCTGAGAATAGAAGGTGGTGGGAGGGAGGGGGAGAGAAGGAGATAACCATAGTCAGCATGGGCTCTCCTTCTCCTGTATACGCTCCTGAGATGATTTGATATAGCTACTGACAAAGGTTGTGATGTTGGTGAGGAAGCTGAGATCGTGTTGATGGTATTGATTACTTCATGATGAGGGGAAGGACAACAATAATGAACATAGCCATGTTGTTGTTGTTTTTTGTTGTTGCTGCTGCTGCTGCTGTTACTGCTGTTGCTGCTGTTGCTGCTGCTGCAGCTGCTGCTGCTGCTGCTAAAAACGATGATGATGAAGATGATAATGAACTATACACATGAAAAAGGGTCTCATCTCAGTCAATGATAAAAATGATGATGATGATGACAAATTACAGAGATGATAAGATGCATACGCCCACATCACCACCGCGGTGGGTTTCATGTTCTGCATAATAACGGGTTTAAAACCCAGTAATTGCTGATTATAGACAGGGTTTTGTGAGCTTGATAGAGTCCATGAATGACTTCAAAGTGCGGGCAAATGCATTGTAATGCTGCAAGGCATCAAATTTCAACGAAAAACTTGCCAAAACTGATCGTGTTCAGGTGTTCTAGCGACATGTGACTGTGTAAAATAGGCGACATAAATGTCTCCTAATTTTGATATTCTAATTACCAGCATAGAAAGGCAGCATTATTGTGTGATATCCTTTGTGTTAATGTGTCGTTACTCACACTGGCGCGCTTGAAGGCTTACACAATACAGTCAGATGATGCACATTCTCTCACTCCCACATCTTCCACAGGCTCGTCACTTCTATCCTGTTGTTCCTCATTTCACTCCCCACTCCCACCCCCTAACACACACACACACACACACACACACACACACACACACACACACACACACACACACACACACACACACACACACACACACACACACACACACACNGCCAGGCATTGCGGTAGAGTCTCCACGGTCGGGGGTCCTTCAAGCTCAAAGATAGTGTGCGCTGGTTTAGTGTATGCACCCAGACTTTTTCGTTATTGTTATTATTATTCATATCTAGAGGATGGCCATGCCCAAAGCTAGTGCAGGAAGTAGTCTGGTGAGGCAGTTACGGTCTTTCCTCCCTAGCAGGCTCAGAATTCATCTCCCTCATACATCACGGTATGAGTACATTAAAAAGATAACAATGCCAGGTTCTGATCCAGTCAACTGAAACAGCAAAAAGCTCATAACAAAGCATCGTAACAGTGAAATTGAATGGGAGCACCGCTGTTATGAAATGTGGCCGAGTAGATTTCTGATACTATAATTGCTTTTGCTTAATTTGCATCCATAACCCCCGTTCACTGGTGTTCGAAACATTTTTATCAAAATTGGATCCAAAACTGCTACTTTTCAGGAGGTGAAAACCAAGCCTTCCTTCATCATTGTTGTCCGTGAACATGCAGGAAAGAACATTTTGCAATTATTTTGAAAGTAACGCGGGCAAATAGATTTTTAATTTACGTTTAGTTGTCTGGCGTTTTTAAGAGAGTAAAGACAAATTGACATGCCGGTCGCTTTTGTTTCGGCGGATGGGGTACGGGGAATGGTGATGAAAGCAAAAATACGGTACCCGGGTCATGAGAATCTTGTCTTGAATGTTGGGAGAGTACGTGAAGAGATCTGTCGTAAACTGACAAAAGAAAGCAAGTATTTTTTTTTTATATATCAAACTTTAGTTGAGTCTATATTCTGAATCAGTGAAGTAAGTCATACATATCAACTTATTCTCTGTGCAAAACAGACTTGAGCTGGAAAATAAATTTATTTGAGAGATGGAAAGCACAGTGGTAGATTTGTGATGAGTAATTTTTTTTTATTTNNNNGGAGGGGGGAGAGCGACTTCTCAAACCCTGGTCTCTTGGACCTACTTTCTTTAGTCATTTGGCGGCAGAACTGGTGGACTAAATGGGAGATTGGTTAACCTATTATGGTGGAACAGATCCAGTTCACGATAGCCATGGCATGCTGGTTATTATGCTCCTAATTATGCACGGCAGGTCACTCTTCTCGGAGCCTGCCTTAAATTATTCACTCGAGTTGCAAATTTTACGATAATAATGAGGAGATATTCCAACCGATCACAATAACGTTGTTACAAAATTTAAATAGTTGCCAGTTCTGTGAATGGGATTGTCATGGATGAGCAGGGAAGGATTACAAGTTTATCAGTGGCCGTCTTTGTAATGACAGCGATAGAGAACACTACGTTATTTAGAACCAAACTTGCATCCTATCCTACCGCAAATGAACGCCCGGCCAGCCATTAAAATGTTGACCTCGGCTACTCATGGAAATCTGAATATATTGATGGAAATAATAATTCTGCAATTTCTCCAAGTTTTATTGTTGTTGTTGTTGTTCTTCTTCTTCTTCTTCTTCTTCTTCTTCTTCTTTTTCTTGTTGTTGCTGCTGCTGCTGCTGCTGCTGCTGTTGTTGTACGGCGTTCCAGAGATGACTATTGCTATGCAGTAAATAAAATCTGAAGAACACACTGTCAAAAGTACTGACCGAGAAGCAGAGAGAGATGCTCAGCAATAGAGTAACGATTCCTTTTCATGAGATCTAGCAGATTTGCTAGATATCTTAACACATCAGATGAGGTCATCATCTTTCGATTAAGGACTGGACCATACGGGTTTAACCGGCACCTTCATTAGATAGACAAAACTAGCTCAGCTCTCTGCCAGTATCTGGAGGCAAACCAAACACCACAACATGTCTTGCAGGACTGCCTTCTCCTGGCAGAACTGAAAGGACGTTGTGGTCACTGCTATGGGCGGACTGCACAAATCTGCAGCTGGCCACTCATTTCATGACCCATAGGGGCCTGCTAGCATGACCAGGGAACACTGAAGAGGAAGAAAACGATTAGATCTAGTATAGATTCAGTTGCACTGGCTCAGAGTTTGAATTACCCGAAGAGTCGTATCTAATATTACAGATCTTGACCCTCATGCTGTTGCTAAATCCTACATATAGTAGCCTAAAATTAATGCCCTGGTCCCATGTCACATGTCCCGCATCTTCTATAGATATATATCTTTTATTCGTAAAATATTCCCAGCTTACACCACGAGAGACTCTGTCCAAATATTAACTTCTTACACTTTAGAACGCAAACAAAAGTATAGAAGGAGGAGAGGTNGGGGGGGGGCAGATTTCTGAGATTTTGACGTGTTATGGCAACTACAGAATGTCTCATTCACTTGATCTTTATATATGAATTAAATTCAAGGCGAATACTGATAAACTGATTTTTATCACTTGCTGACAAGCAGTTGCCCCAACGTTAAGAAAGCACATGGCGTTTAGCAAGTACAGAAAGATGCTGTGATCAAGCTTTAGTAAAGATTGATTGAAATAAAAATATCATATGCATAAACCTACAAAACGAAATACACAGTGGGTTTATTCCGTTTTATATGTTTAGACAGATGAATAATTTGCTTACGTAGTCCTTAGAGACACGTCATGCTCCGAGCATGGAGCCAATAAAACATTTACGAAACAAATTAGCGCGAACGATTCTCGACCACGTTTTTCGTTTACACATTCTCTCATTTCCCCTTTGACGCTTGGATAAAATTTTACAACACTTGCCGAGGACGCCGATGTCATAAGCAAAAAAACAACGGTAAAATCAATATGTAATAATAATATGTAAAAGTAATATGAGTCGGACGGAAGAACGTCGGTATCAGAAGAGTTTCGGTGAGCTTCGGTAGATTCGTGACGTCATGCAAGATGCATTTAAATCACAGGCTTTCCATGACTCAAGCAGCTCACAGGCTCGTAATTGTGAACTTTTTTCTTGGAATTCGACTTCAAATAATTCTGCTGTGTGGATTTCTCAAACTCGAGTCTACTGCGGTATTATTTTATTCAGAAATGTCTATTCCATAGGTTTCTCAAATTGATTATTTTGACTTTGTCATGGGCTCATGTCAATGCTAAAACTTTACAGACTACCACTTCATGAACCTAATAAGTCTTTTCTGGTGACCATCTGTATATCACGGCCATCTGCCGAGGAAACCGAGTTTCACTGACAGTCGCTTCCATATAGGTGATTTCTTTATTGCGACCACTTGCATTATGTGTTCTAAATATTATAAAACGCCAGGAAATACCGGGAAAAAAAATATACTGTAAAGCGAACACTCGATGGCTATTCTAAGACCAACCTCGCGGATTTTATACAAAGATTTAAAGGTTTTCTTCTAATCATGATATTATAAACTGCCTTTGTAATATTCTATACAGCAGATTAAAATCTCCGACCAAGGTACACTAAGTTAATGAATCAGAGGAGAAAGGTATTCATGTATTTTAATACTTATTTGGCTTAAACACTATCAATAGAGAAATTTGGAACTTCATGTTTCAGTAGGCCGGCTAGGGCGATTTTCTGAAGCAAGTCCTTAATAAGAAATGAATGGTGTCATTATGCAAAGGGTCTCCTGTAATTTGTTGTTATTGTTGTTGTTGTTGTTGTTGTTGTTGTTGTTGTTGTTGTTGTTGTTGTTGTTGTGCATTTAATTTTTGCTACCCGCCACAGCATGTCAAAGCGCACACTCACAGTTCTATATGTATGACAATATCGCTCCTATTTACAAATAGGGCCTACTACATGGCGCTGCTGAACAGACAGTTAATCTACTAAACGCATCCTAGCGAGCTCATTTATTTTGAGAAACACCTGTTATCTTTTCAAGCTGTGGTGGATTTTATGTGACGAGTCATGAAGATAACCATTTCTGTGCCAGGTTTACGAAAATAGTGAACTATACATGTAGTGTGTGACTGAGTCATTAAGTTTTGCTTTCGGTAATAATAGATCAGTAGATAGACTACCTTCAGTTATTATGCATGCAGGATCATCCGGGCACTGCTAGTGCTAGCCACATTTCCAACAAGCAGTACTTCTGCCTTCTACTCTTCCATTGACTGAGGAAGATGCTAAACTGATTTTCTCTGTTCCATTGGCTTTTATTGGTTGATGCATTCTTTTGCTTTCTAAAGAGAGATCTGATAGCGCAATGACATTACATATACATTTTGCTCAAACCGGAAGCGAGCTTTTGTCTACTCTGCGAAGTGTTCAGCAACGCTTTTAAATGTGCCATTTTTCATGGCGTCCATAAAAAAAGCCACAGTGAATATCTAAGACAAACTTGGCTGAAACTATAGACAGCCTGCCCACAAGCAACACTGAGCGTAGCGTCGCACACCGAGCTCATCAAATTTGTCTAGCACGTCTTGATGAGCGAGCTGGCGCTGGAAGCCATGTTGAGCCAAACGGCATCAGACCTTTCGGCAGACGACTCCATGTTCACTGCAGACGCTAGTGAGTCGTGTTTATTTTTCTGAGAATGTCGAATGTCTCGGTGTGAGCGGAACTCGGTCGGTCCAACAATGGAGAAGCTGACACCAGGGGGATGTGTATGCACGGGATTCTTCTTAATAGCTGCCAGGCCGCCTGAGTACATCATGATATTGCCCAATAACACAGGCTTGGAGCTCTTTAAGTGAATTGCTAGACCTCCTGTCGTAATTTTTTGTTTATATACACAAGAGCGTTTGTGAGCGAGCCTTATTTAAATACACGGGAATATTTTCGTACATCGGCTCACTGGTCTGGGCAGGTGGAAAAGTGTGAATTTCTGATAAGGTCTGGCGGAAATTGGAAGAAGTGTTCGCAAATACGCACCCATTGATAAACACTGAACTATTTTCGGTTAGGTTCTTCACTGATCTAGGAGTGGTAGATAGGTATATGAACAGGGGGCGGTGGGAGCAAATAGAGATGAAGTACCATTCAGTTCCAGTTATTTAATCAGCACAGTGACTAAAGGTAAATAGGAAAAATCGTATCCCCTACCTTGTAAAATAATATAGTTGAAGTCACCTATGAAATTTTCATTAAAATCTGATCTTGCTCCTTTTTGTTTATAACATTCTAACATGATTTTACATTTATGAAAATACAGTCAATAAATATGTCCTTCCATCCTAGTCAACAGTACTGTATGAAGAATATGATATATAATATAATATATATATAACTGTCTACCAGTCAAAATATAGATTTCAATATAAAATTTAAAACACTTTAATATATAAACAAACACCACCACAGATTAAAATCCAGTAGGTAGTTTCGATAAAAATTTCCAAATAAGAATACTTTGACTGAAGCCAAATTTTCAAAATCCTTAAGTTCTTTGTCAGGTCTAGATCTAAAGGAAGTAACAGTAAATGAAGTAATAGCAAAAGGAAGAGATGTTACATATTACAGACATATTCATACACGTACACAAACACACGCACACCTCTCAGCTCATGTCAATACGCTCACATCAGTCAATGTAAAAAAATTAACATACACAATATTGATGTTCATACATCCGAGGAATATAATATTTTTGAGACCTTGTGCATTACCGATGGGATCTCTCACCATGCATTGTAAAAATTTCATTAGTTAATTAGTGATGAATACATCGTTAGGTAGCGTTCAACATGCAAAGTTAATGTATTTCTTACGATAGTAAGAAATACCATCGTTAATGGGCAAGCTCTCAAAAAACCAGCCTGCAGTCGTAACTTTTACGGACTGCACTGCATTCGATTGTAAGATATTTGATGTTTTCGATTTTACTGTCATCAATAACAGTCTGTCGTGCTGTTGCCCTGCTACTCACTGAAAGACTGCTATCTCGTATATGTTGTGGATTCATAATAAACTCAGTCAAATTTCTCCCAGCCATGTAAAACAAAGCTCTGTCCAAATCCCTGGTTTAGATTTCATGTACTATCAGCTTTCAGCGTACGGGGTTTCAAGCAGGGGCGATAATATGCGAACTAGGTGACAACAAGGGAGAGAACCCACAAGCTTACACCTGACTATATCTGATTATTTTGAGCCAAAGTTTGCAGCTTTTTACACCAAAGTGAAACTAGCCTTTATCTTGTCCTCCCGCTGATAACGGGCCTGTATCTTCCTACACAAGCGCCGACTCAAACACTGGCAGTCACCTCACGGATTAAGCTGGGGATCAGTGCCTGATTCAAGAACGGTCCGCGGTTTAATAATGACTTAACTCCGTGTTTGATCCGGAGGAAATATCATATTAGTCAGGTTACACGATTAAATTGACTCAAACTTTGAACACGATCCCACACACGCGCACGTATCTTATACGCCCTATTTCAGTGACGTTAGCTTAGCTCCACTTTCAAGAGCCTTTTCCCTCATAACTCTTTCACACTCATTCGTACGTCACAAGGTAAACTGAAATCTTAGCAAAAGAGAAAAACTACGTATAACGTGAACAGAAGCTAATATTATATTTATTAATGTAAGTAAACGAACAGGACTCAGACGCACGCACGTTCTCGCAAGTGCACAACCAGTTTTCACATTTTTTTTTTTCTGAATAGTGGAGTAGATCTAGATCTATTAACAGATACTACGTATAAGGCAGAGCAGTAAACAATGGGATCTCTTACTATCGTAAGAATTACAATAGTCTAACTCTGAACACTGAACGCTACTAAGGATGCATTCAGCACCAACGCAGTGATATAATTCTTATGACGGCAAGAGATCCCATCGTTAATGCACAAGCTCTCAAAAAAAAAATGCCGTTGTTACTGTTATCACGTTTTACTTCTGCTCATTGTTAATTAATATCTGGATGCCCACAATGTCCTTGTGACATTTGTCAAGTTAAGTTGTTGGAGTCTAGAGTCAATGACACAGTTTCACCAGTCTCGAACTTCATGTACACTCAAAAAAAAAAAAATCTACGAGTAACTCTCTGATCCAGTGTCCCTTCAAGTTTAACTCCCTGTCTGAAGCATGTGACTTAACTCAGAATTATGAACTGAAGATCGCTTTTCCAAGTGGCCTCACAATGTCTTCCAAATAAAGGTAAAAAAAATGTTAGGTAAGATGCCCCTTCACAGTTGTATTTTTATTTATCATAAAAAATGTCCTAACTCATAGGTAAATGTACATACTAAACTCAGTTATATTTTAAATGAATGAACATCTTGCAATCTGAAATAAAATATCAGCTCATTTTTGAACGAAAATTTTGCTTACAGAGTTTTTAAAAAGCATTCTCCAGCTGGTCCCCTGCTGGGATACTCGCAGGAGACTGTAAGGTTTGACGAAATTAATTTGTGTCATTTTTTGCTATGCTTTAATAGCATCAGGTAATTAAGTTTTTTTAGCAGGATAAATCAACCAGTTTTTTCATAGATTCAGTGGAACCTAGTGTAATTATAACACGGCCCACTTTTATGAAAATGCGAGTCAAAAACACAGACTATAAGATTTTAGAGATAGTTTTCAATCCAGGACTCTGTCATTTCCATACAAAAACATCACAACAGCGAATTGTACTCTCGTTAATTGATGTGGGTTTTAATCAACTGCGATTCATTAACATGCAGTCCACATCATGTAAAGATCTGTCGCCCACCCAGTGGGTGAAAATGTGCTGGGGGGAATTAAACAAGTTCTCATTAATATGTAAACCAACGTGTTTTAATATATAAACCAGCGCGTTCTGTGTTCAGAACAGATATCATCATACTGTTCTGCGGCAAGGATACATATTATTTAGCCTAGATGTTTCATTACATATCTGTGTTGTGTACACACATATATACATGTATATATATGCACACTGAACATACACATAAACACACACGCTCGGACTCATACATGCACGCACACAATCACGGGAGCAAAATGTCTNCGAATGTTTTGCGTGCAATGAGATCTACGCTGCACTAAACATCTTTCTGCCGTGAATCAGCGATGTGTAGAAGGAGCTGGGGTGAAAGGAATATAGAGCGTACATTCGATTTAGTTTAAGCGATTAACAGTATAATGAACCGTTGACTTTTGTATTTGTATGCATATCAATGTATATACACCTACTTTTTATACCCGGGAACTTTAAAAAAAAAACAGTTGAAACTCTTAATTAGGTGACATTGATAGAAGCGTTTGAGTTCAACGTGCGGTAATAATTAAGACTGAAGCCAACACAGTTCAGCTAAATAGTGAAAATAATCACGTTAGCAGCCGGCATTGTGGGTAATTTCAGCAGAATGCTGCACCGGTTACGTTAATTTCTGAAAAGCTTTGACTTTACAACAATTAGTTTTAATTGCTTGTAACATTGGTTAACTTATTTTTCGAAAATAAAAACCGAATTCTAAAGCCAGACCTATTTAGAAATTAACGTAATAGATGCAACATTCGTCTCTGGAATTGCCCATATTTCTTCTTAAGCACTGGCGTAGAATTGTTGTAGTTAACAAGGATGGAATTTTTTGTAGTTTTAGAGTGTCACCGTCATTGTCAGGAAATAATTACCGTACGTTATTCAAACAAGGAAGAAGAGCATAGACTCCACCATAAGGATATTTTTCAACCACGTCAACTGAATTGAGTCCATTTCAGTTTAATATGTGTATACGTTTTTATACAATCACACATTAGAGCAAACAATACAGCAAATGCAGAACAAGTATTAGACATTTCATGAATATAGGCGTACAAGTTGAGAATTATGTATTTGGTAATAATATACTTAACCAAAGCCTAGTTTAGTCCACAGCTATATTTCGGCATGCTGTGTGAATGTGTGTTTGAGATAATTACCTCGCAAAGTTTTGCGTGGGTTTTAGCTTGTCATTTTTAAATGCGTGTAGCACTTTGAAGATTTGAAATAATGAGCAGTAAGTATGATAACGTTGTAAAGTTTCTCTATAAGAATCTAGTACAACCTAATATAACAGCTCCTATAAATGTAGGAGCGGTTCAGGTTTAGAGTTCTGTGTCTTTGAGGTATTTTTCAGTGTATCAGTTAAACAGCTTGTCTAACCATTTGTTCAGTTGCTTTTTAATGATGTAGCCAGGGAACGGCTGTTTTATGTTAATGAGTGCCAGAAGGCTGAATCTCATTTGCATGGACGATTCCAGCGCTGCACGTGCACAGATTTTCCACCAATCCACGAGCGTTTTATCACCAGGGAGGAGACAATATGGGCACGTGCAGGCGAGAAAGCATGAACTGATTCCTGGTCGGGAAGGGGAGGAGAGGAGGGGGAACACAGGCGCTCACTCGTCACGCACGGCCGTTCAGTCATTAAATTTATCAGCGGCGTGACGAACATGCATCGCGCCTTCACCCTAGCATGTAAATCTCCTTTTGTGAGCAGTCTCTTCCAGTCTCAGAGGAGCCCTTTTCTCTCTGAGGCCGCCTTGGACAATAGCGGCACTTCCAATGGACCATCTCCCAGTCTCAATTTTCTCAGAGACGTTAGCTTCATCCCGTGATTCCATTTTGATTCTCCAGTCCATGTTAACGAATTCTTCATACAGCCCTGATATTAATTTAATTTTCTTGATGATGAGGTCTTCAGCCTCACGAGTTCTTCGGGAAAATTCTTTCCGTTTCGGCCACTTTGTGCTAATTCTCCGTATACCGGCGACAGTTTCACGCTTGGACACGCCGCCCATCATCTAAACGACCGTTGACTCGCTCTGGAACGTGTCACGGTGCGCCCAATCGCTCACAGAGGGTCCCTCTCATTAAACGAGTTAAAACAGAAAATGGCGTCACGCTTGAGTGGAACGGTTCCCCTGTGACCTGCTACTCATGGGGACCCCTGTTGTTCGCGTCGCTGACGCGCAATGACGCAACTAAAAGGCGTGAGTCTCTAGGGTGGGATTAGGCGTGAGTAAATCACGGATTGATGGTTGTCTGATGTGCAGCCACGCCTGATCGATCTTTTTACGGTGTTTTGCAGCCGTTAATTAAAACACCTGAAAACAAAAGATCTGTTTGCAGGCATCCTCGGCTCTTTTGTCTCCTAAATCGATTATGTACGGGTAAAATTGACTTTGAATTTACCGCTTCATTGTAAAGTCAATACATTGATTTACGCTCATTCTGATCGGAAATGGGCGGGATATCAAAGGGAGTCGTGGAAAGTGAGCGAGAGTGAGTTCGTTAGCCCCCGAGTTCCAAGCTGTCTGCAGCTTGTTAAAGCTATCATACACGTGCATTTCATTTACTCACCCAGTACTCAGGGGGTGGTCTGTTCACTGATACCCCCCAGCCCCCTAAACGGCGAGTCGCTATTCCCAAATGTAGCGAATCGAGCGGGATAAATAGCCCAAGAGAAAACACAGAAATCCAAGTCCAGTCGTCACTCGCAGAACGCGTAAATTATCGTTCAAAGTTTTTTACCAACTCGGCGAAACAATGCGAAAACGACTCTGGCATATGGGTTGGTTGAGCTGTGGACTTTACTCATGGGGGAAGTAGCTGGCTGCAGGTCGTTACTACTTTCTGCCGACACTTGGGCAATAATAATGGCAAAGTTCTTCATAAATCAGGCAAATCTTGGCCAGCAACGGCGTGGCTGGAATTGCCAAAGTAAATAGATAAAACAAGCCGCGGCCAAGCGCTGATGGAAACAGCAGGCAGGCGCTGCGGTGTTGGGGCATGGAGATTCCGGATACGAATAGAAGAAGTGGTTTCACGTGCAGATAGATGATTTCTTATATCCCTTCCGGACAGACGGACCAAGCAAGCAGGCAGACATCTGAACAGACAGATGGAAGGACAAACAGATAGGCAAGAATGACCTATGGGTATTTAGATCAACAGGCAGAGTTAGCTTAGGTTCGGAGTACCCGTATAGAAGAAGCATAGAAACTCCCGTAAAGAGGGTGATTGCGTATGGCTTATGTAGACAAAAGGACAGTCAGATGGACAGATAAATGGACCAAAGAAATGTTCAGACAGAATGACGAAAGGATTAACAAACGGAGGGACACATAAGTGTTAGTGATACTAATTACAGGATTGGGTAGGTGTTCAGCCAAACCACGTTCAGAGCCCTCGGACAAAGAAGGGGTGGGGAGAGGAACGAATTATTTCTTATGGCTTTATATACAGAATGATAGACAAGCAGATGGATGGATGGATGGATGGATGGATGGATGGATGGATGGATGGATGGATGGATTGGATGGATGGATGGATGGATGGATGGATGGATATAAAACAGTCAAATAGGCGGATAGACGGATAGACACACAAACCAGACCATGGGTAAATGAGTGAGCAGGATAACAGGAAGTACTCATTACCCTCGGAATTCCCGAACAGAGGACAGATGGACAGAAAGACAGAGAAGAAAACAGAGAGTTTCATGTGGTGTGTTAGACAGATAAGCAGACAGGCAGATGAAGAAGGAGAGATAAAAACAAATAGGCCAAGACCATGAAAACAAATCAGTTAAGCATTAATTTATCGGATGAGACAAAACGGGGGAAGGGATTGAGAGGACCATATTATACACGAGGATAATAGACGGTTCAAGTTTAAAACAAGAGGCGAAAATATCACTACTTACCCACTCCTCTTTTAATGAAAAAATCAGAAGAAAAAAAATGGTTTTGGTTATATTATATCAATACGCATATTTTTGGCAACAATGTTCTAAGCACTATTATGCCAGGCCTTGTCCCAAATCGATACAGCTGTATGTGTGATCAATAACCTGTATGATAGTTACGCCAAATTCATTGCGGTGTTCCGAGAAAATATGTAAACAAATACTTCTCTAGATATTTTAGAGAAATGAGAAACTAAATGTAGTTTAGCACAGCAGAGGAGACAAAGAAGATCTCGCAGGTTCGAATTTCGTGGAATTTCTATGATTTTCTGAAAACTATTGACATTATATATGGAGAAAATAAGATATTTCGGATCAGAGTATTGCAGAATATTTCAGATATGCTTTTTAAGGTCTTAAGAAAATAAGACAATTAGGATCGGAGCAATGCAACAAGTATACGGATATTTCAATTACATGCTATGTAAGGTCTTAAGAAAATAATGCCTTTAATATATCAGAGCATTAAAACAGGATACGGATGTCTCGAATATATGCTGTTTAAGGTCTTGAGAAAATAAGACAGTTAGGATCACAGCATTCCAACGAGTGCACGAGTGTACGGATATTTCGAAAATGTGTTGTTAAAGTCGTAAAAAAACATAAAGAGCATATGGATATTTCGAATACACGTTGTTAAGATGTTAAGAAAATAAGGCAGTTCAGATCAGAGCATTGCAACGAGTGTACGGCTATTTCGAATAAACGCTATTTAAGATCTGAAGATAATAAGGCACCAAGGATTACAGCGAGTAAATGTTATTTGAGACACAGAAAAACAAATCCATAGAAGCACTAATCCTTTTAAGTGACGCTACTGGCAGGGATTTCCCATTTATCCATGTGAACCACAATGTTTTTTTCACCTGCAAATCTATGATATCCGTGCATTTTGAATGCGTCTTGCTACGTACTGATCGACGCGTTTCAGTAATACGTCTCCTGCCAATTATGGCGTTTTGGCGACATCCGGGAAATAGTGCTTCTGTAGATTTTTTAAAATGATTATTATTTTGTGGTTGGAGATCGTGACATCTTTCCATAATGTATATAAGTTGATGACAAATGTTTCCTCTTGTCTTGCAAGATGTTCACCAAGGAAAGGCGGCTTTCATTATCAAATTCTTAATGATCACAAAAATACACTTTTTGAGGAAAACATATGAACAAAAGAAAACTTTAATAAAACACATGAACATAATAAACAAGGCGATCTGTGGTTGTGTAGAAATTTAATTCTGTATTTCACCCATGGCAGGAGACAAAGGGAGTCATGAATCATTGGAGATGTGACACAGTCTATTGAACGCTGGGAAATCAACATGAAAGGGGGTTAAGGCGGAAATGTTTAGCTGGTGTGGTTTACTCCCTCATCAAAAAGTTAATGCTCTATTCTGCGCGTTTCCACTGGGAATTTTGTTGTGTGAAACAGACACTTCTTTTCAACAAAACTCTCTCTAAGGAGCGCGAGGGATGGAAAATTTGAAAAGAAAGTGAAAGCTGCAAGGCCTTTTCATTTCATTCCCAGCAAAAGCGCATTCATATGCCCTTTATTTTCTCTTTCTCCCGTCAATTCAAGCCGTCAGATGTTGATCCTTTTTTTATCACCAGGCCATATTCAGATATTAAACGGCCTTCTTAAGTTTTGCGTCACGGCTGGGACACGATAGGACCACCCTGGAATCAGGGGAGACTACTTCCGAATTAAAGGGCTTACTTGTCATCGGGCTATGGCTGGTCTTTGATATACGAGACATGTTGTGGCTGTTCATGTGCCGATAACATACAAGGAAAATATGAAACGGAAGGTTACTTTCTGGTAAACGCATTACTTGAACACACAACAGGGCGGCGCGCCGCGGCACAGCACAAGCGCACTACATTCCTCCCATGCCACTGCTGCCAAGTTTTCCCTCCCTCCCGACATTTATTTATTTGTTTTACTCAGATATGATATAAATCCAGTAGGACTTCATGAACTCCATTTTCACGGGATCAGTTCATAATTATTTTAAGTGTGTGAACGTTCGAGGTTACGAGTAAAATTTGCCACAGAAATAATGTTTCCCCTCCCGACATTAAAATTTATTTATTTGTTTTACTCAGATATGATATAAAACCAGTAGGACTTCATGAACTCCAATTTCAAGAGATTAGTTCATAATTACTTTGAGTGTGTTAGTCGTTCGAGTTTGCGAATAAAATTTGCGACAGAAATCATATTTCCCCTTCCACATTTATTTATTTGTTTTACTCAGATATGATATAAATCCAGTAGGACTTCATGAACTCCAATTTCAAGAGATCAGTTCATAATTACTTTGAGTGTGTGAGCAGTTCGAGTTTGCGAGTAAAATTTACTACAGAGGCTGTTATTAGAGTGCATGAAGTTCTAGGTCGTGAGGCCCCACACGTTAAGTTGCGACATCCCATCTTTAACGTCCGAAGGCGAGTCCCGCCTACCAATGACCGTCAACCTGCCTCGACTCAGATGGATTTGTTTTTCCACAGTTTTCAAATTTCTTGGATCAATTTTCTCTCCCGTAACGATTGACGGGACTATAAGCCAGCTATCTGCAAAGTTTCTATGTAGTATACAACGTTTTCCTTGTGAAATCTAGAAAAATAACACGTCGGTTTGAAGAGTGCGGATTCAAACAAGTGAAGTTTCCCATTATGCCTCTCCACACTTTTCATATCATGGGCGGGTCTTTAAGTTTTTGGGAAATTAAATTAAGTTTTCTTACTTTATGATGGAGACATGAAGCATTCAAGTTCCATAAGTCATAAGTGTCATGTTGTGTCTATTTTATGGTTGTGTTCTTGTCGTCATTAGGCCAAGCTGTGAGATCTCTCGCCAAACAAACAAACAAACAAACAAACAAACAAACAAACAAACAAACAAACAAACAAACAAAACTTTTAGACGGCATCAATGATTGGTTGGTTTTAGATAAATGAAGATGGAGCATTTTTGGTGTTTACACTGTGTGTTCCATATTCCGAAGTGAACCTAAAGCTGCGCCATCCGATTGTTTCCGACGAAAGACAAGCCCTGCCAACAAAATGGCCGTGCATACTGCCTGGATTTAGAACTATTTGATTTCATATTTCAAATATTAGACTTTTTTTTAAAATAATTTTCTACACCATAACGTTTGGAGGGACAATAAACTAGTCTAGCTCTCTGCACAGTTCCTGTGCGATATTAAATGTTTTACATGTGAAATTTGGAAAAACAGCGCTCCGGTGGAAAGCACGCTGTCGAATTCAATTTAGTGAAAGTGCGCCGTCATTCTTCATCTCTTCTTTTACACTCTGGACGGGTCTTTAAGTTTTTAGGAAATGAAATGAAATTTTCCTGCTTTATGATGGGTGCATGAAGGATTGCAGTTGCTGAATTAATAAGTGTCCTGGGACCCGCTGTAGTCTATTTTATGTCTGTGATCCTGTCAAACTGAGCCACCTCTCATCAAAAATAGCTGTGAGACGCCATCGCTGATTGGCTGATTTCAGATAAAGATATGAAACTCTTACTCGGAGAGCGAGGCAACCTCAAGAAAAGCGAAGCAACAGATGACCTTTCGGGGAAGATATTCTCGGTCCAGCAAATGTTTCGGCCCTCTGACTTACTGATACTCTAAATGGGCTGGGCCATACTTGTGTCATGCCTTCTAAGTATCTTTCTCCTGACTTTCGTTCTCTTTTTTGCCTCGAAAGGGATTCGAATCCGCCATCTCCAGCTTTTCAGCTTGTTACTGCATAATCCTCTCGGCCACAGCGAAGCCACAGTGAAAGCTGCTTTATTTAAATTTACTGTGCACCATTCTACTGTTCTCTTTGTCATAACGACTTATGGGGGACATTCAGGATAATCAGACATTTTTTGTTTACATTGTGTCTTCCGTATTCCGAAATGAGCACAACATCGCGGTCTCAAGTCTCAGTGCCTAATCAGCACTGCTTGTGAAACGTTACAGCTATAATAACAACTGGATAGTGAGGTAGAGAGTGCTAGCGATGTTCTATGGTGATGTACTGTGCTTTAACAGTAGCAAGCCGACATCGAGAACCGTGCGGTCCCTTTTCAATATGGCGTGAAACAACATATGGGCATATAACACAGTATTTGGGATTTACCACTGCTGCCCATGCGACTTGTAAAGTAACAAACACCCTGGAAATTTTTTAATTTTTGTTTTGTGTTGACTGTTTTAATTGCTTTTTGCTGAAGGGAGAGCACAGACTGCGCAGAATTAATTTTGCATTTAACATGAGGGAAGAGTTAAATGAAGCATTATATTAAAGTTTTGGAACACACTGCTAACATTTAATTATCTATGGATATCAGTGAATTGAGGTTCAACGCAAGGCCGCACAGTATAGTGTAAGTTATACATATGTGATAGAAGTAAAGTTCGTCTCAACTTACAGAGAAATGTATGAATAGTGTGTAGGCTCTTCATGGGAAGATACACGTTCTAAAATACCAGCGGAGGAAAACTTTATTTTAGAGAAAAGGTGGCAAAGACGTGAAGAACAAATCAAAGGGAAGGGGGAATAGCTTTCTGGCTTTTTTTTTTTTTTTTTTGGGGGGGGGGCTCCCTGATCGAAGCTAAAGATAGCGACTGAAACTGGTTTTGACAATTACTGGTAGGTAGATGACAATGTATTTTTTACGCTTGGCTTAGTAGTATTTTCTTCAATCCAATCCTTAGTAGTGTTTGACGACTTGAAATATTTTATATAAGCCTTCTTTCATTCTACACCAAACTTTTGACACACAGAAACTTACATCAGGACCAGTAAGATTTTTACCTTTCTGGGCAGGAAGATGATGACCCTTTTACTTGATCAACACAGTGATCTTATACCTCTCGCAACAACCAGACATTTTTTAAATGAGTGGTTAATCCTAACATAATCTAAAAATATACAACAATTTCCCAACCATTCAGGAAATTTTTTAAGATAAAGTCAAACCGCTATTCCTCTTCCTATGGTCAGCTTATCGTCACGCTCATCCTTAAAGGGACAGGATTTAGTTATCTGCTTCACAGCCTAATATTATATCCACGTTACTTTATTATAAAGTTTAAATCTCGTGTATATTTCCTTTCGCCAGTTTCTGAGAGAACACCGCATGAATATAAGGCTTTTCACCCTTGCATGCTTCCATTACTCGTGCTGCATGACGTGAAAATGCGAGATAGACTAACCGACGATTGGTCCAGACAGTTTATGCATGCATCTGCACCAATCGTCTGCTAGTTTTTCTCGCACAAGTAAAGGTGGCGCACAGACGGTGAAATCTCCACATTCTAGGGGTTTCTGCTTAGAAATAATCAGGTGGAACAAAAATATAAGCAGTTTAAAGTTTTTGGAAATCTAATGTGAACATTTTTATAGCTGTGAGGCAAATGTCTACCCCTGTCCCTTTAAGGATTTGAGAAACTGAGCACTCTAAACCTACTGCTCGAATCAAAACAATAAGACAGATGCGGTTTAGCGTGTAAAATTGGGATATAATAACAAGTCGACACTCTACATTTTTTTTTAAGAGGAAAGAGGATAAATGGGTTTCATAGCAATATAAACAACTCGAATTATCAAAGAAAAATATATATATAGGCATTGGCAAATGTGGAATGAGCGTAAAATGTATGACTTTATAGGCGCTATTTTAATACAGCACTCCCACTTTTTGCTAGGTCTATTTGAGAGTAAGGTAAGAGAGAGAGAGAAAGAGAAAGAGAGAGGGGGGGAGAGATAGAGGGAGGGGGGAGGGTATGAATTAATTGTTAAGAACATTGTTATTGTTTTGCTCAT
Source organism: Ellobium chinense (assembly GCA_033807755.1). Taxonomy (NCBI): domain Eukaryota; kingdom Metazoa; phylum Mollusca; class Gastropoda; order Ellobiida; family Ellobiidae; genus Ellobium; species Ellobium chinense. Next base: position 1,172,762 of record JAWQUT010000042.1, read on the forward strand.
TTACAACCATTATGTTGTCTGAGCTGAATAAACATATCATTGTAATTGTCGCCATTTTCATATCTTCAAGAAACTGATAACACTTTACACAAGACTACATCTCATGGCTGCTCTCTGTACAGCATGCGCCGCCATCTTCTTTCGCCTGCAGATTCCATCGCTCGGTTTCCGGTCGTTGTTCGGCCGTCTGTCACCAAGAAATAAAGATGGAAACTCCGCGTTTATGAGCTACGTCATATGAAGGCGCGCTTTATGGGGACCTCCACCGAGCGTTTACTATCGCTCTCTACCGGGACTTACAGGCAGATAGTGAGGCCAGCGTTTAATTGCTAAGAAAAATATGAACACGGGCTAACTGTTCACAGTGTTCAGCTTCTGTGGTGATTCCTCGTCCGTGTGAGGCCCTTCATTAAACGCAGCGCGTGGAAATTATAGGGTCCTGGCTGCATTCATTATGGGGCCACGATGTGCGGGAACGAGCTTTTGAAACGACTTGACCGATGGACAAGTTTCATAAAACGAGCATTTAACGAGGGATTTTTAGATGCACCTAAAACACGTGTGTAGACCGACATGCACTCTCATAAAGCAAGACACAAGCCAGGGAAGAAATGACTTTATCGTTAATAAAGGACGGCACGGCCAGCTATAGACCTTAGATTTAATAAGCTGGGAGATGTTTCACGAGAGAAGCTGAATGCACGCTGAGAAATTAAAGACTTAATACAGGTCATAAATTTGTCCAGTGTGTCAAGAGTTGCAGTTATAGGTCATCGGCTCTCCTTTCAAACATTATCCCCGCTTTAAGACTTCACGAGTTGATCGTTGTACATGTTTATGATTGTATTAATTAAAGTTATGGGAACACGAAATGAAAAGGCAACAGGCTTAAACATTTTTTTCTACTAGCTTAATTTCCAGGTTAATAACACTTACCTCTCACATCTTGCAGCAGTAATAAATTTTACTGGGCTTCACCTGTCACATTGTCAGCGTGTCGTTAAACTTGGACATCGCCTGGGTAGTGTTTTTAGTTCTTTCTGTTCATTATTAAAAATAGTTAATTCAGTAGGATCTCGAGAACTCGAATTCTAAATGACTAGTTCTTTCTGTTCATTATTAAAAATAGTTAATTCAGTAGGATCTCGAGAACTATAATTCTAAATGACAAGTCTAAAGCTCCATTTGCGATGTCTTGGTGCTCGTGGAGATACATTGAAACTGTTTTCTCTCTTTTTTTCTCTCTCCTTCTCTCTCTCGCTCTCTTTCTTTCGCCATCATGATATCTCTCCCTCCCTTCTCTCTCTCCCTTTCTCTCTCTCCCTTTCTCTCTCTCTCTCCCTCTCTCTCTCTCTCNTCTCTCTCTCTCTCTCTCTCTCTCTCTCTCTCTCTCTCTCTCTCTCTCTCTCTCTCCCTTTAATGTGCGGGCAAATGAAATTTCTTAATCGTTATTTTGTAGATAGCTCGTATCATTTTTCTGCGACTTTGACGCTGACCGATTTCATAATCACGTAGTGCCTTATGAAAAAAACCGTACTGGATATAGATCATGACTTCAGTGAGCCTGCAAGTAATAGGTAGCGATGACCAGTAAAATTTCGGAAATTTTAAGATCCGAATTGTATTGTAAAAATCTTTAAATATCAAAAACGTTGCTCACAGCAGGTTGTTTTCTCATGTGGAGCGCCACTGTTCGGAATTTGTAGATCAGTGGTTTGGTTAAAATAAACTGGACAGCAACTCGGGGGGGGNGGGGGGGGGTGTGGAAGGGGCGGTAGGGAATGGCGTTGCAAACCTGGAACCTGCCTCTTTTATAACTACAGTCGACTTCACTCAATCATAGTCCACTTATTCGCCTTGTCGATTAATCGCAATATCATTTGAGAAAACAAACGTTTCCGATTAAACTGTGACAATCAGTTTTAACAGCGTCGTATTCTCTGCTTGATCGCAGCTTATCCCCTTTTAAATGCAGTTGCGATTCACCTAAGCTGAAAGTGTATGATAACTTGACTTCATCTCGTTGTTGGCTGCTCATGTAATCTCATTCTCTTTTTCTTTTCCATCTCAGGTTTGGTTTCAAAACCGGCGCACGAAGTGGAGAAAGAAACATGCGGCGGAAATGGCTACGGCCAAGAAGAAACAAGAGCAAGCGGAAGACATGGAGGGCAACTCGGAACCGGAAGACGAAAATGGCGACCACGTGTTGAAAGGAGACTGCAACTTTCTCAATGGTGTTGATTTGTAGACGAGGGCCATCTTCATTGTGGTGGAATAAATTTAGTCATGGCGTGGATCATTGTGATGGTCAAGATCTCAGCTGCTCGTTTTTGCTGTCCACTGACATGAGCAAGTCTTTGGTCAACAGTGACAAAGGGGAATTTGCAAGCGGACGCGTCTAGCCGGAAGGGTCTGTTAGTCACTATTTGTGTTCCAGTGATGGTCAGAGACTTCAACATATGGAGCACATAGACTATATTTAGCACCTGCTCCTTTCAACAACTATTGCCGCGCCCCCTCTCTTCTTTATAGCTTTATACCTGAAAGTAAGTGCATTATAAGTGTAGTCTATACAAAATTACAAATTAATGTTAGTGCGCCAGTATGGTCGCAAGCCCGAAGCTGGGCGTTTCTACCCTCTCTGAGAAGAATTTCTGGACAGCGGTGCAGTGTCTTTGGTGTCCTTCAAGAACATTCTGAACACATCATGACAATATAATTTCGAAGCTGGAGATCTCTATCCTTTCTGAGAAGAACTTCCGGACAGTAGTGCAGCGTCTTCGATGTCGTTCAAGAATATTCAGAAAGCATCATGACAATGTAATTTTATCATTCTCATCAACTACGGCTTTATAGCAGACTCTGGTTTCTTCTCAAGGATTAACAGCGTAAGTTTCTTGAATCCAAGCAGTCTCCGTCTTTGTTATACACATGAGTGGCACTGATCTAGTGCAAGGCTTACCAAAACATGCAGAAACTTCCGGAGAGGCCAACTGTCATTTGTAGTACCGAGAATGTTGTGTCTGTGTCTGTTTCCAACTGCTGGCTCGTTTTCCGGCGCGCTGAAGATACTTAAAGCAATGTGGTGATTTAGTGTCATTCACCAGGATGCGGCCATGACTGTGACGTCATAATAAGCACAAAACTTGCACTCGGTGATGAATTTGGTGGTGAAGAGTGACGCAAGACTACTCATAGTTTTATTTCTGTTCACTCTATTATGCCACAAAGTTTTTCAGTTTTATATGTATGGAATAAAATAGATACTTTCCTTCGAGAAAAAAAGTATCTTATTTTGCACCTGCTTCGGCAGACAGAATGATTGATATGATAAACGCATGAGCCGAAAATCATATCGTTTTGCAATACAGGCTATGTAGACAAGACTTTAAAGTATCTTTCAATTATTACAAATTCAAATTAGTCTACACAGTGTAAATTTAATTTCTATCACACTATTTAAGCAGTGGAGCTGCTTTTGTAGTGTAAGTATTTTTGTTCTCAGAACTTACATCAGTTTCCACCCTCCACCCTCTCACAAACACATAAACACTTTTTTTTTAGTCCAGTATTTGCTGGGGAGGCCACGCAATAACATTGAAAGATACAATATGAAATTCAGACTCACAGTTCATTTTTTTTTTACGTTACTCATCATGATCATCTCTGTGTCTCTCTTGTCCTTTTAACACTTGTATATGGCGATGCAGATATTATGAAAGACTGATATTTTCAATCAAAATTGACATTATTTTGTATATTGCTTAGATATTAGTGTCCTGCCAAATTTATTGTTTTGTTGTTGTTGTTTTTTTATTTGTTGTGATCATTGGTTAGAATGATTGTCAGAACTACTGGAATATGATATAATATAATTGTGTCTTAAGCATGCAAGCGTGTGAACTTAGACTAAATAATATGCACATGTTGTTGTTTTTTTTGTGTGAGAGTATCGATTGGTTGTAAGTGTTGTCATTTGTATATAGATTCGTGAGGTGTGTATGCACATGTATGTGTTGACATGTGTGTTTGTGTTTTCTATATGTTCATCACTAAAATCTCAGTCAATCTCGAAGACTTTTCATTCACGCAGTGTGTTACGTTCAACAATCTCCAAGCAATCAGATCTCTTATTTTTTTTTTGGTTTTGAGGACTTGAATGAACATTATCTCGTAGGATTGCTCCGTTCGGCAGTTTGACTAATATTCTGAGGGCTTAGGCCAAGACGTTTGTATCTGTAACTCCGTTTACGTGGTTATGACAAATCGCATTTTTTTTCAAAAACGACTCGGCATTAAAACTCTTATCTCATGTACGTTTACGATTTAGAATGGTAACGTCACTGGGAAACAGAGCTGAGGCCTTTGCTGTGAATAGCCGATTCTGTCGCAGTCAGAAAATGGGCTATGAAGGTCAGTGTAGGCAAAAGGTAAAGATACACAGTTATTGCTCTGAATCTGCTATTTACTATGTATCGTGATAATTTTTTTCCCAAATTGAACAATCTCTTTAGAATCCCCGTGGAAACGCCAATGCCGATAACCAAGAAGGAAGGCGGGTAGTAACCGGCAGTTTGTTATCCATGACTTCGGATACCGAGTTTAGGATTTACAATCAAACTGGCAACCTTTATTCACCTTCGTCTGAAGTTTTGTGAGGAATTTCACGATTTGACCACGCAAATGTCGTGATTATTACTCTTGCAATGTCGCTTATCGGAGGGTGTGAGTTTAATTAGTGGGTCATCTCTTGCACCTGGTTTAATGATATTTAATAATTCAGCACCAGATCAATTCCTCCGAGATGTTCCACTCGTCAGATCACTTTATTTCAGGCCTATCGGTTGTCTCGAGACAACTTATTGGGCAATTTTGGGAATAAACTTTATGAGTCTTGATTTTGCATTACGTGTTACCTAGATTGAAAATGTTGGTCTGTTACACAGTCCGAGTTAACCACCCTTGCATAATTACCGGAAGTTAGAATTCAGTCATTTTGAAAAAATTGGCTATCTCGTTTTGTTTGTCTAAAAAAAGCGACCTTTAAGTTTGAGCAGTGAAATAGACGTCATAACATTTCATCGAACAACCCTTAACCTGGCTGCCCCCATTGGAGATTAGATCATCTTTATTATAAAGCCAGGTAACATTGTCAACTTTATCAATTTTACAACAGGCTATTCTTGCATTTGTAAGTTAATGGCAAACAGTCGCATGGCTAATTTTCCTGGTGGTGACACGCGAGCGCACGTGTGTGTGTGTATGTGTCCTTTCACGTGGGTCTTAACAGACCCACACCTTTCTCTCTGTCCACAGAGATCGTTTTATGTCACTGCCTCGTAACACTGTGGTCTTTACCAATGGGCTGCTTGTGGACACTGCGATCTTTCTCGTTTTCCAATTCCTCTCTGGGCCAATAATTCTGGAGAAGGTGGTATTGACTCAGGCTTACTCGCTTTCTCACTAGTCATTCTGGAGCCTTTGAGCTAGGCAAGCCCTGGGCCGCGATAACATTGAAATGCAGACATGTATTCTCATGCCCCCGGTCTCCTATTGTATAGTTACCCAAGTCTGGGGACCTTCCGTCGCTAGGTCGCCATCATCAATTTTCCTCCGTATCCAAGAAGCTTATCTGGCCGCCTGTCACACGCTCCTGGCCACAGCCCGTCGCAGCCGCGTATCCATGCATTTTGGGGTGCGGGGAGAAGAGGTGGGGGCGAAGATATGGACAAACTTGCAGAGATACTGACTTGCTTCAAAAACAAAAAACAAAAACTTGCCATTACCTTTTTAATAGTCATTGGCTTACGAATGTAACCTGCAAACCCAAACAACTCGACCTTCTGTGTTCGATAACAGCACAGCTATTTGGCTACATGGTTGGAACGACATCTGAGGCACCAACTGTTTGGTTTGGTTCAATCTCCTATTGGGCTGGGCAAGGTCTCAGGTCGGTCTGTTTTTCTTTACGATCACTACGCGAAATAATGCACTCGATATGATAAACGCTCCTGTGTATTATAAAGTTCTCAACTGCATAGTAACACAAGGTTGAGACGTTGTTGGCAGTTCTGTTTACCCACACGGCCCCCGCTCCATTACGGGATGTGTCCCCCCGGGTTTTCATTAGTTGTTATAGCATTGCCAACAATATGTGACAAATTTATGGTTTTTCATTTTAAGATAAAGCATTATTTATGTTGTGAATTGAATGGCCATTCGGAGAGAATTTTGATAAGGAATCCGATTTATGCCCTCTGTGTTTGTGTAGTGAATGTGCATGTGTGAGGGTGTTTTATCTCTAGACTTGAGCTGGTATTTCAGTGTGTAGTCTTGTGTGCCTGTAGATTGACATGAAGTAATTTTGCAAGTCGAAATGGACCATTTCTGTTATCAATCATACCATCATACAAGGTTATGCTGTTCTTTATGAGAGCTTTATTGTCAGTTTCATCTACTTAATGTGGATTTTTATGTAAATATATTAAATATATTCAGAGACAATGAATACTACGGCAAGTTGGGCAGCTGTCACCAGTCAAAACCTAATCTCATATTCTTCGTTGTAAAATATCTAAAGCGTTAGAAAAATATTTCTTCAGGATATGTAAAGAGAAAACTAAAAGAAAATTTGTTTAGAATTATAACTGTGTCTTAGGGCCATATTTCCCTTTTAAAGGAGGAGCCTTTACTTGGGACAACGGTTACTCAAAAAGAAAAACATGGATGGGACACAGAACTGTAACAGTTATGACCGTCCAGTGTTTTGACTGTGGCTGTTTTAGGAAAGGCGCAAACATAATTTCATATCATAGACATAAAATGAGCTCTTACATAGTGGATTGAACCAAGCGCCGGCCATGGGATCAGACTAGAATAAAGGAAAAAAAACAAGTCAATGTTCTAATTATACTAACACTGTGCGTGCCATCTTATTAGAGAAGTCAGTGAGCAAGTAGGCCGCTGGCCGAAGACCACAGAAGTTATCAGTTCAGCAGGCTGCAGCTGGTAGTCACTAAATTCATAAATGTTACAAGGATTGGGTACTGTTGTTATTTTTTTTAATAGCCCAGAAATATCACTTCTAACCGACGGGATTCACAGTTGCCTAATGGTACTGTATGTCATCTGCATTAAACTTTATCACTGTATCAGTTAGCAGGTTTGAAAATAATGTCAGAAACATAAAAACTCTTCACTAGGTCATATAACAACTTTGAGTTTGGGCTGTCAATGTCATATTCTAGCTGGCAAGCAAGCATTTCATTCTTCTTCCCCTCTTGCCCCTTCCCACCCCCCTCCACTTACAAACACATGTACATGCAGACCAAGAAACAAAAAAAAGAAACCTCATACCATATATTTAATAGAAAAACATCTGTTAGGTCTTAAGTGTCTGCCAAACTGTTGTGATACCAATGCCTCGAGTGATGAGTCCGGCGTGCCCCTGTGGCAGTGATGTCTTGGCCATATTCTCGAAATATCCTTCTGATTATCCTCATACAAATACTTTCACAATGTGACCATTGCCTGCAAACAGAGGCATGGAAAACGCATTATAACCCTGTACAAACATGTACATGTACACAATTACGTGGATGATGTGCGTACACTCATCAGTTTAGTGGGTTATTTTCTATTATTCCGATAATGTATTATAATTGAAGTGTGAAAAACAGATCTATTCAAATCGATTTTCCTATCTATTGCTTTCACTTGTAGACTTACAGCTGTTATGGATTATTAGCCATACCGCACACGTTCAAGAGTTTTCCATTGAAAGTTATTAACGCCCTTGTTTGTCTACGACTTCCGGTGAATATGCGGGAATTTTTATCTTCTTTGGATGCGCACTCTCCACGAAAACTAGAGTCTGAAATCCACCAGTTAAACTCGTGACTAAAATTCTTAATAACATGATAGAACATGGCTGCACGTAATCTATCGCTGTATGTCGAGATTTCAGGTGATGCTTAGCTAATGCACAAATATGAACTGAGTAAAGAAAAAGGTAATAAAATTATGGTTGCTAGTATATTGCCTATTAAACTGGAGCATTTTGATTAAACCTCAGACTATCCATTCTTAAGTAATCAAAATAAATTAATGTATCTTATCAAATTATTTTTGTGTAAAGATTATCAAAAGAACGAATGATGTTTGCAATTTTTTTTTGATGACTTTATCAGTAGAATCGTGCTAACGTAGTGGTTAGACGCATTTCCTCGAATTTTGTAGAAATAGCTAGCAGAAACGAAGCACACAGGAATCGTGTGACTATCCTGTTGTGAATCTGTAATTTGTATTTATTGGACTATTTTTTTCTCTTTATTTCAGCAATACTCATCATATCATTTCATGTTGAATACCTTTAACATTATACACTATTTAAGCTGAACTTGGGTGACTGTTATGACGTCAGAAGAGTACAAGGGACATAACTCATCATGCCATTCTTCCCGCCATACTTAAGAGTAAAATATCTTGGGGGAAACTTAAGAAAGAATATATAGGCACGGCTCTGCTGTCCTCTTTGCAGATCCGTCTGGAATTTGGATAATACTGTGATACACCACTACATCTACTGCAGGTTTGTGACATGTGAAGTACGAAAACAAACAGCTTATCAGCCACAACTGTCCCTACCAAAATTAGGACAAAATTATTAAAATTTCAGTCCTTATTGGCCTTATTTGGTGAGCACCCATTACGTTATAATGACCCACACCAAAACGAGGACAAAAGTGATGAGAACTTCGATCAGTTTTATCCTGATTTGATTAGCACTATTTAAATTTCCATGACACTGACAAATTCTTACCTCACCATTTTGTTTGTGGATTGAGAAAAAAAATTCTCGTGAAACATGCACAATATATGAAATGAGCCATCAGTTAAGGTTTTGCTTCAGGACTACTTGTAGCTTTACTAGAATTCAAATGGCCTTTTATTTTCTGAGCAATTTCCAGACAAATTCAAAGTTTTTTTTTTAAAAATTCTTAACTGTACTGTAAGATTATCATGATATGATATGCCTGAATATTTTGTACATATCCAATGAGAAGCTATTATTATGTTCCGAGAGTGAACTGTGAAAATGTGTTTATATCCTAGGACAGTCGCTGCAATATTTAAGAATTTAGTACTGTAATAATAATAATATGAATAATTTGTTACATGTTTAGTGTATGCATATTCCTCTGTTGTTTGTGGTGTTGGTGAATGTGTTGTTCTTGTTGTTTTCATTGTTGTTGATGTTGTTGTTCAAAGCCATTGTTTACTTTGAAAGCTGTATTGCAATGTTTGATAATAATGACTCACTGGATAATATTTACTTTATGTGAAAAAATTTTGATTGTTTCTAAAATCATAATATCAATGTGTTGAAAAATATTACAATGCTTTAAGTTAGAAATGTGCAAATTTTTGACTGTAGTGGATGGATGGATGGATGGATGGATGGATGGATGGATGGATGGATGGATGGATGGATGGATGGATGGATGGAATTTATAAAATGCATATCTGAGAGATCCCTGGTGAGTCTGTGTCTACCCTGTGATTATGTTGTGAAGAGAGGCTGACTCATCTAAAGTATATTGCAGTTTTTAGTCACGTGTGCATATATGCCAGGAGATGGAAGAGCAAGAGAGCAAACAATGAGAGAGAGACACAGAGAGAGAGAGAGAGAGAGATGGGGGAGCGAGGCAGACAGAGCGAAAGAGAAGAGGAGAGATGGAGAGTGCGGCCATTTGCTTATTGGAACTGTACCTGTGTGCGTAAGTAGGAGATTTATCTAAAACAGTTCCGTAGCCTAAGGTCTGTCATTTGTGATGCAATGTTAACTGAGAGAACAAAGACATACACTTTAGTTCATAATGATGTCATCTACTTCTACTGTGGAAGACTGTCCAGTTACTTTTTTTTTTTTCTTTTGAGAAGAATAAACGACGTTCATACCGATTCAAGTTTTACTTGTCTTTGCTTGTTTCTAACCCTCACTTCTTCGGTGTGGTGTAGTGGTGCAAAAATTCTGTAACCCGTATCTAAATTAAAATGAAACGAGGTTTTGTGTGTGTGTGTGTGTGTGTGTGTGTGTGTGTGTGTGTGTGTGTGTGTGTGTGTGTGTGTGATAGCGGTTATTGTTAACAATGGCTGTAATGCTTTGTTTGGTAACAATGGTGTTCCTGCTGCTGATGATGATGATGATGATGATGACGATGGTGTTGTTGTTGTTGTTGTTGGTGGTGGTGGTGGTGGTGTTAATGGAGATGAAGACGCTGTTTGTTTTTTTTTTTTAAATCTTTGGTTGGCTTTTTTTGCTACAATTTGTAATGTCAATGTTGATGACATTCTCTGCTATTTTATTTTGCTGCGAAGTTCCCCGTCGTCAGTGGTGGTTTTTTTTTTCTTGTTGCCTTTGTTTTTGTTGTTGTTGTAGATGTAGTTGTGGTTGCAGTTGTGGTAGTAGTAGTAGTAGTAGTAGTGTAGTGGCATAGTAGTAGCAACTTTTGATTTTGCCGCTACTACTGCTACTGCTACTGATGATGACGATGATGATAACGATCATGCTGATGGTGGACGACTTTTTAATTTTTTTTGTGTGAAACAAATGATGATGATGATGACGATGTTGAATACAAAGAGTTGTCCGAAGTGGGAAGAGGGAATGAAGAAGTGGCAGTAACAGCAAAGGACCAGAAAGACCAAGAAAGTAGATGTGAAAAATAAAAAAAAATAAAAAAAGAAAACTTTAAACTCTCAGTCATTCTGTAAGAAGTAGCTGCGCCAAACGGATGCATTATTATATTCATAATAATACATAGACAATGTATAAATATAAAAGTACACATTATGATATGTAAGCCACATCTTGATTAATCGTGCTCAGTAGGAGAGTTGTATTATACCATCAACTATACAAATGAAATTGGGAACATTTCTAGTCGCCGCGATGGAGCGTTTTGTGTCAATCTCTCTCTCTCTCTCTCTCTCTCTCTCTCTCTCTCTCTCTCTCTCTTCTCTCTCTCTCTCTCTCTCTCTCTCTCTCTCTCTCTCTCTCTCTCTCTCTCTTAGCCGTTAAGAAATGGTAGCAATTCTCTCTTTTCACACCCGTATGGAAACATGCACTAGACCTGAGTACTGTTCCCTTTACTTCCAAACATCATAGCCATGTTTGTAACCACCCCACTCCCAAATCTCTGTCAGAAAGATGACAGTGAAAAAGGAGATAAAAAAAAAAAGGCAAAAAGGAAGATCCCATCAATTCGTTAAACACCTAGATAAACCGAATAAAAAGAAAGATGATAGCCATTCTACAAAGCCAGTATGAAACAGCTTGGTGTGATATAAACATAATATTTAATTGAGCGGCAGCTTCATTATAATTTTATATGACAAAAAAAATATCAAACTCTAACACGAATAAAGTAAATGAAAGCGGTGGCATGATACATTAATTTTAATTTTCAAATATCTCCATTGCAGCCTTCAAGTTTCTGGTATCGAAAATTCGAGTCTTTGCGATTCTTATGGGATCAATTCTTTTCTATTTTTAGTATCAGGGGCGAAGGCTGTCCCTTTTGACTGGGTAAGCATAGTCGGAGACTAGGGGTGTAGTTTTAAATTTACGACACACGCCTAGTTTTTTAAAAAATGCTTTAAGGTCACCTGGATTAACAAACCCAAAAAAGGACCATTTTGGGGTAAAAGGAACTTGCATATAAAATTGTCCGCAATTCTGGGGAGAAATAGCTGCGGAATGGCTATTCAAAAACGAGGCAGTTTTTTGTTTTTTTTAATTTTGATGTAAGCGGCTATGTCACAAATTGCTTTTGTCTGTTTGTAGATTAACCCTATGGCCTGAAATAAGTGGGGGTTCCAAGAAATATAACATTATGTACTACCAAACACACACAGATATAAATAACATATTCAATATAGCTATGCTATTTGAAGAGGAACGAAATAATTCCAAATTCCGGATCTAAAGTCCCGATACTCTATCGAAGTTCAGAGAATAATTCTCGATACTCTGAAACGATCTCGCCAGTTACCACTAACCGGGCTCGATTTTATAACCAGTATATTGCAAATACCCATATTCATGCGTGTGAAAATCAACATCATATTCGTTTTACATCATTATCAGGGAGGCGTTGAGTGTTGGGACGATAAGCCAATGCTCGATGCAGTCACATGAAAAAGAAAACAACATCGTTACGGATGATTAAAGTTGGTTCATAAAAAGCACCAGTGTGAATAGGTGAATATATATACTCACCATATATATCAGACCACATCATTGTCTACAGGTGGCAGTGTAATAATAATAATAAACTACATTACACTGAATTCCGTAGGGCTGTCCCATGGACGCTGTCTAGGAGGAAAGAACACTAGGACTTTGATTCACTCGGTAGGGAAAATGTTTTACGGTGCCATACAATGTTAACATCTCATTTATAATACACAAACAAATATAGTAGTATACATTACACACACACACACACACACACACACACACACACACACACACACACTCACACTCACTCACACTACTTTTAATGGAATCCAGAATAAAATCGATGTTAGCGATCACGACCCAACCCTCTGGTCTACAGGTTTTCATTTACACCTGCGTGGACTGAAGAAGGAGACTTGAGTGTCCCAACAACACGAAAGCTCAGACTGTCTGATCCAGGAATTGAACCCAAAAACCTTAAATGCTTGAATCTTCAGATTATGAGAACAACTCACAAAATGCATGGTCATGCTGCCTATCCCTTGCAATTTTATCTTAAGAACAAGATACATTGACGTCAGATCAAAGGCATCTTACCATGAATTTGTTGCAAGTACATGGAACAAAATCTGACAAAGGCTCCAGCAAAGAACTTTTTCTTTTTAAAGTTGATTTTTATGTCAACTGATAAGTCAAGTTCTTTGGAATGACCCAATTTAATGGTCGGTGAATGATATAAGAGTGCAGTTAGGCAGTGCAAGGGTTCTCAACATCTCAAGATTTTGCCTACCCCAGACGACTCTAAACAACAGTAGACAAGCAAACAAACAGACAGACAGACAGACAGACAGACAGACAGACAGACAGACAGACAGACATACAGGCAGGCAGGCAGGCAAGCAGGCGGACGGACGGACGGGCGGACGGATGGCTGGATGGCTGGATGGATGTATGGATGGATGGATGGATGGATGGATGGATAGGCTGGCAGGCAGGCCGGCAGGCAGACAAGGTAGGTAGTTAGGTAGGCAGGTAGGTAGGTAGGTAAGTAGGTAGGTAGACAGATAGGTAGGTGGGTAGGTAGTTTGGTAGGTACATAGATAGGTAGGTAGATAGGTAGGTAGTAGGTAAATAGGTAGGTAGGTAGTGGATGCAATAATAGTTTTGCAGTGAGACTGAAAGAGAGCCTTGTATGGACACATAATAAGCCCACAATGAATCCTGCACCACTTTCATTTGCCATCCTTGCTAGGATCAGAGGGAGAAATGTCCAGTCTAATTAGTTATTCATAGCTTGTTTTATCTTGATCGTCCGCTATAGGATCTAAAACTGGACCACCAAAGGACTGCAAGCCTGAACAGTGAATTTCTGACAGAGCTATGGGACATAGATCTAGTCAAAGTGCGTCGCGACCTTTGAACCATTACCACTGACCAATGAAAGCAACGCAAGGTTTGCTTCAGTAAATTCAAAAATAATATTAATTGATGGTTACACAAGGCTTTACACAGAAGAAATTAATGGGTTGTTTTTTTTTAAATATAAGCCTACCTAAACAGAAAAAAAAAAAGAGAAGGCCGCCAGGCAATTCAGCACGAAAAAGGTGGTGTGTCAGATTTCATGGGTGCAGATGGTTTTGTTATAGAATGGATAAGCTTTGCATGAACTGCACCGCCTAGCACTATTCTAATATGAGGATGATTATTCACTTACAGTGTGCAACTCCTGAAATCAGCCGTTTTGTGCAAGATCCTAATTTTCTTCCACTGCACAGTTACAGCAGCTGCACATATCTCACATGTCGATGTAGTATCGCGATCAAAATTAACTTGATAGCTTACTGTACTACACCCGGCTACCTATATCTATCTGCTTATCAACAGTGCTACATTGTACGAAATATAGGAGCTGTGTTAGTCAAACTCTCTTCATGAGTATTCGTTAATTTCATTATTGCAAGCTGTGGAGTGGAGTGTATCCATGCAAATCTTGAAGTTAATTTATTGTGGCTAATAGGACCTCATTCCTACAGATGCAAACTAATTTACTGTATATCTTATTTTATATTCCCTTCGACTTTGCGACCCTTATTCATTATATCATTCACACCGTTCTCATCCTAAACGTAAATTCTCCGCTATACGAGCAAGGATCAGCTAGTTTTCGTTGTCAGTACATGTAAGCCTATATCGATTATTACAATCTGCCCGCATCATTCAAATTAAAGCAAATATCTTATTAAACTCCTTACTTTGTCATCAGTCCTCTGACACGCAACTAGCAATACATTAACAGTTTTCAGTGTGTGTGTGTGTGTGTGTGTGTGTGTGTGTGTGTGTGTGTGTGTGTGTGTGTTGTGTGTGTGTGTGTGTGTGTGTGTGTGTGAGAGTATGTGTCCGTGTGTGTGTCTGTCTGTGTGTGTGTGTCTCTCTCTGTCTCTTTTTCTGTGTATGGTTGTGTGTGTATGTGTCTGTATGTGTGTATCTCTCTCTCTCTCTGCGTATATGTGATGTGCGTGTGTGTGTGTGTGTGTGTGTGTGTGTGTGTGTGTGTGTGTGTGTGTGTGTGTGTGTGTGTGTGTGTGTGTGTTTTGGCATATCCAGTTCAATTCCGTTTGAGATTAATTCCCTCTAGATGTAAGAAAACGTAGCAATTTAGCGTGAGAAGCGATAGTAAAGTCTGAAAGTCCTATAAAAGTGATCTTACAGTCCTGGTGCTAGCTGTGGCTCGTGATGGATCTGTGAGGCCCAGCTGTTACTGTCATGGCCTAAATACTTAGCTTCCATCACAGGCAAGGTCTGTGATATACTGGCAGAATTATCGAAACTAGTCTACTTTGTAAATGGTTGAGTTTTTTACCGCTGTAACATTTGTGATGCTTGTTGTTTGTTTAGGCTAGTGCCCCGCCTTCCTTTGTTATACGGCCCTGGACCGCACGCGGCTCCGGTCCTTCATGATTCGAGAATGTTGCAGTTACGAGTTAGTAGCGGCCGACCTTGTTGTGATCAGTTGTTTTCTTTCTCTCTTTTAATTACGGCGGCAGTNCTATCGTATTCGGTGCCTCTTCACTACACGCCAATACTGATTGACACTTGCTCGCTACAACCGCGAAGATCTGATTTTCGTGAATTCCGGGAATTAAGCTTTACTGGGGAATCCCCCTAAAAGGGATCTCGTTCAAGCTTTTCAAATGGGCTTTATGACTCGTAAAAAAAAAAAAAGAATTGTTTGATAGGCAGTAACTCTCAAGGGAAACATAATTCTGTCATTTCTAGTGGCAACATCTCGTTATCTGAACATCATTGATTAGAATGTTTCTGTGTCAAAACGAAGAAGGATTGCCAAATATATTATATGGATTGTCCTGTAATGTCCCTGCGGATTACCTTAGAATTATGCCCTAATACCCACATGAGAAAACCGTCGTGCGGGGCTCGCCAAAATTTGATCCTTCCGAGATGCCATTTCCGATAATAAATAAAAAATATCCTCGGCAGAAGAAGAAAAAAAATCTGGAGTAGTAAATGCACACCAGTACACTGGTGGCCAATACGCAACAGGTGTTTGTTACAGGTGACAGGGCTGAGGAAGCGTGCACTTCCCGTGACGCCTGTAGGTTCCGCCTATGACCACGCATGCGCAGACGTTGATTTCCGAGTCATTGTCAAGAGTACGTCCGCATACACAATACCCGCACAGCTGCCTTGCTTTTATCGCAACTCCCTGTAGGCATGTCAAAAGATGCGATATAAGAAAATCGCTATTATCAGGTTATTGGTACTTAAATACAATAATATAACAATCTGTCATCTTAAATTTGTTGCAATTAAGAGCGGAAGCTGATTAGGCCGAGCCTTGCAATGATTGCTTCGGTCTAGACTTCGGCTGGGACACTTCATCAAACAAAAACACTGAGAACAATTTCCCTTATCCTAACTGCAATTTGTGTCTGAAATGTAGAACAATGCAGTGGAAAAGTCTTTGCAAAGAGCTGAAGCTTTTTTCACGGCCTCAAACTTAAAACGTAATAACATTTTTTTTCTTTTCTTTAATAATAAAACTTACAATGTAAATATGGTAACAACCTTAAGTAAAAGATGAAGGGAGATCAACATCTTACCAGCTTCAGTCAACACTGATCAGTGTCTGGAACTAGCTGATGGCCAGAGTTAAAGACCCGCTGGAGGTATACAAGGAGAGGAGAGGCATAATGGGACACGTCGCTAATTTGAATTCAATGGCACGCTTCACATCGGACAGCTATTTTTCTGAATTTCACGAGTTAAAGACTTCACACCGTATAGAAACTCAGCAAATCGATTGTTAACGATCTCTCCGAACGTAACGGTAAAGAAATTTTACATGGGAATAGTAGTATTTGAAATATAAAAGCAAAATCCAACTGAGTCGAGACAGTGTCCTCTGTCATTTGTAGGTAGGACTTACCTTCCGCTCATAATGATCGGATGGCGCAGCTTTGAGCTTTACCAGACATCATTACACAAGTACCATGTTTGCGGCTACATCAAAGTAAACATTAATGGAAACATTTGGATCGTGATATGTAAAGACTTCCTTGTGTGCAGAGCTTGACTATACTGGTGTAATTTTGTTTTCATCATGTTGTTAGCCTCAGTGATCATGCTCGTCTCAAGACAGCGTGTGAAACAGAGATAAAGACAAGAAAAATGCTGCGTGAGCAATGCGTGGTAGGGTCAAGCGACCGTCTAAACATACCATCCCTGAAGCATAATCTCACTACTGTATATTAGTTCTAAGAAGTATGACATTTGCATTCAATGATGTTTCGCTGCCATAGAACTCAGTTCATGACGATTCCCCCCTAGTGTTTCGTATAGTCCAAAGCCAAATTTTTCTTATTTTATTTATCAATATTTGGTGGTGTTATTTTGAACCTGAAAATATTTTGTTCTTTGGTCTCCTGGCGAAAAAAAATCAAGCCAAAGAAAATCACTAAGCATAAATTATTATTGCCTGAAATGGACACTCTTTCTTTGTTCTTAAGAGTGTTCATTCTTTTGTTCTTTATAGATCTTTTACACAGCATGCCATTCCCAATTAGCACCTCTTTCATATTTCTCAAAGAAGAAAAGAAAAGAATCAGTGTCTCTACCGTGAGCGATGTTAGCAAGAATAGGAGGACATAAAGACTAAAGTAGCGGCTCGTGAGGAAGAACTTTATGAGAAAAAGCTCTCAATCTAGCCTCGTTTGGTGCCCTAGACACGCCCTTCGTGGCCAAGTCGCACCCACGAGACAGCCCCAAATTTGTTGGGATTGAATTAAGGATTAATTTCCCCCGCGGCTCCCTTGATGAAACGGGCCATCAGATTAATGACACCACTGTCAGATTAATCATCATTACACCGCCATTTGAGGAGAGGGGAGGAGGCTAGGCTGGGCTGAAGAACTCTGCTGCAGGAACGGGCGGGGAGGGGAGGGGGTGGGAGCGCGGAGGCAATGGAATACCAAGTGCACTGGAATAAGATGCTATTCTTATGAAGCAGGGGTTCTCAGTCATGGGCATGCATACCCCTAGGAACAGGATTTGCAAGTTTCAAGGGATAATAAATAATGATAATAATAATGATATATAAGTCAAGAATCCACAGGCAAATGACCGTTATGGTATTTCACACGATTACTATCCTGGTAGCCCAATTCACTCAAGAGCTTACTAAACTCCCTGGAGACCATGCAGTGCCGCTGCTATTTACACGCGCTTGTAACTGCCATTCTGAGAATATTTTTTTTACTGTCAAAAGACAGATACCCATTTTACAGACGGCTTAATTATGAAAAATGTGAAAGAAATGGCGGGAATTGAACTCAGGACCATTTGCTCCCCAATCCGACGCCGTAACTATTCGACCACGCCATTCTGTACAAAAACACACGATGGTCTTGGTATATCAGAAAAATTACGAGTTATTGACTGTCTTGACCTTATACAAGTGAATGATTTTAAGACAGTGGTACGAGGGATCGATTGGTGCGTCAAGAGGTACATTGACCAAGAAAAGCTGGGAACCCTCGTAAAGAGAATCCGTAAATGCGGTACGGGGTTTAGCAGTGAGGGATGAAGGAGAGAGAGCAAGAGGCTGAGAGGAGATAATAACGGAGGAAAGGGGACGGTTGGCGGG
>JAWQUT010000042.1:1191180-1209305 GCA_033807755.1 Ellobium chinense
GGCGGGTATCGGTGCCACAAATAAGATGCGATTTGCGACGCAAAAGGAAGCCGGGATGTCAATACCACGTTCCTCCATGGGATTAAGTGGAAGTAAATTTTGACCCCCTTAGAGGCAATCAGTTTTTCACGATGACCCGTCGTAGTGCCTTCTAATGATCAATATCACGGGCCACAAGCTGCGGGAGAGACTTATATCGGCTTTAACGCGCTTTTGAAGTTCTCAATATCCGAAAAGCTATAATCTAACGTTTGATGATTTTATGATGCAATGTTAATGTCTAATATAGTTGTTAGCGGAATATCTTATGAGAATCTTACTGCAAGCGGCCAGATTATTCCCTAATGATCGAAGGCAAGCCAAATCAAATATGCGCCAGTTTCCACTTATATAGAATTATCTCACTAATTATGTAACTTAAATGCTAGACGGTTGAGATAAATGCAACTTTTTTAGTGGGAAGGGAGGTGGGAGTGGTGGATCCGGTAGGGGCATGGAGGAGGTGGGGGTAGTGAAAAGAGGAGGAGGGGGGGGGAGGGTACTGCCAAAGCCCTTAGTTCCGTAGTTCAAACACAGTGCAAGTTTTAAGGTCATGGTACGTTGGAATTACTATACTAGAAGTAGTGGTACTTTGGAACTACTGCAGAGCCCGAAATCGTAAATTTTTAACGGGGGTCTCATAAGATAAAATAATTACAGCTTCACTCAGTTTCATGATCTGCTCTACTCTTTCTATTGGCGTAGCAGATGGATAGCTTCATCAGGAGCAGAGAGGTGGTTGCTGGGATAGAGGGGAGGGTGGGGGTATTCTTACAGTGATATTGAAGGTTTGAACTCATAGAAGGCATGTGCAGCTCAGTGAGGGCGCGCCTAAAGACAGACCCTTTGTGTGTGTGTGTGTGTGTGTGTGTGTGTGTGTGTGTGTGTGTGTGTNCGGAAGGGAAGATGACAGCACCACATCCCCTTTGTCTGGGGTCATCAAACCTCCTGAAATCTCTTAAGCTTATTATTCTTTCCTTCTCCTTCTCCCATCACTAATGTCTTTTGTTTGTTTCACTGAACCCTGTGTCTCTCCATCGCTCCATTCTTACCCTCAGACATCGGATGGACCATAAGTTGCACGAACACACACACACACACACACACACACACACACACACACACACACACACACACACACACACACACACACACACACANCAGCTTTGCCCGAAAGCTCATGACCCCGCGCTCTTCTCCCATGCTGGACTTGCCAGGTTTATCATTATTAAGACCATGATGCTATTCTAGTTAGCAGTCACTCAAGGCAATCTTGCTTCTACTCGTGCCTTGCCGACGGGAGGCAACCGCCATCTTGGCACCGGAAGAAAGTATTATTTCAAACCATTATTCTTAGAAATGACAACACAAAAGGAATAGTCATAAGCCAAGACATTAAAGTAAGCAGAGATGCTCATGCAAGCCTGAGCTGTGGAGATGTGCTTCAAGAATAAATTCAAAGAAAAGAAACAAACAAACGAGCAAACAAATGCTGGTGAGATGTATGTTTACACGTGACAGTATCATATATGGATATGTTCCTGTTCCCAGGTGGTCGGCAATGAGAGAAACACTAACACAGAGATCACGGATTTAATCTCATCACAGCTTAATTTCTTATTCTGTCTTTGCACTCGTCTTTTACACACTTTAATTCTTTCTTTCTCTCTTTCTTTATCTCTTTCTTTCTTGCTTTCTTTCTTTCTTTCTTACTTCCTTTCTTTTTTTTCTTTGCTCCCATATTCTGTTTCAGTCTTTTGTGTTTGATTGCGTGCTAGCTTCTTCGTTAATGGGGGCTAACGAGAATTCTCCACATAATTCTTAGCCTTCATCTTTTTTGCTGCTTTTCTCATTATAATATAACCCTGCATCGTAAGGCATAAATAGAGTACATATATTATACAGTATCTAGTATTACTTTATAGCATATGAAATTTACATGAACCGAGGACCAGTATTGTAGTAATCGGTTGGGAGGCGAGAATCGGAATAAATCTCATCAACTACTATACAGCACATACACCACGAACGGCCATTTAATAATTTCGCATAAATAAGACAGAGTCCCAGAGGTTAGAAATAAGAAAAAGTACTTTCCAGATCCGCATTTTACGACCTGCATGCCATTCTAGCCCGAGATAATGTAGGCAGGTACTCCAGATTCATGCGTCTGTCATAACAATGTAATTACCCCTGGTCTCCAGAACGCTTTGACTTCTAAACCATTGAGATCCATAATAAATGTCAGAACAGGAATCTCAACACGTCACTGCGACCACTTGCTAAGGTATTTCCATCTTTCCAATCTCATTCAAATTAAGACTGTCTTCAATGTCCATAATACTCTCACATCTGTGACATCTTGAGCTGGCCTTTTAAGCCTCGCTTACGTCATGGCGGACATGACCCCCGTTCGGACGTGACGTCACGTGGGGAATCTGCTATTATGACCCTCTAACGACAAGGACATAAAGGGAATCGTTTCTCATTAAAGAGCCATTTAAAACTCATCAACCCCAGCTACGCCTCTCAGCTGTATCACCACGACTCCGGCAAGATGGTCCGTCATTGTTCAGCAGTTTGTGCGCCTGATTTCACCTGAATTTCTCTCTGAATGGACCTCGGTGGGCATCTGAATAGACTTAAGACACGAGTCGTGTCCCTTTTGCTCCTGTAGCAACTTCCTTGCCTCCATATCACCAGAAAGAAAAAAAAAAACGTAAAGAAAATTGAAAAAAGAAGAGGTGACAAGTGTTCCTGAAAGCCAATACAGAAAACGGGAATTCTAGTACGGGAGGGGATGGGCTAAACACCAGTACGGGGAGTCATGTTCAAAGTTTTAAGTGATATGTACCTCCCAGCTCTCTACGGCCGATTATTAAGTCGGAGGCATTGAGGCATCACCTTTACACATTCTAAAGAGTCGGTAAAGCTAATCCCATTCGGTACATTGACTATTATTAAGCTCATGTAACATGCTTTCTGGGCCTACACAAATGGAGAATATTTCTCGGCTAAGTTATGGCCTTCTTTTATAATGCATAATCCATAGAGGTGCCGAAATTTAATTGACCCTAAGGTGTTCCAGCACTGGCTTCTTGATGTCTGTCCTATTTATAGTCTGTTGAACCTACGTCTCTCTGAACACTGTATACCAGGTTAAATGAAGGAAAGTGGCTTTTGAAGGCAAGGACTGCGATGCTTATAATACAAAAAGGTCCGCAGGTGTGCCAACAAAGGCTTCTCTCTAACCAGGGCTTTGAGGTACCAGGTGAGCTCTCTTTGCCTTGGGAGCGCTTGGATCTATGAGGGGACTGTGATGGGCGGGGATTAAACTAGCAAAGTTTGTGGACAAAAAGTCACATTTCGTCTCCTGCTCGACTCGTGCATGAAACATTCATAATATCATACACGTTCTTAATAGTGGCATGATTAAACATTTACAAAACTCGACTCTGGTTTGCCAGTCTTGCGTGAAAAGCGAACTTGTGGCCCCCCGTATAATTGGGAGCATGATAGCTCTTCTCCTGAAAGCGGCGGGATGTAAGTGTATCCGACGGCAGCCAGCGGGAGATCACATAAAACAGTGTATTAATCGTCCGATTACCTCAATACCGCAGCACAGCACAGTGAGCAATAGGAGCGCCACTCCTGAGCATCCACAATGGAGGTACAGCCTCTTGCAACCGGAGGCAGTGATGTGTAGAGAAAGACGAGGATCAAATCTACTTCCATTCACAAAATCAAGAGATTTATGGATCGTCAGCCCCGCCCATTGGTCTTTTTTATGTTTTTCAATCACCCTCAACGAGCTTCACCAGCAGCTCCATTTAATGCCTGGTAATGATATGGGATCCCGGAAGCTGGTCTATCCGGAGTTTGCTTTCAGCCTTGCCAAAGTTAAGTCTATGAGCCCTGGCCCCCTGGTATAGGCAATCCTCTGTGCCCGAGTATCTGAGCTGTACACGCTATCCATACCGGTTTACTAGGAATCCGGCAGAACGTCACTGGTTTTTATTTTTTAATCTTGAGCTGATAGCTTCCGCCATCCAACGTTGCCTCTGTAAACAGTTTTTTTTTGTTCC
Organism: Ellobium chinense; assembly: GCA_033807755.1. Classification (NCBI taxonomy): domain Eukaryota; kingdom Metazoa; phylum Mollusca; class Gastropoda; order Ellobiida; family Ellobiidae; genus Ellobium; species Ellobium chinense. The sequence continues at coordinate 1,195,305 of JAWQUT010000042.1, forward strand.
CCATTCTATTGCCTAGTCTTATTTGTGTTTGACGGTTGACTTGCGACGCCATGATTCTCTGCTGGTGGCTACTGAAATTCTGTATTGGTAAAAACCGCAAGACGGTAATTAATGTCACATTTTCTCATATTAACCAGCCATTACCTAAAAATGGGTAGTGTATAGCTCTCCAACAGAGCACAATGCCCAGATGCCTGCCTCAAGAAAGCCAATAGTTTCATCTTCATTATTTGACTTGAAAATTAACATTGCAACATATCTGAGCATTAGCTGACTTTCATGATCAGTGTCTCGCGCTTACTTTGCCTTCAAACGAAACTTCAACATGACATTTCGTGGAGTGCCAGTGAAGCTTTTAAAAATTTTTATATCAGGTTACTGTCTATTATGCCCGAAATTTGCGATGGCTTGTAAGTAATGTAACATTAATCAAGAGCCATTATCTGAATGCTGTTGACCAGCATGCGGGTAAAAATAGCTGCTGCATCGCCTGCGCCACAAAGGATCAAGCAAGTTGTTGAGCGGTCTGGCCTACTGAAGAGGCCGGTTAACCTAACATATCATTATAATCGTCAATGACATCAGTGCGACATCGCGAGAGATGGCAACAGTTACCCAAGGAGAGAAGAGGGGGAAACTCTGAAGCTGATATTACAAGACCGTAAACCCACACTGGTTGTTTTTTTATGTGAATATGCAATCTTTCATGAAAAAAAAATCCAGAGCTTCACGTGCTCCAGAAATTAAACGCAGCATGTGGCCGAAGTAAACAGTATCGCTCTGGTGATCAGTTTCATGTTTACTGTACTTTTTCTGTCGTGACTAGTCTGAAGTTCCCCGAAGACGTGAACACACAACCGAATGACTGGTGCCGCCCCTGAGGAATTCCTCACTAGTTAAGGTCTGTAACTGTCCGCAAATACAGAGACAGCAGTGCGCTATGTGAATACACACACCTCTGACAGAAACAAACGACAGTTCAATCACTGGTCCTAGTCTCGTCTGCTCCGCCCTACCGGACGCCTGGGACCTGGGCGGAAGTCAAGTCCTGACGATGGACTTTCCATTACCCGGAAGTCTTCTGACAAGGGACATCACCCCTGCCGTGTCAGGATCATCCCCTCTTCCGCCAAGACGAGATGAAGAGGTGAAGAGTCAAATTCCAAATTAACAACGGGTGATTAATTAAGGATTATATCTTTCTTCGCTATCAAATTGACACGGCCGCACGGTGGCTTTCTCGGTACCAGGAGGGCAGAAAAAGTAATTTGATTTGCTACGGTAATCAAACATTTCCCCAGATTGAGCGCGACCATGTAAACACTGAGATGTCCGAGAATCAGAATGACTATCGAATGGTCCGTAAAAGAACCGCTTCGATCAGTTTGATTAGACGTCATGTTTTTCACATTAAGTCTGTTTAAGAAAGATGAAACTGCTGGCCAAATCTACCTTCACGGACTGGTCAAAGCGAACAAACGCCCACATGGATTTTACTTACTACAGCAAATGCAAAATGTCGTATTCTTGAACGCAGATTACCAAATAAAATAAAATAGAATGGACAGTTTCTGTTATTGTCTCGCAGTCAGTCAAAATGAGGCTTAAGTCTTTTCTTTTTTTTTTTTAACCAAATAAAATTATTTACCATATACATGTCTAATGTATGCTCTTTCATTAGCTAAAAACATATTTAGGCTGGCATTAGTGTGGTCCCAGTTTTCTGAAGAGAGGCAGAGAGTCACCTTCATGCAATGTAAAAAAATCTCGAGAATATCGCGACTTAAGAATAATTTCCCACTAATGTAGACGTCTAAACCACCTTACAAAATCTCAGGTTTGCAATTTCTATTTGCCCACAAAATTAATAATTTTGTTTACAGAAATGATTTTACTCTCGATTTCCACATATATAAAAAGTTTATAATGGATGGCCCAAATCATCTTTAGAGCCTGATATTTCAGCTCCTTGTGTAACACCATACTCGTATATGCACACTACCCAAAGGACCTCCTCTAATGGGTGCAGAGTACATGTCCAGGGTTTATGAAAAGATGAGAAGGGGAAGGACAGGTATAGCTTTTCAAAGATAGGTCTTCAAATCGCAACTGCAGGTACAAGTCTGTAATTTGGTATTGTGCCCCATGCACGGCCTTTCTTTTATAATAACTCTTGTTTGTTGGCTAAAGACTACTCCATCACGCTTTTAACTAATATAGCAAAAGTTGTCACACCTAATATTGTGCAGTATTCACAACTGATTAAGCTCAAAATGTGAACTGACTACTGGTCAGTAGTTTTTGTTGTTTTTTAAAATCATTTTCATAGTCCTTTAGAGTGGTTACCTTATTCGTAGACTTACTAAAAACCAAAAATAATTTCCCTGAATAAAAAAAAAAAACTTAGAAAAAACAGCATGGATTTTTTTTTCGGACTTAATCAATTGGCTGAAACAGTGGGGTTAAGATATAAATGATAAAATTTCTCAGAAGTGCCGAATATGAAGCTGTGCACCTCCTGCGCTTGGCCTACAAAAATTGTAATGCAGTCGTAAAGGTAGAAGACACCTGAATACAAGATGGCGGTCGATCCTGTCATGGCCTCCACCAGCGATCTTTTTTCATGGTGTGATAAAAACTGGCCGTCTTTTGAAGTCGGTTTCTTTCCCGTGGGGTCGTGGTCGCCGGCTGAGTTCCTTTTGTTTGTCTCCAATGCAAGGCCCATTTCCATTCGCATAAATCGCCGAGTTTATTTCTCTCACTTAACGGCCATTAGTCTCGTGGTGGGCCATGCGAGTCGTGCACTTGCTGGTCACGGCTGGCTGTTGTCACAAGTGGTACCACTCGCAGGGATTTTCCCCCCAAGGCAGCGTGAAATGATTTTACGAAAAGCCATATTCTCTTATGTGAGAGAAAATTGTAAGTTGTTGGGAAAATCATGAAATGTAGGATTTAGTGAGTAAAATGTCTGATTTTCTTATCTTTAAAAATAAAAATATGGGATTTTTTACCACTAATTTTATTGAACATCGTGCTTAGGGAAGAAACCACTCTCAGTCTCAATGTAGGGGAAAAGCACATGACTAGCGTGGCAGCACCGATTGTCACCGACCACTAGCTAGATACAGTAATAGCATCTTTTCATTAGAAACGGTCTGTTATTGCACTGGTGGAAACTGATGTCCGATTCACAAAGAGAAAAGAGCGGATCTAAGAAAGTCTAGGCGAGTTGATCTGACGTGCTATTACAGGGAATCGGATCCTAGATCTATAGGACGGGTGTCATGCATGTATGCACTCTGGGTACTATGATAATGATGATCATTATCCAGCAGAAGGATTGCACCATAGGCTCTCAAGATAAACAGAGCCAGTGAACATCAGTTACATGATTTACAATTTTCTATCTTGACTATGAAGAAGAAGCTTGAATAAAACAGTTAAGGGCCTTTGTGTTTTCTGGATAGCCATGGAACAAGGCAATGCTTGATGCTGCAGACTTCATTTATGTGAAGAAAGTACATAGACCGATGGCGTCATGCGGTCGCCATTTTGTCAGAGTATTTGTACGGATAAGAGAAGGACTGTTAAGGGAAGACACAAGATGAAATAAAGTACTCCAGTTCATCCGACATTCGAGCAAGGTAACTAAGAATGCGAGAACAACATTAATCAGAGTAAATCCACTGCATGAGGCTGTTGGCAAGGCTGAAATGTTCAACATTACAGACATTTCTTAAAACCCTTGTGTCGCAGAATCCTGATTTGGCCGCTCTGATTACTGTCTAAGAGCAATGCGGTTCTCGGTTTTGACTCCTCACGTTGAGCTAAGCCGAGAGTAGAGAAAGACGGACTAGCCTGGATGGTATCAAAGTGGTCAGCTGGCAATTAACACAGCGATGCATTAACTAGCATAATTAATCAAGTGACGCGGCCAGGCTTTCTTGCTCTAATGGAGGTTTAGCTATACAAGAACTGATTGTTGAGGTGTTAGTATATGGTCATTTCTCACTCTTCTGCCAAGCCTGCAAGCAAGAAAAATAGTTTTGGACTTCTCTAAATGCCCCTAATATATAATTATGAAATGCTGAGCAGTAAAGTCTTGTCTCCAGAATTCTCAGCTTAAGAGATTTTATCTGCAAAGTCCAGGTGAACACCCTCAGCAGGTTCTGATTAAAAAGTCCTCATGAGAAAGCACCACATGAAAAGATAGCACAGTGCAACATCATAAAAACTTCCGATGATACTTTTCTGAAAACCTTTCAACAAAACAGATTTCTACTCCTTATTTAATTCATAATATAGAACCAGTTAAAAGGAAGGAAACCGACGAGCCTATTAAGATTCAAAAATTTAATTACTGCAATAACACAAAACTCTTGTGAGTTTCTAGTGCATTAAGCTCGTCCCTCTACACTAATACTTTTATTCAGGCCTCAAGCTTTAACATTCTTTATACAGCTTAAAATGTGGCCTCTGCGAATCACGGCGCGCCGCAAAACGGCAATGAAATCATCCTGAAAATGGCTAATGTTCACCTTATTAGTTGAAGTTGGCTGACTGCGGCTGAAGAAATCGAGCAACTTTGGCATCCTCCGCTAACTTCACGTTAGTTTACACTGAAACATGTTTTTTTTATGGTAGGTTTATTGGTTCAGAGTCAAGACGGATTCAGGCTGTGTACTTTATCCTTAGTGTTGCCAGGTCAGATTTTGTGAAGGAGCCAAACGAAACTTGAAAAAGCGCCAAACAAAAAAGCCGCTATCAAAGACCTCAAATATAGCCAAAAAGTAGCCAACGTTTTAAAAGCAAGAAATGAAAGTAAAACAATGTCTCATCTTAGTCTCGAAGTGTGCATTCCAGTCTCTCTTGGCCGCCCTCGTTTTAATGAAAAATACACTCTGCTTTCACGGATAATGCCGAGAAACGATATAGAGATTAGATTTTTTGAAATCCCGCTCTCAGAAAATAGCAAAAAAGTAGCCAAGGACCAAGGACCTATGGCATAAGAAAAGCTGAACTTAAAAAGGAACCTGAAAAAAAAATAGCCAAATTTGGCGCCTTAGGAGCCAAATTGGCAACACTATTTATCTCGCTAACGTTCTTCACAGTTGTCTTAATGGCAGGATGGACGAGCCACGAATAGCTGATGATAATGACGTTATGAGTTTTTTAGTGGCGAGGGCCTCACGCTGTTTCACGAGTCTCGCAATATTTCCATTGTTGACCCATAAGCCAGAATGCGCCGGAGACATCAAAGAGCGACGCTTCAGATGGATAATGCAACAAATCTAGACAGGTGATTTGAGCTCAGCGGGGCCCGGCTCGAAAGCCCACGTACCGAGCGGGGCCAAGTGAGGTGAAGATGAACTTCAAGTATATTCAAAACCACTAAACCGGTATCAAATATTCACAAGCTGGGGCCGCAAGATGCCTGGATGTAAAAGAATAATATAAAATGTTGGAAGTCAGTAAGCCGTATAGTAGTGGTTGACTGTGACGAAAGAGAAATTGCGAAGCCGGAGGGTTGGGGCAGGCGCCGAGGACATGGGACGCAGCAAAGGTTTAATGGCGCTTTCATGAGCCTCCAAAGTTTGTGGGACAGAGAGTTCACGATACTTCCACTTAAAAAGAGAGAATAGATTATTATCGAGTTTTTATTTCATCACAGCGAAAAAAAAATGAACAAAGAGATTATAAAAGGAAGATGGCGTTCTTAAATCGCGTCTTCGGTTTGTTTTTGACTTCATTATGACGTTGACTTTGTTCTTCCAAGTCACCTAAAGCAGCCATATGGTTTGGGAAAATTTATTGCGCCATTAGTTAGTAGAATAGTGAATGCGATACAACGATAGTTCTGCCCTGAAATACAGAAAAGACCTTTTGGCAAGAGGGAAAGTCGCAACAAGGCACCAGCGACAAGACATTTTCCAGCCAAAACTCTGCTTAGCTACATCATCAGAGGAGTCATGAGTGAGGAGATTAAAATGAAGGAGAAGGCTCTCCCAGATCTCTATCTGCTTACGAGAGCTTTCCCTTTTGTTTCAACCGATTGTGCTTGCGTCATCGATATATGCCTCATAAAAGATGCTCACTGGAACTCGCAAAAGACAGTCCAGGCAAAACAAAAAACTCTGACAAGCACAGTACAATGCAATTTCATAAAGCCGATAAAACTCCGGCATTCTTAAATACTTTCACGCGTTCTCATGCAAGATCTTCTGGTGAGTAAGGTCAAACTTCTCACTAGGCAGTGTGAAGCACAGACTATAAATAATACAGATAGCACAAGCTGTGCCGTGACGTCACAAATACGGGGGACGCCCTCGCGAAGACGCCGCCATTTTGTTTGGTCTGGGCATGCCTTGTAACCAAGGACGCTTACTATCTTTTCCTATCTATTAGCGCTAGGGCGTGTGTGAGTTTGGGATGTGTATTATTTATAGTCTGTGGTGTGAAGCAAAGGCCTATTTCAAACTAGACAATAGCAGATCATCAAGGTAAGAGACAACCACTAGGTGTTCTTCACACGGCAGAGAGCTCAGTCTGACATAAGGTATGATGGAGATCATCAATGAGGAAAGCACCAATGACTTTAATTCGAATATGCAAACTTCCAAAGAACTAAAAATGTGACCGCTATTTTCAGCCATGTAATAAAATGCAATCCATATTTTCATATTAGAGAGATTTTATTTTCAGGTTCAGATGTCTTGTGGACTGGGATGGCAGAGGTAGACATGCGCATGTGGCATTCCTGATGTTACAACAATCATATTGCACGTTACAAACTAGAATCAGATGTGAATTTCAAATCCAGTTCACAACGCGCATTAGGATCGTAATGACTGATAATGCCACTTGAGTATTCCTACCTCTGCCATTATGATCTGTAAAATATCCGAGCTCGAAAATAAAAGCTCTCCCTTATCTGCAAGGCCATGCAAGTAAGAGAATCCTGTCTGACTGTACTGAAGAATTAACATTCCACACCACTGGTGTTGTAGATTTGACAAGGCAGTTTCATGTACATGCATATGACAGAACATTATGTATATGATGTCTTGTTTAACTACGCTGCCTTTTTGTGATTCATCATCTACAGCACCACAATCACCATCACCATCATCGTCAATTGACATCCGGGTATTTATGAAATGCCCTCAGCAGCCGTTCAAGATGGGGCACATGGAAATTAAGTGATCGTAAAACAAGAATGAGGGAGCATTAAGTTTTCTGAAATGATCAGAAGCCAGAAAGTATGAGCTCTTTGAGAATGGACACCACATGCATCACCGTCTCAATGTGTGAGGCTGCGCCTGTACGCGGCCAGCCGGCCATTCTTGGGTCTGGAGATGTGTTTGTTTATTTGCGGACGATCGGTTCAGTTCTTGTTTGATGTTAGCCTTTAATGGACCGCCACCAGAAGAAGAAAAAGTCATCCCAGGGACAAGGCTCTCGACAACAGTGTCTTCATTCTGAGTGTTAATGATCACCATCTTCCCTCATCAACCTCCACTCAGCTGCCATCATCCCGACATCACCAAACAATCCGATTCTCGTCTCTCCATCTCATTAACATTATCATCTTTTCGCACATCGACGCAGACACACACTTGGATGCCGCGAGCTGCAATTCCGGGCATAACGGCGCATATTGCCGCGTGCTTCCTCCCGCACTAGCGATAGCTCGGCGAGGGCCCAGCACTAGAAAAACAACGAACGATTTACAGCGCCGTCGCGGTGAAAACGAAACAAAAAAGAAGTTTGTATTTGCGCGCATGACAAAGATGCCAGTGAATGTGAGAAGTAAATATTAAAAAACAGAAGACCACATGTTGAGTACCTGAACCGCTTCTTTCTAGCACGTCCATGTTTCGCCTCGACTCATTACCCGTGCCGAGAGGGAAGCGGGCATGGGAAGCACGTTTGTGTTTTATTCCGTTCTCCGTCTCGCTAGCCAAACTTGAACGCACGCGGGTGGTACTTTACTTCTTGGCCTCCTTGGCGATTAAACTGTGTTGAGGTGATGGCTTTTTCAGGGATATTCCAACGCGCCTCATTTCCCCAGCGCAATGTCGCGGTGAGATGCAATGAGTAAGGCTTATTCATAACTCCGCCAGACCCGGGCATTTCCCAATCAACATACAAAGCGGTGTGACGAGCGAACACAAACAACTGCCGCGTTCTTACTTGATGTCTTGCAGAAAGCTCAAAGAAAATAATACAGTGTTTGAGGAAGATGTCAAATCATTCTCCCCTTGCGCGCGGGGCCGGAGATGAGATTTATAGCGAGTCTGACTGCATCTACCCTTGCAGGTGTAAAGGAACTCACCAGCTGAGAAGGATTCTCCAAAGTTTAACCGAGTGCTAATTACTTACTCCCCCGGCGGCGGCTATAGCATAACTACATCGTTGTCTATTATTTCAACTGCGATAAATTTAAAGATGAACAACAAACCAGTGAAAAAGCAGAGGTGCTTCGTGATCCTGCAATATCCACTAGTCTCACTTGAGTGGTCGCGAAGAGGATCTGCAACTGCGCTTCTCTGATTCCTCCTTATGACACCCTTGGCGCGGAACCTTCTAAACGTTTTAAAACTATAGTTTCTGTGGTTTAAAGTGTAGGCTTCATTACATATGTGGTTTAGTTGTTTAGCGAATTATACATAAGCGTTCAGGTTACGATCCCAGACTTTGGACTCACTAGCCTCTCAGTAATGAAATATCCTGAGCACTTTGTACAAGGGTAAACGCAATTATCAATAAAACCTCATCAACCAAGAAATTGTGTTTATACAATCAGTATTTTTTTTTTATCTTTATGTCCTGGGTGTAAATATAAAACTAATGAAAAGACCACACGCATATTTAGAAGAGTGATTATACTTGAATGGTCCGATTCTTATTTCGGTGAAAAAAAAGGCAGGCAAGCAGGAATCAGAGAGATGCATCTCATTAGAAAAACAGAACTAATGAAAATACACATGTTATGCAATTGGCACTAAAAGCATGTTTATTTCTTTTGCATCATGGGAATTTATATTTTTTTTACGATATAAAGACACTGGCAATAGCAACGTTCAGTAACGGAAAGAGATGCTTCTTATTTCAACTAATACAGAGCTAATATGCAAAGCTTACATTTGTTTAGCAGCATGAATAGGTTGAATTAGCATCTATCATCCCACTTCATTAGAGGAAGAGTAAAGGCTCGAAAGAGTCAGATTGTCAGACTGATTACATCACTCTGTCCACCATTTTGTCAGTTTCTAAGAGTAAACGAGTACATACAGTCGAACCTTAATATAAAGAATGCCTTGATATGAAGAACGACTCTTATTATCAAGGTATACTTAATATCGAGGTTCACCTGATTCATGACATGATAGCAGCATAATAAATCCGTACAAGTAAAATTCATTCTTACTTACAAGATATACTACTCAAAGAGTACTTAATATTGAGATTTCATTGTATGTTTTTGTAGGAAATGCTTTTCTCTTAATCAACGTATTGTATTTTGCACTGTCCCATCCTTACATGCGAAACACGACATGGGCAAATACCGGATAAAATTAATGTATGGAGAAGAGGAACTTTTTCTTTGCCCCCTTCTGATATAGTGGTCGAGACATTGAAATTTGTACATGTGGAATCCTACTATAAAACACGGATCACGTTCTTCAGCACTGCGCCAAGTACGATCGACCAACAGAGAGACACTCACTGGCCTGGAGGCTCGGCGCTTCAGTCGAAATTCCATGGGACGGCACAAGACTTGAGGCTCACAGCACCATTTATATAGACCACTGGTCTCCTGATATGATACGTCTGACTCGCAGAACGTAGAAGTAGAAGAATGGTGTGGTCGTCCCACTTAAGAACTGAGAACCCTCAGAGGTCACGAAACCGATCTTCGTGACTAATCAATAATTTCCTGTCTGGTAGCCAGTCTCTAAAAAAAAAAAATATCTACTAGAACAAGTTCCACCGGCGCTAAAGAAGCACAGATACATATTAGATTCTTCCTGATTTAACAACCAAAATGCTCTTGTACGAGCACATTTCAAAAACAAGAGAAATGAGTTACAAGTTACTGGAGCCAAATGGTAAAAACCTACTTGAGCCATTCAATAAGATTGTCTCCTCGAACCGCAGAAATGTTCCCCAAATTGGCCAAGGCTAGTCCGTAAGTCTGGTGCCACCACTGTGCTCAAATTATACACTGTTTACAGTGAGGGTCCCTGTCTTAGATTTTTCACAAATTTAGTATAGATGAACAGGGTTAAAAAATTTGACCTTGTTTTGCAGACCACAGGCCCGCACAAAATGAAATTCGCTGAAGGCATTGGGAAATGCTGCCTGCAACAATGTTTCTTAATAAATTCAGGACATTTGTCGTGTGGTTTCATATACGTTAAACGATTATTTCTATACAAATGTCCAAAAGACAGGTTTTATATCTGCTGTTACTGACTCTCATAGTTTTTGGGGTTTTTTTTGGACTAAGTAGACTCCCGCAGCCTATGTGCACAAAAAGCCGCACAAGAACCGTCCACACATTAAAGTTCGGAAGGTCTGTCTTCCATTTGCCTTATTCGAAGATGCAGACCACTGCACTAACATTTAATACGTTAGGTTCCGCTTTATCGCAACTCCGATTACAGAATACTGTATTTTTCTGTAAATATGAAAGACCTGGATAATTATAGTTTATTAAAATGTTATTGCATTTTTCCCCAAGCTCTAGAGGTATTGCGGTTAGTAGGTATCCACTGTGCAAAAATTAGTTTATAAAAAACGTTCAGCATTCTGTTACTAGGCTAGCAAGCAGAGGAAGGTCTGACCCGCATAAGCCTTGCAATCCGTATCAAAGTGCCAGCCTTTCAAATAGCGGCCTTGATCCACAGCGCATACAGACTGGGAACCGGTGACAGCGAGATCTACTGTATGTTCAATTAACTATTGCTTAGCACTCGTTTATGGGGATTTCCTGGTGACAGATGGACTATACCCACCTGACAATATTATTACACCCAGAGACAGCGATATCGCGGCTGGAAATTCCAGGCGGGCTCTATTCACAGCTTCGCAGGGCCGTAATAACTATATCTGTATGCCCTACTATCTGGCAACCCCAAGGATCGGGAAGGTCCAATGCACACGAGTGGCAAGCACAACTAAGGTATATGCAATGTAAAAATTACCCTTTTTAAATCCATAGGAAAGGGGCGACGCCACTGAATCTTTCAGAAGGGGACCCGGGCCCGACAAGGTGGTTACGACCCTGAATCTCAAAGTCCTCCTAATCATGTCTAAAGATCGAAGGTTGGCGAATATCTTTGTGGATATCCTTCAGTCTTATCCCCCTATCTCATAGGCAAGTCACGTATGTGAAAACAAATGACCTGTCTTTTTAACACGCTATCATAGAAAGTCTTTAGTAACTACGTGCTGAAACCGTTATTGTTTTTTTTTCTTCTTGGTTACAAAGAAATCGCTAATAAATCTGACGACCTTGGCCTTCTGGTGTTAGTGCCACTGTGGGATTCTGTGACCCCTGGATCGTTATCTGAAGTTGTATATTATTACAAGATGAAGAAGTTCACTGTTACCATGTCATGTAATGCATCAGTTTGTTAAATCGCATCCGCAAAGGAACTGCTCAGAAATGTTGGCAGTGTTCCGGGTAGAAAGATGCCAAATGTATCCTGGTAAAAGGGTATGCAGAATTTTAAGTGGTTTCTATAAGATAAAATCAGAAAATTGACCATGGGCAGAGGGATAGAGGCTGGATTTGTAGACCCAGAATGTGGAAGGTTTTCCTATTCAAGTATAAATTGTGTGGGTATTGCTTAGCGCGTAGAGTTATTGTTTCACTGTGAAAAGGCCTTAAATTTAGATCGTCTTATATATTGCCAAAGTTCTCAAAATACAATTATTCTTGAGACATATTTCTATGTATCAAAACTTGGAGGAGCCAAATACAATTATGTATTGTAAATGTTATAGTTCGGGAGACCTTGATAAGTTAGTTAGGGATGTACAAGTTTGTGTAGCCAACGGTGCAAAAAAAAAATAATAAAAAATGGCATTCTCACATCTCCACGGTGTTGAATTTTGCCAGTAAGACGTCATTTTTGAAAGTTGATTAAGGAGCTGAAATGAAAAGGGTGGACGATGGCAACAAAAACAACAATGGTGGTGGTGGTGGTGGTAGTGGCGGTGATGGTAGTAATGGTGATGATAGTAATGTTTGTCCTTTCTTCTTTTGGTTTTCTCTGTTATATTTCCGTCCATCAGCAAAACGATAACTAAAACCAATTTTTTTCTAACGCTTGATAAAGAAACTCTTGGATCTAATACGACAGATTAAGACGTGCGACAATGTCCGGTTAGTAAAGAAATTGTCCACATTTTACCTTAAATATGAATTCATTTATATTGTGCCCTATATCAGAATTTTAATTTAAATGCCATATTCATAGTGCTATTGCACTTTTTTTATATATTTTATGAAAACAGATCGCTTATACTATTACGTATAACGTTTACTAATTTTTCTGTTATAAATCAGAACTACTAGACTAGTCCTTTATATAACAGTTGGTGCCTCACACTGAGTATACAGGCCTTGAGCTAGCTAGGCATTCCCAAAGAGGTAATGAAATGCGAATATCAATCGAATTAACTGCAAGATCAACAAATGTGGATTTAGAGTCGCAATATCGATACAATGTGATCAAGGGCTGGGGGGAAAACACTAGACACGATAAGGTTACAATCGTGTCTCGTGTTTACTGTCTGGGAAAACAGCGTGTTTAGCGTGACCTCGGGACCTTAGGCTGCATGCCTGAATCACCTGGAAGCGGAAGAACGTTGGTGACGTCAAGGATTTAATAAATAGAGGGCACGAGAGAGAAAGTTAATTAGCCGCACACACCAGACCGCGGCCAGTGCGATCACAGGCTTGGATCACTCCGCAGCTCTCCACGATAGCCGACATGCCCGGCGGCCTTTGGCGGTCTTTTCAGAGCTTGGAGGTGTCCACTGCTGCCAGTGTGAGACACTTCTTAGTTATGTGATGCCAGTGGTTACACGGGCTATGATAAGTCTTATTTTAGTGAAACCTGGCGGGTAATTTCAGCGTTGAACCAATGCAGATGACATTAAAAATGAAGATCAAACTAGCACTTCTATTTACCACGTAGAAGATTGGTTTACAATGCCATATAATGCTATACTACATGTTGATTCATAACACAAACACATAGAAAGTACACATCATACATACCAATACAAACTATTGTGAAAAATAAGAAACTGGAAACTGTAAAGTGTAACATTTGTGTGTTCGACCTTTGGGCCGGACGCTTTACTTTGGTAACAGTGGAAGCTTTGTTATATGTACAGTAAAGCGAAGTTTCATCTGGCCATAGAGGCAGTATGAACTTGTATAAAAGATCACAATATCGATTATTAAACACGATAAAATTAGGGTCGCAAATGGAAACTCCGCAAGTGAAATCTTTTTTTTCAAAATGCCACAAGGTGACTGTTCCACCCCTCTCCCTTACCAGGTCCATCCCCCAGTTCCTTATGTGTTTGTCTTAAGCAGGTTCTAGTTTTCTCCGAGGGCTCAACATCATGCATTTAATGAGATGATTAGCCTGCCCTGTGTCAGTCGCTCAACAAATATCCCAGGTACCAATGGTGACTTTACTTGTCAAGTGCTACTTCCATTATTTCCTGGTATCCCATCCTCCTACACAACTGACTTTACCACTGGACTAATACATTTAATGCCTGAGTAGCAGAAACAGAAATTCTGGTGGAACCTCGATATCACAACCATGGTTATAGTCACATGCTTAACATGCCCCTAATTCCAAAGTTGTAACCGTCGTGTTCCTTACAACAAAGCATTTTAGATAGCATACACATTTTTTAAACATTTTTCATAGCATACGTATAACAGTATAAGAGTTGAGGGGTGGG
>JAWQUT010000042.1:1209396-1216896 GCA_033807755.1 Ellobium chinense
CCCGCCATTTTGCGACACTCAAAGGTATTTCATCGTTTTCCTGAGACAGCTATCTATTCTGTAGTGCACCTGGCTTTTTCATTTTACGGTGCCACAGTATACGTTTTTAAACGAGGCATAATTGGAATCAAAGTCATCCTTTTTCGGAGTTCCTTTCACATCTTGCCACCGTATCCCAAGTAAGTGTAAAAATATGCAGTGCGCTATCAATTATTATTTGAGCTTTCCTTCATCGGTTCCACGGCTGACATTCCTCCCAGCTGATGGTACACACAGCACCAAGACGTGGGCACCAGGCACCGCCCTAGGCCGTCACCTGTTCGTCAGGTGTCACCGCGAAGTACCTGTGATAAATAGCCAGCGATAGGGTCTGGGGACGCGGAGAATGCGATATACGGCACTAGCATTATAGTCACTGAGCGCTACTGATGAGATGGTGGTGTTGTGAAGAAGCTAGTACTGTAGAATGAGCACGCGTGGGGTTGACTTCCGAACATCTGACAGTAATTTCAACTTCATCAAAATAGTGAAAGACCTCCATACAGGCTGTATTTAATTACCACTGATGAGCACTGACTCATATAGCTTGCTTGGACATGATTGGCCATTGTTTCGCAATCGCCATCAGTCAGTCAGTTCGATTTTGACCACCAGGCGTTGTCCTGATCCCTGTCCTGATCCCTATAACGTTTGAATTTGATAACTTTCAACGCCACCCTTACCCCATCCTGCCCTGTCACCCTTCATAAAGCTTATGAAAAAAAAAAAGTCATAGGCATAAGCATAAACTTACGTGAATAAACCTGTCGCTCACTATCCCATAGTATTTAAATATGTAAATAATTGTAATATCGATGCTGAATGCCACAAAATGGAAGAGTCTCTTGGCTAGAACCATGCCACTGAATTCTGAAGGTGGAAGACCTTCTTCATGGTGAAGTGCCTTAAAGTGGACGCTCCTGGCGCTAGAATCATGACGCTGTTTGAAATATCTGCTTGAAGCGATTCACGCGTGGACAAACCCTTGGACTGTCCTTGACAGCCAGGTAGCCGTGGCAGAGAGATGGTTCTAAGACCAGAGTCAACTGTGATATAGGGACTGGACGAATAGACAGACGAAGAAGAGGAGAAGAAAGACGTGAACTCAAGACCAAGGGCTACAGAGGAAGAATCAGCCAGTTACACCGGAGGCAAGAGAAGAAAGTGGGTCAAGCAAGGACTAAGAAAATTTTGGGAAAGACATTTCTCTGAGTAACAGTCGTGAAAAGTTTTTATGAAGAAGAATAAGCCTGTAATAACTGAAAAATGCGAGACTTCTACACTCGCTAATCGCATCAGATGATCCAAGATTAGGCTTGCACATACCGTGGTGCGATAACCTCTACCGTGCGGGCCAACAAATCCAATTTATTATGTGCTCCGACGACAAGGCGGAAGACAAAGATTAGCCCGGTATCCTAGCATAATGTCTTTTGGATTTCCCAAAGTAAATCCCCAAACCTTATCGCTACATTTTCAGCCTGACTTGTGTGCCATACAAGAAACGAGTAATACTATTGGGGACGAGAATAGAGCCTAAACCACTATGGTAGATTGGATGTAGGATTTGCAATATTTCATATAAATTTGAAGGGGATTTCGCAGATTTGGAAGAGAAATTGGTTTTTGAACGTTTTCGCACGCTAAGATAATATTTTTTATATTTCCTCCAACTAGTCTATTCGGCCTGCAGTGAAGTCACAACAGGACGCTATTTTAGAATCAGACAGACGCATTAGCAGATAGGGCAGGGATGGGGACGATTTCTATAAAAGGTACTTCTCGTTTGCATCCGAAGAGCTACACACATCTACAGTATTAATAATGTCAATGGTTTGTCCGGAGAGAAAAAGATGAAGCTGGTGCAACGAGCCCGAACGAAGGCTCTTTTCAATTTTCAACAGTTCAATCAGGAAAATGCGATTCCCACACCAATCTAGCAACAGCACTCAAATTCTGAATTTCTTTCTCTATAAACCCATTTATTCTCTGCCAGTATGAGTTATTCCATAAAAGCTGTACCCGTTTCTCGAGCGCGCCGTCAGGAGAGACAATGAGCATCCAACTCCCTTCGCCGGTCGCCCCATTGAAGAGGGCGCCTCCTGACTAAGGCGATTTCCGTGTGACCTCTGCTGCTCCGGCAAGAGGCCATCTATCAGAGGTTACATATCGAGTGCGCAGACAGGAAACTTTTGTCGCTGTCACCAAGAGAATAGACTAACAAATGATCCTAGCGTCCAAGCTCTCGTGAAGACCTCCGGAACATGACCGGCCAAATGGTGCCCTCCTCCCAGATCGGAATATTAGCCTGTCTGTTCCATACACGAGGACTATTGTTCCTATTTGGCGCTACAAAATTATCAAATGGGTCAAGAGAATTCGGCCTGTCCATGTACTTGAAAGGGAGCAAATTGTTGGCTGGGTTAGGAACGTCCACTGATAACAATAAAGTGTACGAATGGTCAAGGTGTTAAGAGTAATGATGCTGTAAGGAAGAACAAAATCATGATAGTACAATAGTAATTGAGCCACGCTTATTGTACGTGAATCAATCAACAAACTGTTTATTCCGCTGCATCTGAAATACAATAAGACCTCATAAACTCATAGCCCATGAAACCAGTGCATGTTCCGAGGCTGCGAGTTTCGAGTTCGTAAACTTTAATGATGTAGCAAAGAACGTGCTGGCCGTATGCATAATACCTACGTTTGTTAACGCACTGTGGCAAATATGGGAAACTCCCATTATAAATAGTGTTCACTGTCCGTAACGCAGTACGTTAATTAACACATGGATTATGCATACGGCTACACAGCATTGCAATGGATTTGTGGTGGTTTTTTTGTTTTTTTGTTTTTGTGTTGTTGTGTTTTCTGGATTTTTTGGGGGGAAAGGNGGAAAGGGGGGGGGGAGGTCTAAATGATGTTCCAGGTTATGAGGTCAAATTACCTTATCTCCCCCAAAAAACATTGGCTCGAACTTATGGAGAGCAGCGACGAGGGCGAGAAAATCCCCGCGCGGGTAATATCAAAATGTAAAAAAAAAAAAAAACTGGAACGAAAAGGATCATGCGTGCATTTACAGAGGGGTATTAATAAGTTTGCTAAATAAAAGTTATCAAACTTGTTCCACTTGGGGTTGGGATGGGGATGGGGGTTGAATCTAACTGTCGTATCGTTGCTGGATTGAAATCAAATCTCTGCAGACAAAGCGTGTATGAAATCTGAAACGAATGCTGTTAGAAGGATAAGACAAGACGTGCGAAATTGACGGGAAGTTTCTCTTTTAGTTGGCTATAAGGGCGTAGAAGATTTTGACATTTGGGTGAGGTTGTTGTTGTTGTTGTTGTTGTTGTTGTTGTTGTTGTTGTTGTTGTTGTTGTTGCCAACGTCCTGACGCTCAATACAGAATTCGTATTTTCACTACGAAGTACTGAAACATATTTTTCTTCAAAACTGCTATAGTACTTCATACAGCGAACATGTTATATATACGTCCTTGGATAAGCTGGTCACCTGCTTAGCTTGATCGATTGTTCAATTTCAATTTCATTTCCAGTTTATTCAAACGAGCCCGGGTTACACAGGTTACATTATTTCTAGTCATGTCAATGGCCATGTCTTGCGTGATGAAACACGGTTAACACGGCCCGTGGTTAACGTGGTATGGAATGCTCGGTTCGAAAGGTAGAAGGGTTATCAAGTTTAACTGCACTTCTTGAGAAAGCCGCACAAAAGCTCTGTCAAAGTCTAGATCTACTTCCAGGAGGTCTCCTTGCCTTGCGGTCCCAAGGAGCGACAGGGCGTCTTTTGGCATATTTAGGCTACCTGGTTTTTTAACATTTGACCTTATTGAGCCTATCGGCCAGCATTTCTATAGATAAAGATAAGCACCAGCAGTGCATGAGCGGCGCGGTTTGATCTCAGGACTTATCAGCCATTAACCCAGAACATCAGTGTCCAAACCTGGCAACCTTATGCCGATTCATTCACTTGAAGAAGAGAGCCAGCACTACTGATCTTGAGCTTCCGGCGAGCCGCAGAGGCGTGTATCAAAGACTCATGTTTGCTCATTTATCTGCTTGTTTATGTGATATCGACTTGTGAGGCTGTTGGTTGCAACACCTTTGGTGTGGAGTCTTGTGCAACAGTTTGTTTGCGGTTGACACCTTTGCAAAGAGCAGGGGTGCCTTCAAAGCCCAGATTTCACCAGAACGCAAAGAGATATATCTGGCGGGATGAAATGCGGAGCTGACGTTTAACCCTTGACGGCCGTGAAGCACTAGGGACTTAGATCTAACGATGCAACAGCTATTGGTGTGAACGTGACGGGAAATGTGCCGACTTTTCTAAAGGGTAACTGGGTGTGTGCAAGAAAATAAGCCAAGGGATGGTCATAGTGGCATATCCTATGGGAAACATTTCCACTGTTTTCGTTTGCTTGATGGGCACGCTCGTTAAGTTGGGTGTAACTCGCAAGATGTGATATAGTTAAAAAAAAATGTATCTATTGCAGAGCTTCCGATTCGGTAAAAGTTAAAAGAGTCAACATGTTTTCTGGATGGTGAACCACGTTCATGTAATGCATTCGACATCGCTTGGTGGCAATACCTCGGAGTGTGAGCAATGTTGAGGATAAGAGAAGGAAGCTGCGATCCCCTGAGATTTTTTATAAGAAGTTCAGTATTCTATTAAAAGAACAATGTTGCAATAATGTGGAAATACCTTCTGAGGAAAGGCGACTAAGAGGAGACGGGGCAGCATGGCCATGTGGTTTGTGAGTCGTACTCAGAAACTGGAGACTTTCAAGTCCAAGGGTTATGTGTTTGACTCGCGAGCTGGGAGGTTTTTTGTTGTAGTGTCATTGTGAACGACACTTCACTTCCATTTCTTCACTCGACTCAGGTGTAAATGAGTATCTGGCTTTAGAGCTGGGGGACTAGTGCGCTGCACCGCTGACGACCAGCAACGCCTTTGTTATGTATTTCATTTATAATGTTATGTATTTATTTGTGTATTGTTGTATGTGTTTATATTATGGATGAGATGTATAACATTGTACGATGTTGTAAAACAATTTCTCTTCGGGGTAAATAAAATCGTATTTTCAGTTTTCATTTTCATAAGCCTACCTCAAACACCTCTCCATACAAGGAGAACTTTCCCTCCCTCCCTCCCTCCCTCCCTCATATTCACAACAATCCTCAAATCTAGAGTGTACTGCTCCGTTAAATCTTATGGAAATGTTTGAGAGTGACTGTCTCTAGGAACTTTTTTTTTGTTGTTGATGCAGGGACGTCATCATTATTCTAAATGATAGAGAAGAGACAACAGCCTTCATCTGAATCATAAGGTTGTTATATGTATGTTTATGATTCTTAATGTAATGTATATGTGAATAAACTAAACTATTCAGTGAGCCATTGTCGGGAATTTCTGCAGCAGAGTCCCTTGCTATGCTGAAGAAGAGACTGAAGAAGGAGTTTCAAAACTGATAGCCCCCNGTATTTATTTGTGTATTGTTGTATGTGTTTATATTATGGATGAGATGTATAACATTGTACGATGTTGTAAAACAATTTCTCTTCGGGGTAAATAAAATCGTATTTTCAGTTTTCATTTTCATAAGCCTACCTCAAACACCTCTCCATACAAGGAGAACTTTCCCTCCCTCCCTCCCTCCCTCCCTCATATTCACAACAATCCTCAAATCTAGAGTATACTGCTCCGTGAAATCTTATGGAAATGTTTGAGAGTGACTGTCTCTAGGAACTTTTTTTTTTTCTGAAATTTTGGCACATCGTGGTCTAGCAGCGGAGAACAGCGTGTTTAGTGTTTCAGAGAATGCGGCTGCTATACATTTTCTGTATCATTTGGTCGTGTCAAGAGGATGGTTTTGTGATGCATAAAACTGAATACTGAAGAGAGATCAGTTCGCTTTACCCTCATTGCACGGTCTGTATAAGCTTGAAGAAGATAATATTTTGTACAATTTTGTATTTCTAGAAACTGAAGAGACGGACCATACACCATTTGTTGGTGCAAGGACGTCATCATTATTCTGAATAATAGAGACGAGACAATAGCCTTCATCTGAATTATAAGGTTGTTGTATGTATGTTTATGATTCTTAATGTAATGTATATATGTGGACAAACTAGGCTATTCAGTGAGCCATTGTCGGGAATTGCTGGAGCAGAGTCCCTTGCTATGCTGAATAAGAGACTAAAGAACGAGTTTCAAAACTGATCGTTCAAAGGAGGATGTGTCTTTTTTGTGATATCGGTTGAAGTACTAGTAAACTGAAGTGAAGAGAGGCAGATATTTCTTTCTCTTCACCAAGAACTACACCTTGTTCGGCCAGCTTGAGATCACCTATACTGGTCTACATAATTATTTTTATAGGCAACAGGACAGGAGGATCATCAGCGCTAAAATATGCTGATCAGTTCCTGAGAATCCAGAGATTTGTTTCTGTCGCTTATTAGAAGAAAACTGTCGATATATACTTGTATGTGGGGTGCCCAACGTTTTTAGAGGGAGGGTCAGTTTGATACTTACAGGTTCCACGTTCCTAATTGGGCAATTTAGACAGACTAGGCAGAATCGATCCTAGATTTGTGCTGCAACTGGGAATCTTTTTGTGAGCCTTTTATAATAAGCTTTCTTCACTGCGGTATGTCTAGCATTATTTACAGAAAGGATGTCGCTAGGCTAAACATTCGGGTTTGTAGAGTGTTTCGTCTCGTAGAGCGAGATTTCAGTAAGAAGCTATACCACTTTAAACAGTCTTCTCTTTTTAAATATCAGTGAATGCCTAAAACTATCAAAGAGACCGTAATTATTGCGGAATTTCTTGTAAGTTTGTTATAGAGGTAAAATGAATACGGGTTCAAAGGGGCGAATGGAATATTATGCTCCTAGAATCTTGAGTAATTTTCTGATTGTCTTATCTGAAACGTACGTGCATATTTCATCACGAATAATGACACATAAAAATAATGAATACTCTGAAGTCCATAGAAACTTTCCAGGCCATATATCACATACTTGACGGAGAACAGTTTGGGTACTACAGATTTCAGAAACAGTAAGTTTCAGCGAAATTTTGAGATACAAATAAAAAATAAATATTATTTCAAGATTATTTATTTCTCGTCGCATTTACAAAGTAACAAAGGACATACAAAGATTATCTTGTAACACGTAAATCACTACACACATGTGGAGGTGGAGGTGGTGGGGAGTGGTAGAGAGAGGGGCATGAAAGGAATGAGATAGGGAAAAAAAAGGATACATGTGATTTGCACCACAGTAAGAAAACAGTACCGTTTCAAGGGATTCAATTCATGTTTATCTCGTAGGTGATCAGTTACTTCCCCTGAACACCAATGCTAATTTTACACGATCGCATATTTCCCATTGAAATAGATTGAAACTTAGGTAAAATCATGCTTTTCC
>JAWQUT010000042.1:1221896-1259197 GCA_033807755.1 Ellobium chinense
GACTATTGGTGACCTTAGATTATTTCAAAGTTTTTCACAGTGTAAATAAGCAGACTATTTTGGCAACACTGGACAGATTTTATTTTGGAGATAAATGTGAGCAATGTATCAAAATGATATTAAGCAATACAGAATGTGCTGTTAAAAATGGAGACTCGCTGACAAAATGGTTCAGTATAGAAAAAGGAGTACGCTAAGGCTTTTGTTGTTCATACATGTAGCAGAAATACTAGCGATTAGACTTAGCAGAGCAATGTAAACGGTATATTTGATGGTTATGATGTAAATATGATCGGAAATCCAAAGATCTTGCAATATGACATAATTGATGAAAAGCTGACAAGATTTAGGCAACGCCATACAAATCATAAAAGAGTTTTCTGAAACATCTGGACTCAAACTCAGTCATCAGAAATAACAGCAATGTGATTAGACAAAAATGAAAATATTGAGGAAACTGGTCATGACCTATGAAGGTTGAAGCTTGGTGAAAACATTCAAATATCTGGGAATATATTTTAACGCATTGAGACTGAAAACTGGGAAGGAGGGTCAGTGATATAGAAAATATGAATTTAAAAATGGAGCAGAAGGCATGTATTTCTGTACGGTAAGATAATTGTATCCAAGACATTTCTTCTGTTTAAAATGGCATTTTGTTTGCAAGCGTTGGCTTTATTTTTTAAAAAATATACTGTACAGAAAAAGGTCAAATAATTTTCAAATGTCTGTGGCAGAAGAAAAAAATCAAACAAGAGCGCTGTTGAGAAGATCAAGAGAGCAACTCTTTGTTTAGAATATGAAGAGGGTGGACTAAGAATCATAAGTACTGCTGACCAACAGAAAGCATTCTTCATAAAATGTTCAAAAGCATTTGCAATAACAAAAATTATCGCAAAGAGATAAATAAGATACCAGTAAAATTATTCAGACACTTGGGAGGCGCCCCATATTTTTCATAAGCCAGTAAAGACCGCAGATATCTTGGTAACATAAAGGACTATTTCTGGCAAAATATGGCAAAAACATGGCTAGAATTTAAAGGTAAAGCAAATAATAGTGATACAACCTAATTAAGCCAGAGTAAATAAAATGTCTTATTGCTAATCCACTGGATAAATCGAAGTTTAACATACACTCATATTACTTACATGCAAAACCTGCAAGTGAAACCAGACATGGAATAAGTTGTTATAATCACTTCAGATTAAAGATAATTCCTATGATTCCTTAATAAAATGCATGTAAATCACTGATAGTAATATGTATACACGTTAATCAAAAGTCCTTATTTTTATAATCCACAGATAATGCTGTAAGCAGTGAAAGTAAATACACCATTTCAAGGGATGGGTCTGTGATCCATGTCTGTCCAACAAACAGAGGCGAATAGAATTTTATTTTTTAAATTCATTACTGGTATATAATGTTATCATTCAGCAGCTGTCTACAATGTTAATATTCAGCAGTAGTCTACAAATTTTAATATTAACCTCCAAATTTCATACCCATACAACAGGACTAGGATGAGCAGAATAAAATATTCAAATATTTCTCTTCATCAGATGTAGATAAAATAATTATTGCTACTGTTGCATTTTATAGCGGCTGCTATAGTAGTAGTAGTGGTAGGAGTAGTGATGCATTTCATGACAGTGGAAATAACAGTAGTAGTATCAATCAAGTTGCTGTTGTTGTTTGTTGTTTGTTGTTGTTGTTGTTGTTGTTGTTGTTGTTGTTCTTCTTCTTCTTCTTCTTCTTCTTCTTCTTCTTCTTCTTCTTCTTCTTCTTCTTCTTCTTTTTGTTATTGTTGGTGGTGATGGTGGTGGTGGTGGTTTTGCAACGGCAGCGACAGCACTGATAGAAGTACTGGTGGTAGTTGTGGTAGCAGTAGAAGTGGCAGTAGTAGTAATAATAAAAGCAGTAGCAAAGTGGTGGAGATAGAGGTGGTGTTAGAGGTAGAATGGTGTCTTTTGGGATGGTCAATAAACTTTTTTTAATGACTGGAATTGTTGCAGCCGCTAATGCAACATGCTTTGGTATAAGAGAATAGCTTGTAGTCCCTCAGAATTGGAGGGTAGCAAATCCCAAAAAGCAATTTTTTACTTGTGAGGAGAAGACTGTCAAAATCCACGAGACGTGCAAAGAGGAGACAACTGCTAGGGCATTTGGTAACAGCTGGGGGGGGGGGGGGGGGAACCATGATCCCTACATCAGTCGACATGGTACTTGAAGAGAAGTCACTTTAATCCAATAACACCAAGTCAGCAGATCAAACTGTAAATTAAAAGTCATGGCAGAAGTGTAATAATATTACATTCAAACAAGCACACACACAGAACATTATGTTTACCGAAAATGTACTCACAAAATGGATTTTTATAGAAGTATATAGGTAATAGGTGCATAGTATGCTAATAATTAAGTAGGTGATAGACCGGTAGAAAGGACACTTGAAACATGATCTTGGACTCAGTTTAGTAGACATATTATAACGAATACATATATTTATATAATATATATGGTGGTTTCGCCATATCAATGATTTATCTAAAGAGTAGTTTCATGCATTTATTATTATTAAGACAATTCAATATTCAGCTGGACCTCAATAACAAGAGCACCTTAGTAATATGCAAAGTAAAAGGCTTTTATACTTTTTTTTCGGGGTTTTATGTTAAGATTCCGCTATAACTTAAATAAACTAATGTAAACATCATATCATTATCATACAATAAGTCATGGTCGGCTGTGCGTTTAACAGTCATAAGCAAACAAAATGTAAGCAGTTTTGTATAGGTGAAAAATGTTCTATACCTATATGCAATACAGTACTATACTGAAGGCATCATAAACAGATACATTAACAATTTGTTGGTTAATGTGTTTAAGTCAAAATCATACCAAATCTATTTTCACAGTAAATTCATTCATTCGTTCGTTCGTTCACTCTCTCACTCACTCACTCACTCACTCACTCACTCACTCACTCACTCACTCACTCACTCACTCACTCACTCACTCACTAAAGCATACAAAATCGAGGCTATGTTTTTTCAATATATGATTTATGCATCTATTTATTTATTTATTTATCTATTATTTATTTCTTTACATTGACACGACGACTGGGATGCATGGGAGTTTGTCACATACAGTCTGAGCCATAAAAACAAAACTAAAGAGAAAAAACAAGAAATAGCGCTATGACCGAAAGTACGTGATAAAGAATATGGATAGCTAGAAAGCAACCGATGCAGTTAAAATCTATGACCAGGTAGAGATGACTAAAGCAGTTTAAAGCTCACCTTTAATTGAAGAAAACAACAAATCTATCCATAATGTTGTACCCTACATGAACCAAGAATGTGTGCAGCATATGGAACTACTGGTCTGTGTGCTACTGGTCTGTGTGCTACTGGTCTGTGTGCTACTAGTCTTTGTGCTACAAAACCATATCATTCGTCCAAAATTTGTCTGACAATATCTATTATCATAACAGGATTTGTTACATTTTTTTTTACTCCAATCAGGAGAAAAAGAAAAAGGTGTCTTTAAGGTTTCAGGCATCTATTAGAAGGCCAAATCGCTGATTTTGTACAAGTTAATTAATCCGCTAGTATATAGAATCCCTCTTTTTGGGGGGTCATGCCAGCCAGTGTCAAAGTATAGAAATGTTTAAAATGACCTATGATCTAAATAAAGCATCCAATTTTAAAGTTTTAGGTAGGCTCCAATTTGAGCCTTCTAGATATAAATGTAAAGTTAGGCCTATGTATTAGCACGCGGTCAAAACCAGCCCAATGAAAAATTGGGAATGAAATCAGAATTCGAGGTGATCTTTTTTGAAAGAGATTTGTGAAAAGTTTTGAGCGTTAACCCCCTTTTTCTTCCCCTCAAGAGATTTGGCAAAAGAAGTACTTTAACCTCCATCAAAGAAATGTCCCGGAATCACAGTGGTATTTATAGAACAGCACAAAATGTTAACAGGGCCGAAAGAAGAAAAACCAATAGGTGCCAGCAACCAAAAGTTTTGTGGGACTAAGGGGAGGTTACTGATAATTATCACGGCGCGTTTTAAAGCAGCCCTTGCCAAGAGTTAAGGGCGCTTTACTTCAGTCTCCTCTTCATCACCGGATTTATCATTGTCAAAGGTGGTTTCTCCAGCGGGTTCCTCCTGGGCGGACCTCCTGCCAGTACTGATCGTACCTGACATGAGTAAATTGCTCACTGTCATAGAGTTGATATTGTTTGTGTAGTGGTGGTAGTGGTGGTGGTGAATATGCTGAACTACTGGAATATTTTCTCTACCACCACTAACAGCACCACCAGAACCACCACTGGCAGATGGAACCGACGAGGTATATGGGGGACTTTGTCCTTCTCGATGAGTTGAATTTTCAGAAGGATTGTTTGTAATGGATGAAGTGACGGCAACAGCCTCGTCTGATGGTACAGTACTGACCCTTGAGGTTGTTGTTCCCCTCACACTGGGCGCCGGTGGAGTTGGGTGAGATGGTTCTTCGATGTCTTCTGGTCCATCAGTTTCCACCGACGAAGCAGAATCCTCTTCACCATAAGCAGCAGCCATGTTTAGCAACCCATGACCTTCACTGATTTCGCTAGAGACAGGCTCGTCCTCAAAAACACGCTGTGTAGTAACATGCGTTTGACTTCGAGACCTCAGATCCATATCAGTCGATAGAGGCTCTGCCACTTCAGTTAGATTTCTTATGCTAGGCTGATCACTAGCTGATCCTCTGTCTCTTGTATCAGCCATGTTTGGGTCTACAAAATGTCCTTCAGCCTCGCCTAGTTGATCATTCCTTGCTATCACGTCACATCTCAGTTCATCTGGTGTTGCTTTATTTAGGTCACCAGCCGGCTGGCCAGTAAGCATGATGGTAGCACTTTCCTCGGTGCTGACCCCTGAGGTACATGACTTCGAAACAGTGTCATTCCCACAGACATCCGGGCTTATGCCATGTGAACTTTCACTCAGTATATCAGCAGTATGGAGCTGCTCATTTCCTGTACTTCCACCAGGTCTGAGATCAAGAGCTGATGCTTTATTTGGATGATCATCCGACCAGTCACCAATGCTGGTGTTGGTGCCTCCATCAGCACTGTCCTCTGAGAGAAAAGTCTTCGAAACAGTATCTTTTTTTTCAGAGTCATCACTGCCACCGACAGCATGCTCGTGCTGTGCCCTGATCTCGTCTTTATGTTTATCAAAATATTCTTTTCTCTTGAGATGTAAGGCATGATCTCTCTCCAAAATCGAACTGCTCCTAGACTGTAAAAAGAGCTTCACTCGCCTAACATTGCATTTACTTTCCTTTTCATTCCAAGATATAGTTCTTAAAGAGTCTATCAAGACTGGCAGTTTGAATTTTCTTTCAGACGTTAGAACTGGAATAACGTTACACCTCTTTGTATCCTTAATAGCCTTCATTAAGCAAGCATTGCTCTGAAAAAGCACCCATTCTTCACTGCAAAATATATCCGTAATATAAAGGAAAATATATAACGATTTGTGGAAAATTGTCTCTAAATTGTCAGTAGTTGTGCTGTTATCAACTTCCCAGCACAGTTTTACTCTTGGGTGTCTATCTTTCCCATGAATTATAAAAGTCACTTTTTCTTCCAGACACCTTTTTAGATTGTTAGCATCTTCCTCGTCCTGCTCTGCGTGGAAAATACAGATATCTATATTGTCTTCTTTAAGTTCTGGGGGAAAGTGACACAGGTAGCGCAAGTATGCCTGATCACTACGTATGTTCTGTGGCCTGTTCCTGTGCGTTTTGGGCCTCGCGCCTGTCATAGCATCATCCGGAGGTGTACGGAGTGCAGCTGTCGTGTCTCGTGCCTGGCTTTCTGAAATGAATGAACAATATTTTAATGCAGATAGCCGGGATTATTTCAATGCGCATACATAAAAAATAGAGTCAAGTTACATTATAATCTGAAGTATGTATCCTTTATCAGATGTGTAATACGATCTAAAGTGTCTTTGAATATAAGTACAATCGACTACGTTTAACCACAACATCCACTTAATCAGTGGCTACTCGTTATTAGGTGCAACGCGTGCGATGTCGGGTAGAATTAGGGCTAGAAATATAAAGAACGTTATTTCCAGTTATACAGATCTCAAAACCAACCCCTCTGGCCCTACTGATTTTTTGTTTCATGTACTGATTGTTTTGTTATGCTCACTGCACAACCATGTAGACCCTCATTTGCACCTGGCTTAGTTGTCCAGACTATAGTGACAAACTTAAACCTCTTGCTGTTGTTCCATGGAAACTCAACACACTCTGCCTGTCATGTCAAATTTAACCGTGCACAATATTAGCAATGTTGTCAGTCACAGAGATTTTCCTTCATGATGGGGAAAATTGACTTTACGGGAGTTGTTGGAAGAAATCGTGAAATGCAAGGTAAAGAGGGGGACATACTTGGTTTTCCTCTCACTAAAATTATACATCGTGTGTAGGAAATGTAGGGATAAAAAATCACTCTCTTTTTAGGGAAACTGCTAATGACCACAGTGGCAACACTAAGTACTATGACTCACATAATATTTGAACTTAAACAGTCTAAGTCTTGGCCACGAAATCCTATTAAAAACCAAAAAAAAACACAAACAAAAAAATGGTGCACAACAAGTAAGACTCTGGTTCAGAAACACACTGATAACACAACTACCACCTCTTGGACCAGTCTCTTGGTGGGGTTATCCCAGGTTTGTGTTATCTGTAATGGTCTTTATAGATTCAGATTGAACGGGAGGGTGTTAAGCATGGAACTGTGTTAAGCAATGTTGGATTACCAGAGCTCCATTGCATATTATAAATATTTACCTTTGCACTCGGGTTGTGCATCTACCTCAATATCAGGGTCTGTCCCAGAATTGGCTTCATCTGTTGCTTTGGAAGCCATGTTCATACATGTAATGCCAACTCAGAACGGACGCTGAAGCACCTAGAAGCACAGAAAATGTAGAATTCCATAGCAGAAGAACGGAGCAACGGCTTTATTTTCACAAACGTTTGAAACTCATGGGAAGATAATATCCGAGAATGGACTGGCATGAAGTTGGGCAAAACAATGAGCGCCACAGAGGACAGAGAGAAATGGAGAAAGCTGGTCGGCATATCACGGGTTATAGGAAGGGACAGGACAGGACAGGACGGGACGGTACGGGACGGACCAAGATAGGATAGGATAGGATAGGATAGGATAGGATAGGATAGGATAGGATAGGATAGGATGTTAACACGATAGATTAAATTGATTGTGTTGGTTGTTTTTTTTTTATCTTGGTGTTCTGTGGGTCAGAAATATGGTCATTTGTTCAAACAATGGTGAGTATAACAGGCAAGAAGTCATGACAGGCAAAATTATACTCATGCACCGTGCTGGATTTAGGTATAAGCTAAACAAGCAGCAGCTGCATAGGGCTTCACAGTCTGCATGAACTCATTAAATTTCAGATTTTTTTTAAAAATTGTACCGATTTTTTACATTTAATTTATGTAAGTTCTATCTTAAGCGCATTAAACATCCATTATGTTGATCTCACTCCTTAAGTTTCAGAGAAAGATGACATATTTGAGTGTGGATGCAAGAGAGGAAGGGACGTCTTGTTTGTTATGCACGTTTGTGAAACCTTCTAATATGGCATTTTAACAAGGG
Organism: Ellobium chinense; assembly: GCA_033807755.1. Taxonomy (NCBI): domain Eukaryota; kingdom Metazoa; phylum Mollusca; class Gastropoda; order Ellobiida; family Ellobiidae; genus Ellobium; species Ellobium chinense. Next base: position 1,229,598 of record JAWQUT010000042.1, read on the forward strand.
ACCCACAGTCCCCGGATATGGCCACTTTGCCCTATGAGACATTATATAAAACCACTTTCACTGCTATGACTATTCCTGCTACTACTATCACTGCCACCACCAATACTACTACTACTACTACTACTACTACTACTACTACTACTACTACTACACTACGACCACCACCACCACCACCACTACTACTATTACTATTACTGCTACAACTACTACTACTACAACTACAATATTACTATTACTACTACTACTAATGTTGCAACTGCTGCTGCTGTTGCTATCATTCTTGCTGCTGTTATTCCTACTACTATTACCATAACTACAACAACTTGAGGCTTTCAAGCATCATATAGCTTATGGTCTCACGAATACTTCAAATACTACCACCACTGCTTCTACTACGATTAATACTAATACCATAACTACTACTTCTATTACTACTGCTGCTGCTACTACATACAAGTACTATTACTACTACTACTACTACTACTACTACTACTACTATTACTACCTACTACTAACTACTACTACTACTACACTACTACTTTTACTACTACTACTACTACTACTACTACTACTACTACTACTACTACTTCTACTACTACACTACGACCACCACCACCATCACCACTACTACTATTACTATTACTGCTGCTGCAACTACTACTACTACTAATACTACTACTACTACCACCACTACTACTATTACTACTACTGCTACAACTACTACTACTACTACTATTACTATTACTACTACTACTACTGTTGCTACTGCTGCAGCTGTTGCTATCATTCCTGCTGCTGCTATTACTACTACTATTACCACCACTACAACAATAAAGCTTAATATGGTCTCACGAATTTTCCTAATACTAACTCAGCTTGTAATGCTACTACCACTACTGCTCCTACTATTATTACTACGAATACCACGATTACTGTTTCTTTTACTACTGCTACTTCTATTACTACTACTGCCACTACATACAACTATTACTACTACTACTACTACTACCACATTACTACTTTTACTACTACTACTACTACCACCACATTACTACTTTTACTACTACTACTACTACTACTATCACCACCGCCACCACCACCACAACTGCTATTACTACTACTGCTACAACTATTACTACTACTGTTGCTACTGCTGCAGTTGTTGCTATCATTCCTGCTGCTGCTATTACTACTTCTATTACCACCACTACAACTTGAGGCTTTCAAGCATTATAAAGCTTAATATGGTCTCACGAATTCTCTTAATACTACCTCAGCTTCTAATGCTATACTACCACTACTGCTCCTACTACTATTACTACTAATACCACGACTACTACTTCCATTACTACTGCTGCCACTACATACAACTACTACTACTACTACTACTACTACTACTACTACTACTACTACTACTACTACTACCAATTACTGCTGCTGCTGCTACTACTACTACAATTACTATTACTACTTCTATGACTAGTACTATTACTACTACTACTGCTGTTACTACTACTACTACTACTACTACTACTACTACTACTACTACTACTACTACTACCACCACTACAACAACCTGAGATATGGTCTCACGAACTCTAAACAGAGCACTGTCCAGGACCAATGATGAAGGGTACTGTTGTGCAAATCCAAACAAGATACGTAACTGCAACACTGGGTTCTGCAATGAGTTGCGAGGAGAGAAGAGATAGAATCCTCAGGAAACGATGTGGTTTTCCTGTTATCAACAAAGGATTTCACCACTGTCCTGAGCTCGTCGGAGCATACTTCAACAGTGATTTTTAGTTTTCATTTGTTTTGCGTGACACTTTCGCTGCTATGAAATGTAGGAGCGACAGATATCATTGGTATCTATATCATAAATAACCAGTATCGATGGTAATATCATACAAAGAAATACAATACAAATGCTTATATTTTAAATACGTAATGGCGACATATATGTCTACAGGTTCAGATCACAACTGTAATGAAAATTCGATTGGTGTAGTTGTTACATCAAACGATAAAAGCACTTATCGTTTATACTATTATCGATACTTTAGGGTTTGATACAAGAATGGCCGTAGAAAAATTGCTCGAAAGTTACAGAGTAGGACCAAATGGATTCTTGATCAGAACATTTCTAATGACTAAAATTAGAAAAAAAACATTAGAAGTATGTACCTCACTTCCAGGTATAACTTTTAGCAGCTGGACTATACTTAACAATCTATCGACTAATGCAACCTGGAATTTCCGGTGACACGACTGGATCTTCCCAGGTCATAACACAAGCATCAGTTCACTAGCTTATCATTAAAACTTGGGTTTTTGTATTCACTATTATCTTTGTTTTCAAAGGAAGTCTGTGTCTGATCTAACAAAAGGAGGTTGAATAATTTGATGGTCTACTGGACTTTACATAATATATTCTAAGCCGAGGTATCCATGGTGGAATTCATGTATTATCACTGCGGATATTTCCGTTACTCTGACTTTCAGTTTTTCTTTTTACCTACCTCAAAACTTCGGACATCGATGGCCACCTCTCTTCGGCCTTGATCATGACTGCATTACATTTAAACACCATATTTTGACAAATAAGTATCTTAAACACTGATAACTGAAACTATAAGTAAACCGGAACCTGACAGAGAGGTGTTGACAAGGACAATGTTAATGAGTCCAGAAAAGTTTTCGTGGGCTTACACTTTGTTTTTTTCTAAGAGACAGTATTTCATTAGGACTGACTTGCTTTACAACAATTTAAAGTTATGATTACGCATTTGGCAACTTACTTACTTCTCTTTGTCTTATTTCCCAGTACGACAAGTATGACCTAAGTGACTCAGCAGTCTGTGATACGAGCAACTATGCGCCCGCCCCTTTACTGCGAACTACGCCGGAAGTGACAGGGAATGATAACAATTAGCCTCGTTATGGTCCAGTTGTCTTCAAAGCATGATAAAGATTAAGACATGAGGAATACTTGAGAGTTTGCGCATCAAAGATGGGATCTCTTACCATCATAAGAATTATATTAATGCATCGGTACTGGAAGCACCTTTAAGAGTATTCAACATATAGAGTGAATGGGTTTTTTGTTGTTGTTGTTGTTGTTGTTGTTTTTTTGGCCCGAGCTCCTTAATTTCGTGGTACAGCTGTTAACATGTTTAGTACTTCCACGCATTTTTTCATCTTTTTGTCGTTAATTCTACACGAAATATAAGAGATGCATACGACTACACATTCATACAATGTACATACATGATACAGGAAACGGTAACAAGTTGTCATGCTGTTTTCAGTATCCTACAAACCCCCGACTTCTTCTAGAGTCAGGGGCGCAGCTGTTCCGCTATCTCAGCACCAGGTTAATATTAGGGAAGCCACCAGGTTAATGTTGGCTGTCACCTTTTTCAAATTCTCCCAAAAAATCACAATGGGGTCGAGTGGTGACGTACTTTAGTTATCTAATAATATAAACGAAATAAATAAATACATAAATAAATAGTTATGGAAAAATGAATAATAAAATAAATTAAATAAATAAATAAATAAATAATATTGCCTATTCGCTCAGTGCGTCGCCTCTTTAAGGCCTCTCAATACAGCCCAGTCTTCACCTTACTGTGGATCGTGCATTTCGGTGGTTGTGAGTTTTTCAATGTTTACTTTTTTTCTAACTTTTTACATTTTAGCAACATATTCTTTCCCTTCATGGCGATGTTCTTGCATAGGCGGCTACTTGATAGCCAGCTGTCATATGTTCATACATAACGCTAGTCTGCCAGTTTTCTATAATAAAACAAAGCTGGTTTCCCTGAGTTATTTTATTTAAATCTCTTGAGAATGTGTATGTGTTAGTAATTTGTTCATATCTCTCTTATTTATCAATAAAAATTAATGACATTTTCACAGAGGGTAGATGGGTGGGTAGTGAAAAATATCGTAGGAGAAAAAAAATACTTCACTGACCTACATTTAATGACCTTGACCTTCCTTATGAACATTAGACACATCTAAATGTGAACATGACAAATTGATTCAGTCTTCAAAACCATGATATGGTTTGAAACACTTTTTACAAAGTCCCTTGTTGCAGACAAAACGGAAGTAAGTTTTGTGGATGGCTTTGCCGCTTTTTGTGGTGACTTCTATATGTTTGCACTGTGCACAGTCTCGCTGGCCCCTCTTTGTTTCAATTTTCTGAGGTTCATGTCTAGCAGTTCTCTTGAGGGGTCATCCAATTCTTTTTCTGGAGTTGTAATTCCCTGCAAGGCTTTTCAGGAAAGCCGGCGTCTAGTCTTCTCGGATAAGGACGAAAAACTAGGAGGTCCCGTGTGCACGTTGCGCACGTTAAAAATCCCTTGGCAGTTTAAAATCGTAAAAGAGTAGGCCTAGCGGCCGCTGTCCGGGCAAAATTGATAGGAAAATTCTACTAAAAAACGTTCACAGTAACCCTGAGGGCGTAATATAGCCGTAATCGTGCTGACACGCCGTAAAACACAAACTCAACTCAACTCAATTCAGAACTTCAAGTTTGAAATCAAGATTAGTCATCGGTTTTCTTCTGGGGATTCAAAGCTGAGTCACTCATATGAAAATTGACAGCAAGGGCTTCATAGCGTCTTCGAGTCACCATACTTGAAACAAAAGACTGGTTTACAGTTTAGTCATCTGACCAGTGCAGGTCATACCTGAAGAGTTGGACAATGCCCATGAAGAAATGAACAGCTATGTAAGCTTTTTTCATCAATGTTTGTTTCCTCTAATGGTGCTGGTGTGGTTCGGGTATCTGTATTTTGATTTCGTGATCTACGAGGTACACGTCGAGTGGAAAACAAATTTGTTTGCTCTGCAGCCATAGCAAAGAAGTCATCTGGAACAAACTGTAGAAAACAATCAATAGGCTTTGCATCTATATTTAGTGTGCTAGTAGGTCCTAATTGATGTGCAAAGGGCTGGAAATTTGCCCCAGCCAAGGAACAATCAAATTTACATCGATCAGCTCTTATAGCATTTGGTGGACCCATCTCCTGCAACAGTTTAAGAACCATTGTCATTATCAGTATCACTTTCACCACTAGAATCTACTGCAAAGTCACCATCGATCTCACTATCTGATGATATATCTGACTGACTATCATCAGAATTATAGAAAACACTGAAAAGATTCCTTGATCTTGACCTAGGTCTTGACATTCCTGACGTTCATGGCTGATTTTGGTCTTGAAATGAACTCATGATTTCCTCAGGGTCCGTCAGCACGGCAACAACCGTCTAGGACTATTATTTGCGGTTATTTCCCTTTACAATTATAGGCATTGTTTATTATTTTCACGACCTAGAAGAGTTACACGGAAGCTGCAGGGAAGAAAATGACCTCAATGCGTTGCTACTGTAAACAAGTGGATAGGCTTCGGTATGCGGAAATAGGGAACCAGCGGATACCAGCGGTATAGCAGACGTTAATTAATTAATTAATAAGATATGATAGTTTGGGAAATAAGAAAAATGAATAGATAGTTAAATATATAGGCCTAATTGATTAGACACAACATGTAAGGGACAAACAGTAGGCTTATTACATGATAATAAATAAATAATCATAAACATATTATTATAAGAACAGTCTGCTTCTAACCATGTTTGTTAGTGCTAATTCTACACCCCTTGTTATATTTTATGGCCACCATGTCCATTGCGCATGCAAAAGTAAACTCTGGAAAGAAAAATGCTAGTCACGTAGGCCTACGTCTCCGACAGCGATGCTGCAAGTGCCCTTATAAGTAAATTACTATTTAATTTTTTTTATTTATAGTGAAGTATGTAATCAGTCAGGTGCTTTTTTGCCATCTCAGAGATATTCTTTTCATTAACTGTTTTATTGTTGAATTTTGCATCGTTTCTACTTTTTTTTTCAAATAGGAAGCTTGGTAAAAACAATCACAGCATTTAGGGCCTACATCCATTTGGATACGGTATCCTTTTCTGGGCCCTTTATGTTTGTCCAAACGGCTTTTGCCATTTGACATTCACATAGTAGGTGTATCCGAGTTTGTTGATCCTGCTTGCACAGAATGCACCCACCATCAAACGCGAATCTCATCCTATGGAATATTGCTTCGGTACAAAGAACATTATAAAGCTGGTTAAATAAGAATTGCTTCACATCATTGAGTGTTTAGCGTTGTGCCTAAAACTTCCAAACTTCCTTTCAGTCTATTTTTACTTTTTGTTTTGTTTCCCATTTTGACTGAGCTTTAAGTTGTAGTAGAAATGTATCCGATTCTACATGCATATTCTTGTGCTTTGGGGAGTTCATTTTATTTAATATATTTTCCATGCTTTGGTATTTTCAAGTTACTGTCCATTGATGGATTCTTTTGGTTCTTTCGTGGTAGGATTTGCGTAGGTTCTTTGTCCTTAAAGAGATCCATCCATTTTTAATTACTGACTTTTTATTTTTGCATACTCTGCAGTCCAGTTCCTTTCATCAATGAGTTTGTTAAAGACGATTTGCACTTCTTCAAAAAATTAGTTTTCGTTTCTATTCCATATATTTTCAATAGTTTTTAATCCACTTCTTGCCTAGTGTCGATAGAATAAGGGACGTGTCTTAAATCACATTTCACTATTTTCGAATAAATTTTCAGCTAAAATTACCTCTTTATCTTTGTGGTCGCCTTTGCGCTTTTTGGGGTTCTTTCTAAATTTTACCAAAATATTTATACACTCTCTAAATATGGTAGGTGTCTTTCTCAATTTCATCTCCTGTGTCCGCGCATTTCAAAAGAAAGTATTTAATATCAAAAGCTGTAGCTAGGGCCTGTAAATATTGCTTTGCCAGGATGTTCCAAGTTTCACATTCAGCATGGATGATTCTGTATGTTTTGCTCGGTCTAGCTTTTGTTTCTATGTCATCAACATTAAACATCCTGAGGCCTCCGTACTCTGATCTTTCTTGCACGTTTCTTTCGCAGCAAGATGTCTCTTGCCATCCCACAGAAAATTTCAGATGTCTTGTTAAATTTGTTTCCTTACTTTTTCTGTAATGACTACGTGTTGTGTAAGGAATCTTAAAGTTGACAACAGTTTTGCATTTATCAGGATGACTTTTCCAAATATTGTCATATTGGTTACAGAAGCATAATCCGATTTCTCTCTTTGAGCCAATAAATTGTTTTCTCTACTGTCACTTACAAGAAATTCCACAATCTTTAAGTCTTCTTTAATAGTTTGTAGAATTCAATGAGCTTTTAAAAAAGGATGTTTAAAATAATATAGGTCTTTCATTTCGTTTTCGAGCTACGAACCGATACATCAAAAGGTGTAAACAAGCTAACTAATTTCCTTAACGACAAGACTTGTCGTAGTGCTTCGCACAGAAATCCACACCTAACTCATAATCTGACAACGTGCTATTTTCATCCACTTAGAAGTCTGTGCCGGTAACCCATTTCTCTGTTTCCATGTCTGACATGTTCTTTTTAATTTTTTCAATTACCAGTCTCCATAAATATGTCCTCATCCGTTACATGGTGTCCATGTATAATGCCCAGTGCTTTTACTTTTGTTCATTCCCAATTGATTATGTCCTCATAAAATGTTTTTTTCTTTTTCACCTTTGGTTTTTTCAAGATTAATTTTTGCTCCTGAAGCTTTGCTGTAGATATTCAGTACATTGAGATATTCTTTGATGAAAATTTTTCACTGCTTGTAATATAGTTGCGAATCATCGGCAAACATGCTGATTCTTGCTTCTGGGGCATGAGCATTGGAGTTATTTTTAATCTGGGTAGTTTTATTCCATTTATTTATGTTGACTTTCTAATTGTTGCGCCAAAGATTCTGTCTGCATAATGTAAAGGGTCAGGGTGACAGGACATTCTTGTCTCACGGACTGGCAAAACATAATTCCGTTCATTATGATGCTGGTTTTAGAATCTTTGAACAGCATACTGAACCATATTTGCATGTTGGGCCCAGAGTTGACTCTTTTAATGCATAAATTCATCCATTCCCACTCAACTTCGTCAAATGCTTTAAATTGGCAGATATCATCATTCCATCCCTGCCCTTTTCATTACTGTCACAGTGTCCAGTATGTGCCTGATTGTTTCATTTATAGGCCTACTTCTGTCTTCCACAAATCCCCTCTGGTCCGGATGGACAGTGTTTCTTCAGACGGTGGGCAATTACTTTGGCTACCTGAATTCAAAAAAAGTAATCGGTCTTCAAATTTTTATAGCTTCCTTTTCCCCACTTTTCTACAGTAAATAGGAAACTCTCTTACTCGGAGAGCGAGACAACACAAGATCTTCAGAGAAAGATACCCCGATTAACACGTGTTTCGGCCCTTTTTGACTTCCTGACACTCTAAAGGGCTGAGCTACACTTCGGTCATGACTCCCAAGTGTCCTTCTGCTGAATTTTTTTCACCGCCTCGGGAGGGGTTTGAAACCGCAACCTCCAGTTTGTTAATTCCTTGCTTCATATCCTCTCTGCCACCGTGAAGCCATAGTGAAAGTTGCATTTTAGGTATATTTAAACTTACTATGCAACATTTCACTGCTCGTTACGATTGATCCATATCCATGCTGAGCTCTTTTCTGCAGTCTCTGTAAGATTCTTCAGAGTATGTGATCGTGTCCGTCCTCGTATTCCGAGCAACTTGAGCAGGTCATAGACTACGGTGCTCACCATACCTCTTGCCCCTACTTCCACAGCCATTACTCTAGCCGATATCCCTGCTCTTCTTAGTTCGAGAACAAGTTCACTGTACTTGGCAGCTTTGTACGCATGCTGCTCATCCATCTTGGACTCAGACGCTGCCAGTTCAGTCAGCAGCATCTGCTTTGTGCTTCCTGAATGCACGACGATATCTGGTCGCATATTAGATGTTCGGATTGCCTCAGGGTATGTCTGACAGCCCGGCAAACCTACTGCCATTTCCCAGTCGTCTGTACTGTCCAGTATGGATATGATGCCGATCTTACTGCCGGTTGCCTGCCCGGCACGAAGGAAGTACCTTGAGACAAACTTGGCCACTTCGCCGACTGTTGGTATTCGTTGGTCGGCTACAGTAAATGTAAGATTAGCTGGTTTCTCTTTCTGCAGAGTCAAGCTCCTAGATTTCTTAGGCTTGAATCTCATGCAGCATCACGTGATCCGTTCGTCCAGACGGTTAACATTTTCCGTGTTTCACTCTCGTTTGAGGTCAGGATAGTTGTGTCATCCATGAACGCTTTCAGTGGTGGTATATGACATCCATGTCCTTGGTCCGGGGCCATTCACTGCGCTCTCTGCAGCTTTCAGTATTACCTGCACGGCCAGCACAAATAGTATCGGGGAAATGGTACATCCCATGGCAATACCCACTTGTGGGCCAGTCCATCGTGTCGTGTATTCCTTAGTGGAAAATCGCAACTGAAAGCCAGCGAAGTACACCTGCAGCATGATTCTTATTGGCTCTAGAATGTGGTACATTATTTTCCAATGCTTGCCATATCATTGATGCGGCACAGAGCTATAGTATAACCATTTGCAAGATCGAGCCAGATGACGTGTAGATCCAGCTTCTCCGTCTTGGCCCTCTGAATGGCTTCCCAGATCATTGTGACATGTTATAACATCCCGGAACTCCTGGAACTTTGTACAGTAGTATTGACGTATCCATTCTCCATCAGATAGGCTGTCAGTCTTGACGCCATCACAGAGAAGAATATCTTACCCTCCACGCTGAGGAGCGATATGGGCCTGAACTGCGCAATTTCTGAGGAGTTTTGTTCTTTCAGTATGTATATGCCGCATGGTAGGGCTTGTTTTCCTCAAATGCTCCTCGAGCGCTGCTTTATATGTTGTTAGCGCACCTGAGCGTGGTTGCTCGAACAACTTTCTGGCAAACTTGAAAGGCTTGAAGAATTTCTCTCTTGTTCTCCGTATCCGTCTCTCTTCCTGCATCGCCATTCAGCTTTGCACAGAGCACTGTGCTGCTCTTTGAAGTGATTCCATATCTGACATAGCCCCTCCTTTTCCTCTTCAGTTGCTTTCTTGAACTGCTTCCGCGCATGGTTCTTTTGCTTGCGGAGTGCCTCAATCTTTTGCTGTCGGCGGCTTTTATTTGGTGCGGGCTGTTCCCTCGCCTTCTTTACTCCTAATTTTTCGCGGCAGTGAAGATAGACAATGCCGGCGAATACCTCCAGCTTGTGCTCCAGCGTAGCCTGTTTCAAGTGCTTGTCCAGTTCTTTGGACAGGGTTTTATCCAGGCAGATCTTTCCACGCCGCTGTACTTGCTGGTGGGAAATCGATTCTGTCTCTTTTCTTGTCCACGAAGTCTAGGAGCTCCTGATCACTTGACCCAGCCTGAATCTACTCAGAACTGTGCATTTCATCCTGGCTGAGATCTTCTGACGTCTTATCTGTCGCAACAGAGCGCTGCTGGTCGCCTGAGGTGGAGCTCGCACACCCCCTTTTCGTTCGGTGAATCTTCATGCCACATTGTGTGGAGAATTTCCTACCACAGACACATGGAAAGTTACATACAATAAAGTTACTAATCCGTAACCTTTAGTTTTTGTAAGATTTCCTGTATTGAATATTTCCGTGACCAGCATCATAAACTATCTTTTGATAATTTCCCCAATATATCTAATAATATTCATTCGGAATTCCATCGCTTCCTGGAGAATTGCTTCTTTTAAGGGCCATTATCACTTTTCCAATTTCCTCTTCTGTGACGTCTTTTTCACATGTTTGTTATTGTTCTTCATTTATTTATGTAAGTGTGCAGTGTTTTTTTCTTCCTTTTTGTCAACGCCTCCGCTTTTGAATAAGGTCTCATAAAAGTTCACCTATACTTTCAATATTTCATCTGTATTTTCAGTATACTTATTTCCATCCACTTTAATCTTGACCCACGCTTTCCGAACGTCTTTATTATAAATTAAAGAAATAATTGGACGATTTTTCTCCTTCTTCATACAACTGAATTCTAGCTCGGATTCTCGCAGATTAAGCTTTTCTTTAGTAATAAGTTTTTATTTCTTTCTCCCTATCTTCCATGCCTTTCTGTCCTTGCAGGGTGCCCTCCTTCACCTCTTCTTTTTTTTTTCTTTATTTTGTCTCCTTGTCTCTTTTTCATTCTTCCCACGTCATGTGAAATTTCCTTTATTTTTACTTTCAAGGCCTCCCACTAGATTTTGACGGAACTGTAATTGTGAATGGTTGTTTTCCAGTTTTCCCAAAATGTTGCAAAAATATTTTTAAAGTTCTCGTCGTGCAAATTTGCTACATTCATCTTCCAATACCCCTTCTCCCCTCTGTTCATTTTTGGTTTGTATTGTTATACTGGGGGCGTGATCTTGTTTTATAAAGGGATATTTGTCAGCGTCTGCAAGGGTAATTTTGTGTTCCATAGTTTTGCTAGTAAATGTATAGTCTATTCTTTACTTTAGTAAAACCCTTATATATTAATATTATTTACTTCTTTATTTATGATTCGTCTTCTCCATACTTCCTCCATTTCATTCATATCTAATAGTTCTATTAGCTCCTCTCTGCCGTATTCATTTCCCTGTTTGTATGTTCTGTCAACCTCGATGACTGCACAGTTAAAGTCACCACTTAACACTGTTTGTCTTCCAGCCTATGTCTCCTTCAACATGTTTTCATTTACGTTTTTTTAAAAACTCTTTTAGCTCTCTTCTGGAATATTTGGTGCCTAAACATTTATTACTTGTATTTTGTTTTCATTTATGTTGAATCATAATTATTGTTATCTGTCGGCCAGTATTGTCTTTCTCTGCTTTCACAATTTCAAGATTTACATCTGAGTACTTATTTACTAATAACATTGCCACGTCTATGGAGGCTGATCAGCCGTTATGGCCCATTTACACGTAGCAATTTATCCCCGAGATCCGTCCCGAGCAAGGATCATGGCGAGAAATCGCCACGTGTAAACGCAAAATCGCATGAACTCAATACGAAAAATCGCATGTCCCCAGAAATCAAGCGCTGCTTGATTTTTGGGCGTGCGATCGGTAGCCACTAAATCACGTGGCGGCTTCCTTTGATGTTTTCGTGAGTGGGGTGATTTTTAATAGCAAATAAATAGTTAAATACTCATCCTTGCTTAAAACTGATGACATTTACGTAATCAGTGTATCAAAATTAACAAAGTCTACGCGTACAGACCTCGATTTAATGCTTTATTCAAAAGATTTAAAAAATGGCGATTATTAAAATGACACACATTGTTTTGCACTGGCACTGGTTCGAGTGCGTGTTGCCACAGAGTCATTTGCTTTACCTACGAGTGATTTTTCAACACATTTCTCTAACGTAGAACCGTCATTTCACTGTTGAAATGAAGGAAATCTGCTTTTGCATCCAATTCACTGTGTTTTCAAGATTTTTCCAATAACTTATTAGAGGCGAATTTTGTGTTCAATTTTGGCCACCTACCCCACCGTAGCAATAATCCGTACAAGTTGCAGACTGGCGTTGCGTTACGGGATTTGTATCAATGAGATCGCCACGTGTAAATGGAAATACGTTGGGGAGAAATTGCGTGAGAGAAGTCGCGAGTTTTCTCGCATGCGACCAATCCCCACGTGTAAATGGCCCTTTAGACCAAAAAGACGGGCCTGCCCATTTAAGTGACCAGCATCTCTCTTCGTTTCTCGTGCCATAGTGAGTTTCCTTTAGGGCCACAAGGTCAATTTTTTTTTTGAACCAACAGATGATTTTGTTTCCTTTGTTTTTGCTATTTTATCCATTCACATTGAGTGAAATGATTTTTACCATTTTGTTTGCTTTGATTTTTGGTAGTCATTGTTATGTTGCTATTTTAAACTTTAGCTTACGTAGTACGGAGATTCCCCGTGCTATAGTTACGCTTTTCATTGCTATCAGATTTTGTCTATTGTTTTGTTTATCTAGTGGAGCTGAGTCGCTGGTTATTGTTGGTTTTTTTGGTTTTTTTTCTGCTTGGGGTGCCCTGTTGTCCCTCTTCAAGTACTTCGTCCAGCGACTCAAGAAACTATTACTTAGTTCTCCTGTTCCTTTTGGACTCAGATGAACTCCGCTGCTATCTCCAGGATCATACACTGTCTAGTTTTGTGTTTGGTCCTTATTTATGAAGCTTTCTGATTTTTCAGTGAAAGTTATATCAAGAAGTTGTTTGCGTGTTCTGCAGTTCAATTAGAGATTTCTACGTTCGCTGATTTATCTTTCCTTGGTAGAATGGCAGACACTTGTTTTCTGTACATTCTTTCTATATATAAACTCCTACACACTGAAGTATACGAAGACCTGAAAAAAAAAACACAGAGTGGGAGAAAAAGATATCTCAAGCATACAGATAATTGACAACATATGCTATATATAACTCTGACACACAAAGAAATCAAAGAGAACATAAAGAGAGAAGGGATAGAAATAAGAGAAAGATTGATAACACTCTACGATGTAAAAAGAAATGTCACAAATATTACTATTAAAGATGATCCTTATGAGTCATCAGATACATTATACTACAGTGATATGCAGGCCTATGTCCAATTACAGAATACCTGTCACGGTAGCATATAAAATGGATATATTCGCGGTATAAAAATTGAAACAGGAACAGGGTACATTCAATTTCTGGACGTAAAAGATTTTATTTTGAACGAAACATCCTTTGCTTCACACAAAGTCAGAATGTTTCCGGACAACATCCAAGGTGAATGTAAATTCTGCAAGTCAACTGACCACCCCTTTTTCAGGTGTGAATGTAATTCTTAGCATTATAATACTAATAGATTCCATCATCAATGGGCAAGTCCTTTACTAAATACTAAACGCACAGGGTTTTCCTTTTTATTCACAGTTACTCCTTTTCTTCGCATATCATTAAGCGCTCAGACCGGCATACCGCATACATCCACTGTAATCTGTAGAATAGTTCCTGTAAAATTATTACACTAAAGAGTGTCATAACTCCGTAGGAATCAAGGTCACTGTGACATGAGTGTATCAATTCTATAGCTAGTGAGTTAGACTGATCATTTCTTGTGAAACTTCAATAGTACAATTTCAATGTGTTTTGCCAGTGTCGGTAGAATGCTTTTATTTCTACTTCTAAAGAATCCCTCAGTCTCGTACATATCAGGATGTATAGGTATAGTATCTTCTTTTCAAAAACATGTGTCTTCCTGCGAAAAAATATCACATTCGTATAATGCGCGGATTCATCACCCAAAAAGCTACAAAAACGTCACTTTCTGTTCATAATTTCAATTCCCATCATATCTATTATTAGTATTGCCAACAGTCACGGCTCGTCATTAAGTGTGGTACCGGATAAAAGTTACCTCAGAAAATATACTGCGATTCCAACAATGGGGAGGCTAGGCAATAACCAGAATCTCTGTTGCAGGCACTTCTTTTTGCCTTTCAGCTTTTGCGCTATGCTCATAATACAGCCACTGTGCGTACCCCTCCCCGCTCTCCCGATTGACCGCTGCACTGTTTTGGTACACTCATTAGCCACGGCTCTATGCGCAACATTATGCTGCTGCATTAACAATTAAAACTTTTTTTTTCAGGTAAGAATTAATCTTTTCACATTTTCTTCAAATATTTCTCTTCAACAATGTAATAATTTTTGTTACTGTTGCATTTTATAGCAGTTACAATTTGTAAGAGGTAGGAGTAGTGATCCATTTCATGACAATGGGAGTAAGAGTAGTGGTATCAATCTTGTTGTTGTTGTTGTTGTTGTTGTTGTTGTTGTTGTTGTTGTTGTTGTTATTGCAACAGCAGCGACAGCACTGGTACAAGTGCTGGTGGTAGTTGTGGCAGCAAGAGAAGTGGTAGTAGTAGTAGTAGTAGTAGTAGTAGTAGTAATACACTGAAACCTCGTTATACCGCCAAGTAAGGGGCAAACAGAAAAATGGCGGTATAACGAGAATGGCGGTACAACGAAAATACCATGTAGAGCAAGGGAAATGAGTAATTTACAATATTGGACTGGCTGACATGTCTAAAATAATGCAGTTATCTCCCTTATCTTTCCACTAGACATAATCCTTCGTTGTCATTTTGAAGTTTACATTGCTTTCATTTGTATTTTTGTTGTTGTTGTTTTTTGTGTTTAAGAACTTGAGTTGATTTTAAAACAATAGAGTTAAATTAGAAACAAGGAACTAAGGATTGGAAGCGTATGTGTCAAGTTGAAGAATGATAAGAAAAGAAGTTGACTACTACACATTACACATCCGGGTCGGAGAATCACACGAGCGCTAGGCCTACGTCACAGATCAATGTGTGCTGTTTGCATCGTACCCCGCGACCGGTGCGAACCAGTTGAAGCATCACCTCGCGCGCGCTTACGTTCGTTCGCAAACTCTCTAGGCCTAGGCCTATTTAGCGAGAGGAGATTGAACTGTGACCCACCTTTCCCACTGCATGAACCATCAGTAGGCCTATTAGGACTTCGCTTCCGAAAAGCGAAGAGTGTGTAGTAGGATTGGTGTTTGAGTAACAAGCACAGACTGTGGCGCCAAGTGATGTTCCGTCTGTTAGCTGGATTTAGGTAGAGGTGGGGAGTGGGGAGTGGGGGTTAAATTTACGTTGGCGGTATAACGAGCAATATTTACTATACTCAAGTTATGAATGTAACAGTTAAACTGTTGGCGGATGGCGGTATAACGAGATTTTTAGTGACTTTGTATAGGTGTCAGATCCGTTCCACGGCGAAAAGCTGGCGGTATGCGGGAATGGCGGTATAACGGGTGGCGGTATAGCGAGGTTTCACTGTAATAGTAGTAGCAAAGTGATGGTGGTGGTGGTAGTAGTGGTGTAGAGGTAGAATGGTATCTTTTGAGATGGTCAGTAAACATTTTTCATTACTAAAATTGTTTCTGCCTCTAATGCAGCATGATTTCAATACCAGAGAATAGCTTTTTGCGCCTCAGGTTTGTGAGAACTGGAAAACTAAACAGTAAACGAAGCAGAGGAAGACAAAGGAAAAACAATTCTCAAGGCAAATGCAGGGTCACAGAGCAATAATGAAATGCTGAGGTGAACGACAGACAGAAGTGGAGATCCGTGATCTCCTACGTCAGTCGGCATGGTACATTAAGAAGAAGAGTACAGTTCTCAATAAAGAGAAGTCACTTTAATCTGAAGACACCGAGTCAGCAGATCTGACTGAGTTAAAAGTCATCACAGAAATATAAGAATATTACATTCAAACAAGCATTCGCACAAAACATGTTTACTGAAAAACAGTATTCACTGGTAGGTAAATGGTGCATAGTATGCTAAGACTTTTAGGACAAATCATTATTCAGCTGGACCTCAATAATAACACCACCTTAGTGATAAGTAAAGTGTAAGTCTTATATTGTATATTATTAAGATTCAGATAGAACTATTATAAACGAATGTAAACATCATACAGTATTATTATTTTATAAAAGGCTGCCGTCAGCTCTTCAATGTCTTACAAACAGTCACAAGCAAACATAATGTAAGCAGATTTATATAGGTTATGCTGACAGTGAAAAATGTTCAATATCTATGCGATACAGTCCTATACCATTAACATAGTGAAGGCATCATAAACAGATACATTAATAATTTGTAGGTTAGTGTATTTAAATCAAAATCACATCAAATCCTATTTTCACAGTTCTGACAATAATTAAGCTACATCTTGGACCAGTCTACAATATAACATAAAAATACATTTTTATATGGAATACTGCTGTGTATCCACAAGCCACTACAAAAAAATAACATACAGATATATCACAAATTTCAATTCATCAGAGAGTCTTTGGATATAATAGCATAAAACATTCCAAAAATAACCTTCAAAGGTCTGACTTTTCACAAAATTATATTACTAATTATAATTACTGATTATAACTTCCACCAAAATTAGCATCTTGGAAAAGCTGATCTACACCTGTTAAAATCCAAACTAAAATATGGGTGCAAGTTGCATACATATCTGTCATCCATATATTCATAGGTCAATACTGCACAGCATTTCTAGAAGTCTAACGTAACAATAGGCGCTCATAATTATTTAGCAGAAGGGAATAAAAATGGCTTTGTGTTGTTAGTTCTAATGCTTGTGTTGTCAATTCTGTATCTCCTTTCTTATTTGCCAACTTCGATGCTGGATGGAGGGCTTGTGTGCCTCAAGTCAAAGATCCCTGGAGTTTTTCCAACTCGAGATTTACTCCTGGCAGATTTATCGAAGCCGGAAATGTCTAGGGTGGGGTCCTTTAAGTGCTATGAACACCTGGAGGACCTCAGCAAGTAAACCATGCTCCGACTTGCACCAGATCACATCTAGCTACGGTTTAAGTATAGTCGGACAAGCAGAGCTCATCAGCCCAAGAAGGCTGTCTGTCTATGAGGAATCCAGAGAAGAAACCTCAATCATTAAGTCAGAAGATGACCCTGTTGGCCGCGAAAACTTAATGAAATCGGACATTTATGTACTAACGATAATGACCTTGCAATCAAACTTAGATTGGTACAAAGCTATGGAACTTGGCCAAGTGAGAACAGTGCCGGACCCCCTGTCACAAGGGGCCCATCCATGCGACAGTGGATCTGCAAAGACCACCCACACACAGTCGTATATGCGAGCCAGGTTGGACTGAGCCTCTAGCTTGGTCAAATTTATCAAACGCCGAATAGGAAGAAGTTCCACATTTCACACTGTCAGTCCAATGTAATATGGCAGCGGTAACAAAGGTCAAACGATTCTAGCATGACAGCTAAGATCCTCTGCCTCCCTCACTTTAGAATGGAACAGCCTTGATAAGGTAGAAGCATGTCAGACCTAATGAGAATTAGTGACTGCTTTTCCTCAAATCAGATGACAAACTGTATAATTATGCACTATTGTCAGCTGATGAGAAAGATTGTAACTTATTCTATTCATATCTTCCAGTGAAAAGAGGAAGACAAAACAAAACAAAAAAACTGAAAGGGTGTGGACAATTTTTAGCCATGATTTGACGGGAAACCCAACAAATGTATAAAAAAGAACAGAATTACAGAATATCAAGCCGCAAGAAAATGAATCTATATTATAGTCTGCGACTGAAAAATAAAGCAAACATGTGCGGTTTCACCAGTGATGATATTAAAAGACCACAGAATTACAAAGCAGATGAATAAAAGTTTTAAATATACCGAGGAACGGAAAGAGCATTTTGCTAAGGGCAATGCTCCAGCATTAGAAGTAGCATCTAGACTTATCAAAAATCATAGAGTTCACTATGTGATGGATCTAACATGAATTGTAGCGGTGGCACTATTGATGGAACTTATTTTATTTATTTATTAAGTCCGCCATTTATTCCTTTCAGTTTCTATAATGCTTAAAGAAAGAACTTTCATTCGTCCCATCAGCTAAAGAAACTGACCTGAGGCAATATTTATGAAGTACAATATAGAAACAGCCAGAATAGGCTTGCCAAGCATGAACGGTCTGCTCTTCGATCATAGACCTATATAGATCCACCTACAGCTGACAACACAGAGATCAGTGGGAGTTTTTTCTGATAACTAGGCCTTCGTTTTAGATCCAGTACACAATGAACTCTGAGGTAGTTGATAAGTACACTGAAGATTTTTTATTTATTCATTCATTCATTCATTCATTGGTTGCTTCATTCATTCATTCATTCATTCATTCATTCATTCATTCATTCATTCATTCATTCACTCATTCATTTTCCTATACAGATATTTCAAATTACAGTAGTGATTGAATTATAGCACTTATCCATCCATCCATCCATTTATTTATGATAATAATAATAATAATAAGAGCATTCCTATAGCGCCTACTCCCCAATGAAGGGCTCTAAGCCTTTTACAGAACTGATACATAGTTTATCACCTGCAAACACACAAAGGTTCAAAGTAATACACACATCTTCAGTAATTACACAACACAGCTTTCCAGCGTAATCAATCAAAACAGTTCCAACAACACTTGAGGAAACTCATTTACATTTTATCAGGCATACTGGGTTTATGGGCCAAAATATTCAACAAAAAGTGGGTTTTTAGAGATTTTTTGAACATTTCAACAGTGGGAGCACCTCCGATGTTTTTAGATAGATTGTTCCAAATCAGCGGACCAGTTATGTAAAACTTCTCTCTCCAAATTTTTTCGTTTTGGTTTTAGGCACTTCAAATGAGACAGAATTTTCTGACTGCAGTGATCTAGATGGTTTATAAGGTTTCAGTAAATCAGATGGGTAAGATGGTGACCTACCATGTAAAGATTTGTAGCAAAACAGTGCTATCTTATATTCGATCCTTGCTCTTAATGACAGCCAATGAAGGGATCTTAAAATTGGTTTACTTGGGTCCCTTTTTGTCTTTTTCACAATTAATCGTTCTGTGTTATTCTGCATTCTGTGCACTCGGTCAAGTTTATCCTCTGTGATTCCAGCAAAGAGAGAGTTATAGTAATCTAACCGTGACAGGACAAAAGCTGAAATCAGTGTTTTAGTTGATGCCTCATTCAAAAAAGGTTTTAGGGCACTTATTCTTCTAAGTTCGAGATACAAACTTTTTACAAGATGGCTTATATGAGGTTTCATAGATAGCGTATCATCAAAGAATACTCCGAGGTTTTTTAATCTGTCATTTAAACGGATCGTGCTTTCACTGACAGAAATACATGATACATCAACAGATCTTAGTTTGGAATTTGTGGAGCACAGCATAACCTCGGGTTTTTCATCGTTCATCTTCAGTTTATTTGTTATCATCCAATCTTTCACTGATTCAAGGCTTAATTGAACACTTTTTATTAGACTATGGAAATCTTTTAACTCTGACAACATGTAGACTTGGGTGTCATCGGCGCACATATGATAACATGCGCCATGTTCTTTCAATAATGAACCCAGGGGCTGAGTATACATCGTATAAAGAATCGGCCCAAGAACCGATCCATGAGGAACATCAAAATTTAACTTCACAACCTCAGATGTTCTACCATTAACAGTTATGGCTTGTGTGCAGTCAGATATAAGAAAGAAACCAATTTAAAACAGTGCTATTAAGTCCAAAAGTAACTGACAATTTTTCATCGGTATTTCACTTATAGCGGCACAATGATTGGAATGCATAGTGTCACATACAATCTGAGCCATAAAATACAAAAATAAAGAGAAAGTAATGCAGTTAAGAATATTGATAGCTACAAAGCAATAGATACAGTCAAAACCTAAGACCAAGTAAAGATGACTAAAGCTCACCTATAATTGAAGAAAACAACAAAGCTGTCCAACATGTTGTATCCTACATGAATCAAAAATGTATCTTGCATATGGAAATACTAGCCTATGTGCTATAAAACCATATCATTGATCCAAAATGTGTTATACAATGTATTTGATCGTGACAGGATTTAATGCATGTGCAAAAACTGGCACAACAAAGAATTTTCTCCAAAGCAAGACAGGCAAATCCACAATTTGCAGGAAGCCAATTCATCAGTAGAAGGTGAAGACAAATCTGATGTCAGTGACCTACATGTTAAAGATGAAAGTCATTAAACAGTCACAACAGCATATTTCAAGGCTCCCGAAGGCTCATTTAAAATCTCAGTTAAGTAAATGTAGGTACAGGAGCAAATACAAATGGAATGTCCTGACAATCTGAGCCTTCAGACAGATTTACTCTCATCTATCAACAGAGAAGACGTACAAAGGCAGACTTCATTGAATAGAACAAAGCAACACTGTATACATTCAATGGAAACAACATTGAGCCTTTTGGCACAGTCACACTCCGGAAGGAATATTACACAAGGAAGACATATCATCAGATTTCTTCTTTGCGAAAACAGATGGTCTAAACATATTAGATTTATTGGGTTCTCAAAGGCTGGATCTGGTGAGAGTGACCTGCGCAGTAAATCAGAAGTAAGAAACCGTACCAAATGTGAAAGACTTGAAAAGAGACCACCTAAACAGATTTGACAGCATTTTAACTCCTAGCACCTCTCACACTTCACAGCTGAAAAGGATGCGACACCGTTTTGTGCAATCACCAAGAAAATACTCAGTGAACATAAACGATGAGGTCAAAAGAACTTGCGAGAACAAATTCACCATACAAAAGAAAATGAATCACTATAGGATTTTTCAAGGCCAATGACGAAAAAGACAAAAGGTACCTTAAGGTTTGTGACAACTATTAGAAGGGCAAATCACTGATTGTGTACAACCCAATTAATCCGCTAATATATGAAATCTCCCTTTTTTGGAGCCCTGCCAGACAGTGTTAGGGTGTAGAAATATGTAAAATGACCTGTGATCTAAGTAAAGCATCCAATTTTAAAGTTTCAGGTACAATTTGAGCCTTCTAGATATAAAAATAAAATGTGTAGGCCTATGTATTCGCACGCGGTCAAAACCAGCCAAATGAAAAATTGGGGACCAAATCAGAATTTGAGGTGATCTTTTTCAAAAGACATTTGTGAAAAATTTTGGGCGTTGACCCCCCTTTTTCTTCCCGTTAAAAGATCGGGCAAACAAAGTACTTTAACCTCCATGGAAGAACATTCCCCAAATAACAGTGGTATATGTAGAATAACACAAAATGTTAATAGGGCCAACAGAAGAAAAAAGAATAGGTGTCAAAGACCAAAAGCCTTGTGGGACTAAGGGGAGGTTATTGCTAATTATCATGACATGTTTTATATGCCAGGAATTAAGGGCTCTTTACTTCAGTCTCTTCTTCTTCTTCATCACAGGATGATTCATCATTGTCTACGATGGTTTCTCCAGCGAGTTCTTCCTGGGCGAACCTCCTGCCAGTATTCATTGTACTTGACAAGAGTAAATTGCCCACTTTCTTAGCATTGATTTTGTATGTGTGGTAGTGGTGGTGAATATGCTGAACAACTTGAGTATCTTCTCTACCACCACCAACAGCACCACTACTGGCAGATGGAATTGAAAAGATATCTGGGGAACTTTGTGCTTCTCGATTAGATGAACTTTCAGATTTTGTTTTCTTTTCCTGTTTTGCTTCATTGGTTGTTGCACCTAGGCAAAAACCACTTGCATGGGAAGTCTGTGGCGCATCGTTAGTAATGGATGAAGTGACTGTAGGAGCTACAGTGCATATCACAGGCACGGCAACAGCCTCGTCTGATGGTACAGTACTGACCCTTGAGGTTGTCGTTCCCCTCACAATGGGCGCCAGTGGAGTTGGGTGAGATGGTTCTTTGATCTCTATTGATCCATCAACTTCCACCGACGAAGCAGAATCCTCTTCACCACAAGCAGCAGCCATGTTTAGCAACCCATGACCTTCACTAATTTCGCTAGAGACAGGCTCGTCCGCAAAAACAAGCTGTGCAGTAACATGCGTTTGACGATGGGACCTCAGGTCCATATCAGTAGATAGAGGCTCTGCCACTTCAGTTAGATTTCTTGTGCTAGGGTGATCACTGTTCCTTTCTCCTCTGTCTCTTGTATCAAAAATGTTTGGGTCTACAGAATGTCCCTCAGCCTCGCCTAGTTGATAATTCCTTGCTTGCACGTCACATCTCAGTTCATCTGGTGTTGCTTTATTTAGGTCAACAGCCGGCTGGCCAGTAATCCTGATGGTGCTGACCCCTGAGGTACATGACTTCGA
This sequence comes from Ellobium chinense, assembly GCA_033807755.1. Classification (NCBI taxonomy): domain Eukaryota; kingdom Metazoa; phylum Mollusca; class Gastropoda; order Ellobiida; family Ellobiidae; genus Ellobium; species Ellobium chinense. Next base: position 1,252,293 of record JAWQUT010000042.1, read on the forward strand.
AACAGTGTCATTCCCACAGACATCATATCCTCCCAAATTAGGGCTTGTGCCATGTGCACTTTCGCTCAGTGTATGGAGCTGCTTATTTGGTGTACTTCCATCAGGGTTGAGATAAAGTGCTGATGCTTTATTTGGATTATCATCCGACCGGTCACCAATGCTGGGGTTGATGCCTCCATCAACACTGTCCTCTGAGAGAAAAGTCTTCGGAACAGTATCTTTTTCAAAGTCATCACTGCCACCCACAGCATGCTTGTGATTTGCCCTGATCTTGTCTTCATGTTTATCAAAATATTCTTTTCTCTTGAGATGTAAGGCATGATCTCTCTCCAAAATCGAACTGCTCCTAGACTGTAAAAACTGCTTCACTTGCCTAACATTGCATTTACTTTCCGTTTCATTCCAAGATATAGTTCTTAAAGAGTCTATGGCAATTGGCAGTTTGTATTTTTTTCCAGATGTTAGAACTGGAATAACATTACACCTCTTTGTATCCTTAATAGCTTTCATTAAGCAAGCATTGCTTTGAAAAAGCACCCATTCTTCACTGCAAAATATATCTGTAATATAAAGAAAAATGTATAACGATCTGTGGAAAATTGCCTCTAAATTGTCAGTGGTTGTACTGTGATCAACTTCCCAGCACAATTTTATTTTTGGGTGTCTATCTTTCCCATGAATTTCAAAAGTTACATTTTCTTCCAGATATATTTTCAGCTTGTTAGCCCCTTCCTCATCCTGCTCTGCATGAATAATACAGATATCTATATTGTCTTCTTTAAGTTCTGGGGGTAAGTGACACAGGAAGTCCAAGTATGCCTTATCACTGCGCTTGTCCTGTGGCCTGTTCCTGTGCGTTTTGGGCCTTGCGCCTGTCATAACATCATCCGGAGGTGTACTGAGTGCATCTGCCGTGTCTTGTGCCTGGCTTTCTGAAATGAATGAACAATATTTTTATGCAGATAGCTAGGATTATTTTAATGTGCATACATGAGAAACAGAATCAAGTTACATTATACTCTTAAGTATATATCTTTTATCAGATGTGTAATTAGAACTGAAGTGTCTCAGAATAAAAGTACAATTGACTACGTTTAACATCCAACTATTCAGTGGCTACTTCTCATTAAATGCAGTGCATGCAATGTTGCATAGAATGAGGGCTAGAAATATAAAATAAAATGTTATTTCCAGTTACACAGATATCAAAACCAACCCTGTTGGCCCTGCTGTGTTTTTGTTTTGTGTACTGATTGTTTTGTTATGCTCACTGCACAACCATGTAGGCCCTCATTTGCACCTGGCTTAGTTGTCCAGACTATAGTGACAAGTCTAAACCTCTCGCTGTCATTCCATGGAAACTCAACACACTCTGCCTGTCATGCCAAATTTAGCTGTGCACAGTATTAGTAAATGTTGTCAGTAGCAGGGATTTTCCTCTACGATGGGATAAATTGGCTTTGCGTAAATTGTAAAAACGTGAAATGCAGGGTAAAGTTGGGGAAATGCTTGGTTTTCCTCATTTTAAAAATTATAGGATTTTTCCCACTAAATGTGTTTCAACATTATAGGAATAAAAATCACTCTCTCTTAAGGAGAAGGCACATGGCCAGTCTGGCAACACTGAATACCAAGGCATTACTAAAGAACACTTTGCACAAGCCTGTAGAAAGTGTCTCAAGCTCTTGGACAGCAGCACTGACCAATAGGTTTCTCAAAATTACCCAGCCAGATTTAGAAATAACTCAAAGCTCAAACTGTAATAAAATCCAGGCATAAATGTGATATCTGCATTTCGTTCTGCTCACTGAACACTTTAATCACTTCTCAGGCTTAGGCTTTGCAAGGTTTTTCCTATGGCTTAAGTGCGCGCTAAGTTTGGCTGCACAATGAATTTGTACAACCCCAAAGTTTGGCTTGTGTTGATCTTCCTGGTTTTACTTCAGGATTCAATTGCACTATTAAGCCTAATGCCATTCCATTTTATATTTAAAGAGCACAAATTTCAACAAAGGGCCATGTCACACTCACAGTGTGACAAAGTACAAAGCGGATTATCTTTTGTGCAATTCATTTAAGGGAAGGAGGGCAGAATTTCTGTACAAGAAATATTCTACCAAGTTAGTTGATCCTGTGACTGCAAATGTCTTAATCATTTGTAAACATTAGATGTAGTCTAGATACAGTACTGAATTCGCATCATATGTAAAGTAACTAAATCTACAGTAGGCTAATACAGCTTGATCTACCACTTTACAAAATCTATTCTACATCATGCGCAGTGTGATCTGACAGATCTATATTTTGTGACTTGAAGAAATAGCAAAAGATGGAAGGGATGGGGAAAAAGGCAAGGGGGGAAGGAGGGAAAAATTGCGCAGGTAGTTTTGGTGGGGTCACGCGACACCCAGGAAGATAGATATATGTATTCTAGAATTTGTTTACATTTCGCCAGAGAAAGCAGCTTTCTTTCAAAGAATTTTTCATCTCCCTAGAGGTTGAAAAATAAAACATCTACTGTAGTAGAGTCCAGCGCTTTTATTCCCACTTTCACTTTTCATTGTATTCTACTGAATGGGCACTAAGTAAGGTATTGAAAGCAGTCTGTGTTATTAACTCCTTATCTCCAGTATATCACACATGTATGAACTTGTATAGTCTAAATCCTGGCCAAGAAGTCCTATTAAAAACATAAACAAAACAAAACAAAAAAAAATGGTGCGCAATAATAAGTAAGACTGGTTCAATCAGAAACACACTGGAACTTTCATGACATAACCACCTTTCTTTGGACCAGTCTTTTGATGGTGGGTTATCAGAAGTTTGTGTTATCCAGAATGTCAGATTGTTTATTTAGGAATATTATTTATAATAAGAAATAAAACAGCTGAGGCTTTTGAACTGGAATGTGTTAAGCATAGAATTGTTTTAAGCAATGTTGGGTTACCAAAGCTTCACTGCAGGTTATAAATATTTACCTTCGCACTCCGGTTGTGCATCTACCTCAACGTCAGGGTCTGTCCCAGAATCTGCTTCAGCTTTTCCTTTGGAAGCCATTTTCAGACACGTAATACCAATGGATACTGAAGTATCTGGAAGTACAGAAAATGGAGAATTTCACAGTAGAAGATGGAGCAAAGGCTTTCTTTTCACAAAAAATTTTGAAACTGGTGGGAAGAATAACATCCAAGACAGGACTGGCATGAAGCTGAGTGAACAATGAGAGCCATAAGGGACAGAGAGAAATGGAGAAAGCTGGTCAACACAATATGTGTGGTGCCCCAATGATCCCAGAGTATTATGGGGTAGGGCAGGGCATGGCAGGGCAGGGCAGGGAAGGGCAGGGCAGGGCAGGGCAGGGTAGGGCAGGCAGGACAGGGTAGGATATAACAGGATAGGATAGGATAGGATAGGATAGGATAGGATAGGATAGGACTGGATAGGACAGGATTGGATAAGATGTTAACACGATGGATTAAATTGACAGTGTTGGTTGTTTTTTTAATCATCAAATGGTCATTTCTAGCACCGGTTTTCTTTGGATGTCCACCTCTCTCCTCTGCACAAAATGTCCTCGAGTTATGGAAATTCACAATAACAGTGTGCACAGCTGTTTTGCTACTAGCTAATTTTACACTAATTTCACGTGCAGAATAGTCTTCATCATCTACTGCCACAATTTGGGCCCTCTGTGTCGGTGAAAGTGAGGACATTTTGCCCATTTTCTAAGTTTAATTCACTACATATGTATCATAACAACTGCTCCTAAATTGACATTTGCAAAGGCTTTTTGACTACATGCTAAGAAAGGCTGATGCAACAGTAATAAGGTATACAAGATCATGTGATGTAGTGCCTTGCAAAAAACAAAAATAACCTATTACACAGAGTGGTCTTAAACTTTTGTTAATGACTCTTCTATTACTACTGCTCCAGCTACTACTACTTATACACTTACACTACTACTACTGCTGCTACCTACAACCACTACTGCTACTACTTTTGCGCCTACCACTACTATTAATACCACTACTACTACCAAGGTTTAAAAGTTTCTTTTTTAAGTTTACTTTAAAAAGTAACTGCTACAATTACTTTACTTTTGTGAAAAAAATTGAGTAACTGTTACAATTACTTTACTTTTTTGAAAGCAAAGCAACTGTTACAACTACTTTGCTTTTCAGGTACTTTTTTGGTTACTTTCAGGTATCAGTTTCTTGGTTATCACGGTTGTCCTTTGAGTGATATCCATAAAGTCTTTGAATTATCATCTACTTTATTTTTGCTGAAGTCTCAAAGGCCGTTTATTTTAATACCTTTTTTTCTTTCTTTTAAAATCTGCTTCTCCACAAGGAACTTTACAATTTTTATGCAGTGCACAGTCTGTTTTAGAGAGAAATTTTCAGAATACAATCCTGTGTGTGTGTTAGTACAGTGACTTTCAGTTACACAGGTTGCATTTTATTATTATTCTGATATTATCTTTATGATCCTTCAGGCTCGTGTGTCGTTAATTCAACCCAATGAACTGTAAATATCACTTTACCAAAAGCATTGTGTTGGAAAGCTTTTTTCCCTGTATACATTAGTTTTTTTTCAGTGAAGTTAAAAATCTATTAGATTGTAGCGCTTGGTATTAGGGATTAAGAAAGGGCAATCAATTGTAACTTTGATCTTCTATGGCTTGAAACGATTGATTTAATTGTTCCTTCCCTCTTTTTCTTTTAACTCAATGTCATATTGTCTCATATATGCCTTCCTTCCTTCCTTCCCTGCCTACTACCTTCTCTCCTTCCTTTGTTCAGCCAATTATTTATCTTTAATTAGATAAACTACAGCTTCCAGGAAAGGTTTTGCCCAAACACAGTAAGACCTCGATATCAACTACCAGTATGCTACGTATTCCTCCATACTATGAACTATAAACTTGATTGGTCCCTCTAAGCATTTTCTCAAGAAATCAACCCTATTACAACAGACTGGAGATAGCACATGATCATAAAACATGCAGCTCAGCGCCAGTAGCATGTGCCGATCAGGCCAATATCGCACTAAGCTTGACGGGATTGATGACGTTAAAAGAGAACCACAACACTGGAAGGCAGATTCGCCTCTGACTCGTAACGCAGTGAGGGGGATGACATCTCTGTAGTGAGTGCAGACCAGGTGCATTTGTAACTGGCCAACGTATCCTCTTAATAAGTAAGTTGTATTTTTGTAAAATGAAGAGATAAAGCCTGACACTGGCGTATTCTGGCTTGCATGTGATGGTTACATTAATCATAATGTTCTTCAATCCTCTCATATGATTCATCAAAGAACTCAAAACACTTTAGCAGTCTGGTGTCTGTGTTACAGTCTTCCTACTCAGTCCTGCCCACTCCCTCCCGACTAAACACAAGTGAGGTCGCCCCTCTCATCCCCCTCCCTTACACAACCAGTGACCCGACACAACATAAGCTGTCTCCCTTCATGCCTTCCTCCCGCCGGCGACTCGGTGGCGCAAAGATGAGGCCTGATCCTAGTATCCTACATCCGTCTCCTTCACCCCTTCCTCCACCAACTTCCTCCTTGCGGGTCAGCACCAGATTTTCATGCCCCACCGCTAGCTCCTTTTTATCTCAATTTTAAGCAAAAGCACTGATAATGATTGCTGGTTACCAGCACGATCGCAGGTTGCGCCTATCTCAATTGTTTATATAATTATGACATGACGATGTTTACACAGTGAACAATGGAAGGTCAGTGGTACTGTTACATGAGCACCACGATCTTCTTGACCGTTCAGTTTTGCACATGTGGTCAGACGAAGGAGCCTGCACCTGACATCAGCTACCTTTTTTGTTCTCTCCTAAAATCCAATTCGCTCTGTCAAGCAAGTGCATGCGGAGACGCACACCCACCCACACGCACACAAAAAAACGAAAAAGTAATGAGTAATCTTGTAATTGTAACACAAAAATTTGGTAACGAGTATTTTTTCGTTACTTTAGATGAAGCCTGGAACGAGTAAGTAATTGTTACTCGAAAACTGTAACGAGTACTCATAGCTGCGTTTCTTTTTACTCGGTACAACAACCCAGACTACTACTACTACTATTATTAATACTGCTACTACTGTTGCTGCTACTTCTCTCATTTTAGTTCTCCCAATACTACCACTATTAGTACTACTAATACCACTATTACTACTTCTATTACTACTCGAACTATTACTACTCCTACTACCACTATACTCCTACTACTACCACTACTACAATTACATGGGGATTTCAAGTATTATAAAGCTTGGGGTCTCACCAACTCTGAACAGGACACTGTCTAAGACCAAGGATGGCGGGTATTGTTGTTGCAAATCCATATAAGATCTGTAACATTGGAAATGAGGCTCTCTACTGAAGGGATTTGCGAGGAGCTTGGGGAAGGGGAGAGAAGAGGTAGGATCCTGCAGAATCCAGCTCGCTGGGACGAACATTAACAACATTAATATTAATATTTTATTTTCATTTGCTTTGTGTGACATTTTCGTTGCCAAGAAATGAAAGAGCTTATGAAGCTCAAAATTTTGTCATCTGGAAGGCCAAATCTTCTCAATAACAGTATGTTTATCATTGTGTTTTATCTAGTATATTAGAAATGAAAACTGAAATATGTTGATTTATCAAGAGTTCACAGGTATTGTATGCCCTATTAATAAAGTTGTGTTAAATCTTGACCATCAGAACAACCAGAATGATGGGTTGAGTTTACCAGTTTCTTCTATGTCTCACTACGTGTAGCAGGCATATGAAACAAGAAAGTGTATAATGTGGCTAACATTATAAAGAGGTAAACTCCAAAATTAAGTAAGATTGAGCTGACGATAGATGCAACAAATACATGTTACTCTTGTGTTTGTTTTTGTG